>OY744602.1:93997179-94017179 GCA_963556255.1 Allolobophora icterica | reverse complement strand
AATGCGCTAAGCTTCAGTTGTCTTTTTTGTCAAATAATGTTTACGCTGAAGTTACTTGGCACAGAACCAACCATTTGATACTGTTGCAAATAAATAGACCTAGGCCTATCTTGAAAATTACTTCTTCAGCATAAGTTAAAAGGTCTTTCGCTTTAGAATTGTTTTATCGTCGTCATAGTCGTTGTCATCATCATCATTATCAGCGTCGTCGTCATCATCATCGTCGTCATCATCATCGTTTATGCCGTGACCAGTATGGAATATAAATTTTTCGACAATATATATATATATATATATATATATATATATATATTGAAATTTGTGGTGAGTTTTCTGGGGATGTGAGCGCAAGTTCAACTTTCTTTGCCAAAAGTTAATCTTCACCCGTGATAAAAGAAATTCTGGCCAGAGTCAGCGTAATCTTCCACAGTTACATCTGCACTCCTCAAGTGGATAGTGCACAGTTGCAACAGCCAAATTGTAGCTCATAAGACTGGCAAATAGAAATTCAAAGTTCATCTTAAGCGGTTGGACCTTGTGACCTGCTGTATTGCATCCGATAAATAAACTTTACTTCTCAAAACACCCTGAAAGTTCTCTTACTTGCTCAACGATTCAACCAATTTTGTGGAGAACCAGATCGAACCCCAAAACCAGTGCTGGAGACGATGCAAAAGAAGAGAATGGGCCACAGTATCAGCAGCAGGTAAGTCAAGAAAAACAAGTGCTGTCACCTTACCAGTGTGACAATTGTAGAAGAAAGACTGGGGGTGGTTAGACTTTGATGAGTTTGATCCATTTGGACTTGAGTAT
Source organism: Allolobophora icterica (assembly GCA_963556255.1). NCBI lineage: Eukaryota > Metazoa > Annelida > Clitellata > Crassiclitellata > Lumbricidae > Allolobophora > Allolobophora icterica. The sequence continues at coordinate 94,016,366 of OY744602.1, read as the reverse complement.
TTTATCCGTAATTTGCAAACTGAGAAAATTCACAAATGCAATAGAAAGCTTAAACTCCTTAAAGTGATGACATCACCAAATTAATTAGTATACAATTCATACGGTCACAAATCTCGAAATAAACCAGAGCATTACTTTATTAGTAACCCACAAATTGAACTATGAAAGAAAATGCTAAAATATATGCGTGCACAATATAAATAATCACACTGGCACAACTGAGGGGTTGAAAACGACCCCCTTGGGGTGTGCAATGAAGTAAGTCTTGAATCCTAAGAAAGACTATAAGGGGTTGAACCCCAACCCCCACAATTCTCACCCTGCACCTAACCCTTATCCACAGAGTATGACATTATGAACAGCAAGAAGTGCAGATTCTGTTGAATAAAACTTACTACGCACAGACTGAAATATCTCTCAACTTGCGTATGTACATCCACCGCAACCTGCTTCCGGTTTCTCTCATCTTTCGGATTTAAAGTTCTCTTCTCTAGTGGATTATGATTTTTGATTTTTATTGCACCGGAAGCCACCATTGACTGATTCTTGGACATTATGTTAAGGGCGCTAAAGAACTCTTGAGATTAGGTCATATATGCGAAATGGGAGATAAAGTGAGTTGGAAGATAAGCGAGTTTGCATGCGATTCATGTAGCTATTTGCTCAAGAGCTTTTTTATATAAATAAAAATTTTGGAAGGGTATGTAAGTAGATATGCTGCCAGGGTCAAGAGAAGGTTTGTATTACATATAGTGAAATTATTCAGAAATATGGGCAAGAACAGAAAAGCAAATGAGGGGGTTCCTCGTGCAATGAGAAATTGATAATTGTATGTATGTGCAAAGGCGTAGACTCTGGGGGGAGCTGGGGCACGTGACCCCCCCCCCCAATAATTGAGATGGACTGTACACCCAATGCGACAAGTGTAGAATGAATTACCAAATTCACCCTCAATATTTTGGACAAGTTTACGCCAGTGTGTATATGTATGCATAGGCGTATCTACATGGAGGCAAGAGGAGGCATTTGCCTCCTCTTGGTTTTGCGAATTTTTAAATTCTCCATGGGTTATAGCCCTGCGTTCTGAAGTACACCCCAGGAGAGGTGGCTTTTGCCTCCTCTTGATTTGTGTCTAGTCTCTGAGAAGAAAGTCCTCGAATGTATTAATGACTAAAAAAGTCATCAACTTTTTTCGTGACGAAATTTACTTTTTTCGTGACGAAATTTTAGAAATTCTCAGAGCAAAATTTTAAAATTCTCAGAAGTTTTTGCGACCACCCTTCGGACGCTGAAAAATTTCCCCTCACCTCTGAAACAAGATCGCCGCCACTGCATACAAGTTTAGACAAGCAGTAGTTGCCTCCTCTTGAATTGAAGTCTGGCTACGCCCCTGTATGTATATATAGTCCAATGGCTGGACACAGAAGCTCTACGCCCTCTTTTAGAACAACTGTAGGAATGGTGTCAAGAAGACAACGTTTGTTAGGCGTGTATGAGATATTCTAACAGCCACTGCAGAAGTATAGTTGGCTCAAATTAGTCAAAGACAAGAGGGGCAGAATTAGGATGGAGTTTCTCCGACGCAAAAACTCCAAGGCCAAATTCAGCCTGATACCAGGAATTTTGCCTGGATAAAAGGTCAAGAATTTGCTGCCAAGCTCGTGGATATCCTCTTGTGTGTTTGTCCGCCTGCTTGTCTGCTGTCTGTCTGCATGTTTGTGTGCTGTCTTTTTGCTTGTCTGTTTGTCTAGACCACGTGTTGATGACTAATGAATACTTTGCTAACGCCCGAAGGCGGAGAAAAAATCATATGCTGCCATAGCACATGCGTTTGACATTAAAAAAACATGTAGGAAACAATGTCAAGAGCACATACTACGAAAATGTTCATAAATGTGCTAGTGAGGTCATATTTGGCAGTTGAAGAGAAGGCCGAGTTTAGGATCAGAAGCAGAATGTTCACCGAGGTACTCCTACCACCATCAGATATCTGTAAGAAAACCTGATGGTATAAGAGGACGATCATCTAAGAGTCTGCTTATTGAAGGTAAGAGATTTCTCACCGTTAATCACGACATCAAATGTTATTTTATTGATTGCAATCATGGAGTTCACAGTTGCACATGATTTACGCTATTAGTTCCGAGCTATGTAATAATTGTTTATTAAGTTAGATTTTTTAAACTATTCACAACATTGCATATTTTTTCTACTGACATTGTGCTACTTTTTCACTATAATAGTAGTAACAATACAATAATGCTACTAATAATAATTGTAATTGAAGGCCAAACTATAATTGCAAATTTATATAACACCACTTCAGAAAAACAAATGAGGGCCGGCGCCTAGAGGCGTAATTTGTAGGGGTACGAACTACGAAGGATATACCCCTACCCCCACTTTTTGGACTGGGGGTACCGTACCTGCCACTTTTTGAACAACACCAATCAATATTTTATTATTGTGCCTTCCCTGAGATCGCAGTCTCCGCCTTTCTTCGTGTATGTAAGAAATTGCTGACCCCCACTTTTTAGACGATACGGTTAGCAAAATAACAGACATATCGCGAATGCAACTAACATAGGCTAGTTTGATACAGACTCTACGTCTTCTGAACCTATTAAAACCCTTGTAATATTATGTAAAATAGGCCTACAAAGCGGACAAACATATACTATTGCAAGGATTAACATTCACGTCCAATGAAGGCCGTTTAAATAAAGTGAGCAATTATGCAACCGTCTTCAGGCTTCAAGTGTCGAACTTCACTTCAGTTCAAAATTCTCTTCATTTGCATTTCACAGCATACATCAGGGAGCTAGTCCGGTCTCAAGCCTGAATGAAGGAGGAGGGTGACGCTAATGATCTTTGTATTCACACAGTGTCGTTAAACTGAAACTACTACTCAAGTTTACCGGGTGGGCGATCGTTATGATATTATATTCTCTTCTATAGCCGTCGAGATGTGCAGGCGATACACGGCAATACAATACAACTGTATGTCGATAGTGCCCTCCTTCCAAAGGTTAGAAGTGCACATCGATGGTACTGAGCAATATTGTGAGTGAAGGTTTTGCTCAAGGTACCTACACAGCGGCGGCGTAGTTTGGATATTTTTGCGACTGGGGACGAACTATGAAATTGGCGTCCCTCCCTAGCTGTTTTATTTATTTCACATTTTCCAAATACATCGAATGGTATGCCCCAAACTTCTACACTGTAACTCGATCCGGTCGTATCTTCTCATGTATTGGACCGTCCTCATAAAACAGTCTTTCGTTTCATTTACGTAATGTCGCATTTGGCTCTACGCCGAAAACGTTTTCAAACTGTCTTAAAACGCATTTATTTAGATCAGCGTTCGATGCTTCTCAAGTAATGTAATTGTAATGAAATTAGTAGTAGATCTATTTCGCCGGTGTCTGATGCACAAGGCATCAACCGATGGCACACCAAAACAAAGCCGAAATTAGGTCAATATCCAGAAGATAGTCCATTGGACATGGAAGCAGCCTATGGTGGATGAGCAATATGAAAGAGGTATAAGTTTTAAGTTAAGAACGAAATGACAAAGCGACTTAGCAAAGCGAACAGACCCAGAGAGAGTTCCAAAAAGTAGGTCCAGCAATCGATAAAACTCGTTCACCAAAAACAGTTCTTAAAAATGTATGACCGTTCACCAAAAACAGTTCTTAAAAATGTATGACCAGAGAAAGATAATCAGATGACCTTGTTGAATAATCATGTCTGGGGAACAATAACTGATTTAAGTATTGTGGTGCCAGATTTCACATATGTATAAACTATATCATTATAAACTATATATTTTATAAACTATGGGTTCCAATTTGATACTGACTCATGCTGAACAGGAAGAAAATGCAAAGATTTAAGCAGAAAGGTTATATGTTCAATTGTTCATATTTGTATGCTTAGTTATAGGGGTCCACCGGAAACCGCCTCGGATATTCGCTTCCGCCGGAAATCCCGTTTCCGGAAGTATTCGCCTCGGAAAATATTGTAGACGCAAATAGTTACAAAAAAATTTCTGTAAAAAATTTTTTTTCTTTAAAAACTTATTCAATAAACTTATGTATATAAAATTATAAATGTTGAACCTTAAAACAATTATACAGAAAACTTCACAACTGCACAGAAATGACTAAAATTCAAATTGTATTAGTCACTAATTACAAGTACACAAATTTATGTCGATAATTTCTTATTACATGAAAATGTGAAGCTTCGCATATGGAACAAATGGTACCCGGTTCGTTTCCGGTTCGTTTCCGGATCCTGAAAAAATACATCCAAATACTCGGATTCGGTTTCCGGCGGAAAATGTCTTACCGTTGGACCCCTACTTAGTTGATGTTAGTTACCAGCTATTTTATTTTCCAAGTTCTTGTAATATTCTTTCTTCCTTTCTTTCTTTCTTTCTTCCTTTCTTTCTTTCTTTCTTTCTTTCTTTCTTTCTTTCTTTCTTTCTTTTACACGCTTAGTAGGCAACCCTCGCTCTGACCAGCTACAAGGGCAACTATTATGGCCTGTTCTCAAATCAGCTAAGGCCAGAGTCGGGCCTTGCCATTGCAGCCATGTAAGGGGAGTTTGCATATTTAGAATATTTATTAGTGCATTGAACTTATAATAATTCTTTTCTGTCCTAGGGACCCCGGGCGCTGAAACCAGACGGGCCCAAGTGCCATGACTCAGAGGCACAATGGCCAGTCCGCCTCTGACTGGGCGAGGCCACGCTGACGCCCTGGGCAGAAGGACATTTATGCTGACTGACAGACAGACAGACAGACAGACAGACAGACAGACAGACACGCACGCACGCACGCAGAAACACAGACAGACACACATAAACATACAGACAGATACACATAGACACACAGACAAACCAGTGGCGTAGCTAGGATATTTTGCGCCCGGGGACGAACTATGAATTTGGCGCCCCCTCCCTCCCCCCCCGTTTTACTATTTCACATTTTCCACATAATCGAATGGCAATTTTAATTTTTTTTAATGAAATAAAATATGAAAATACAGACAGTACATGCATGTTTCCCCTTAGTGCTCAATGGGGCGCCAAAATCATACCTAAGAACTGATTTGTAAGTAATGAGGATATAATTAGATATATTTGGGGCGCTAAAATTAAATCTTATGCATTCATTTGTGATAAATTAGTTAAAACTGCATCAAAATTAAGAGTAAAATTATTTATCTCAACCCTCATTTTGGCGCCCCCTTCCCATGGCGCCCGGGGACACATGTCCCCCCCTGCCCCCCCTAGCTACGCCACTGAGACAAACACAGACAAACACACAGACAGATATTCTTTCAAAGTTAATCGCTCGTCCTTGTATCGACATCAGTAGGCCTACATACGATTAATCCGAGACGTCGATCTATTATCGTTGAAGGATTTTTTGGCTGAAGCTCAAACACTTTAACAGTAATCTACTTCAAGGATTCAAATGGTTTGGTGTCAGGTTGCCGTAAACGATATCTTCGTTGAGCCATGTTTAAGAAAATGCCTTCCAGACGGACAGAAAGACAGACGAACGGACGGACTGACAGAGGGTCAGGCAGACAAACCCAACCTAATACAAATCAGATTCCGTTGGTTGGGATCTACATGGATGCGAGAGATCGCCAGTGGTGAGATTTCCCACTGTTTTGCAAAGAGACTCGGAATTTCCCGTGACCATCTCTGGACAACTCGTTTGACTTGACGCAGTGCTCGTGAAAAAGCTGGTGCTTTGCGCTTAGCTTTAGAGTAGCGTTTTTAGAAATTTGGAGTTGACGATATTTGAGCTGTTGCTTCAGGATGAAATTGTTGATTTTAGTGAACTCCAACATCAATTGACTAAGGAGCAGCTGCCAGATCAGTGTTTGTATTGCATTTAAAGACTTCTGAAGCGCCTCTCTCAGTACGACCTAAACAGAGGCGCTCCCTGTGCGAGGAACCCTGTACTGAAAGAAGATGTTTCTAGATCTGTCTTCAGTTATGGTGGCAGCGGTGTTACGTAATCGAGCGGCTAGGCTAGTCTTCGGGGGTCTTGTTAGCGTTCGAAGCACGTGGGTTTTTGTAATTCACCTCGCGAAGACAGTTAGAAGACAGTACTCTTGTATGTTTTGCAATTCTTATTATACAATATTTTTACACAACGTATGTACACCTAGAACAGTTCTCACTTCGTGTTGCATAACAGTTTCTGCGTCTGCAATTTTCCGTCACACGATTCCTCCCTCCGTGAGTTAATCGTACGTCTCACCGATTCCTCCTTCCGTGAGTGAATCCCACGTCCGACCGATTCCTCCTTCCGTGAGTGAATCCTACGTCTAACCGATTCCTCTTCCTGTGAGTGAATCCTACGTCTCACCGATTCCTCCTTCCGTGAGTGAATGCCGTCCTCCTTTCAGTCTTCGCTCTTCCTCCTTCTCCCCTTTCGCCCAGACCTGTCATTCATCCATCTCTTCCCCAATCTCGCACTCCTATCGGTCGCGCTATCATTCCTTCGCCCCTCCTTCTCCCTGCTCCCCCTCTTATGACACCCGGTCAGGCCCTAATGTCAGTCAAGTCTTATCTGATCTCGACTCTAGTGTTCTTTAGCCTACATCAAATCCTAAGCAACACATAATACTAATATATAGCGTAATCCTAAATCCCTAATATAATATCGTCCATGACTGTCACTACATCATCACACTTCCAAAGTTCGACGGTCATCGGTTCGGCTTCTCAGAAAGCAAGATGGCATTTCAGGAGTGTTTTTGTTGTGCAGTCATGGCGATGTACAAGAGCACAGATGACACGCATGATGGCGTTTTAATTTCAATGTCTGTTTGCGCCATTGTTCTTGCGACGTCATCAGGCTGGTTTAAACATGTATCTACGGCGTTAATCTATAACATAAAGCATACAAACACAACGAGTAGTAACTGTGATACAAACATTATTAAGTTTCTCTATCACACCCTCGTTTAAAAGACAATATATAACACTTCGTAACATCGGAATAAAGCAAGTACTTGTAACCGAAAAACATGACCATTATATCAGACTTAGTTGGTCATAAAGGCACGTGACAAACCCATAAACCACAAACATGCATCATAAATCATAATCCTAAACCGTAAGTCAAACACCGTAAATCATAAACCGCAAATCATAACTCATAATCCTAAACCGTAAGTCACACGCCGTAAATCATAAACCGTCCGCCATGGGATGTGTTTTCTCTGGGCGTGATTTATCCCCACCTCGTAGCGATGGATTGCCTACGCGTGTACATTACAAATTTCTTTTCGCTTGGCGGTATTAGCCTGCGGTCGAATGCTACGTCTTCTTGGAACGTGTCAAATGTTTTAGTCCTGGTACCATTCCATTTTAATCTGTCTTTTCTGTCCTCAGTCCTAATTAATGTCTTATTGTTATGTTCCTCTTCCTTTACGCCCCTTATCTTCTTTACACCTGCAGGTGGTATCGACCTGTGGTGTGACGCTGAGTCTACTTTGACTCTGTCAAATGTCTTATTCTTATTCCTGTCTGTTCCGTCTCTCCTAATTAATGGCTCTCTGTAATGTCCCTCGTCTGTTGCGTATCGTAACCTTTTTACGCCTGATGGAATTAACCTATTGTCAAATGTCTTGATCATGGCAGCATTCCATTGCATCCTGTCTGTTCTGTCTGTCTTATGTAATGCCTTGTTGTCATGTCCCTTGTCTGCTACGTATCTTATCTTATCATCGTTATTTTCCACTAGCCGGACGCCACCTACCATCGGTACATGTGTCTCTACGTCTCCAGGATGCCTTAATTTTCCTGAGGAACGATCATGATATCTAGTTCCCATTGTCTTACCAAATAGCATGTCCAATGATTCGTTCCTCATTGATCCTTTGATCGACGGGGCTCTATTAGCCTTCGCGTCTATTTTAAAATCCGTCTGCTCGCTATAGTCGTTAAAGTCTGCGCTAATGTCTGCTTTGGTGTCTGTGTGGGCCGTATCATCGTCGCTCTCTTTAGCTGTGTCTCTGTCTACGTTAATCTCTTCTCGAATGTCTTCGCCGTTACTGTCATTAATTAAGTCTCCGTCTTCGGTAATCTCTTCTTGCTCTTCCCCTGCTGTCTCGCCGTCGCTATCAGTAATGAATAGTACGCCTCTATCGTCATTAATGACTGAACTCTGCGCCCTTCTAGACGCCTCCTTCGGTGTAGCTGTATTAATTTGTGAGGTGTCTCTGCCTCTTGTCCATCCGTCGTCGGAAGCGGTTTTATTATCTGTCCACCCCTGCCGGTCATTAAAGTCATTAGGGTGATTAAAGTCATTAACATCTTGTCTGGTCCCGTCGTTTGAACTCGACCGTTTGTCGATTACCGTTAATTTACCCCTTCCGTCTCGTCTCTCACCTTGCGTCTCTGCCTTTCTGTCGGCCACGCGGAGTTCATTCAGTGCGTTGCCGTTATTTACATCCGATATGGCTTCATGCTTTGAATTTGGTCGCTCACCGTCTACGACTAACGTCTTTCGCTTCGCCCGTCTTTCGTCATGAGGTCCCGTTGGAAGTTCATTGGGTGCATTCATGGTCTGTCGTAGCGCCATCTTGTCCTGTTCGTTACCGTCGTAATTACGACGTCTAGTGGCGATTAGTGTCTGTGCTACATCGTCGATTTTGTCACTGTGACCTATGTCTACGGGATCAACAAAGTCCGGATGGTCAACAAACAAATCATGCCCTATTATTATGTCGACGGCCAAGCCCGGGACAATTCCTGCAACTATTGTTACCTTTCTGTCTGTCCCAAATTTCGGTGAATGAATTTCAACTTGGCATGTGGAAAAACATTTTATCAGTCCAAAAGCACACTGGACTTTCATGGGCTTCCCTTCAATGACGGACGATTTGTTTGGTGCTATTGCATCGCTTATAAGACATACGTCTGAGCCCGAATCTCTAAGACCTTGCACTGGGACATCATTTACAAAGAGGGGTACAACGAAACGTTTTTTATATTCAGTGACCTTACTCACACTTGCATCTGGTTTCACAAATTTGACTTGCGCATGAGGTTGCCCCTGCGCGTGGAATCTGTTTTGATTCCTGTTATTGAATTGTGTCTCTTGGGCTACATAACCCGCTCTGTTGTCCTGGTTGAAATGCATTGGGCGTGCATTCGCATTGGACTCGTGGTGTTTAGTTCCTGAAGCCTCACTTCCAAAGCTTTTAGGCCCTTGCTTTTCCCACTGCTTGTTTCTACAGTCAACATTGTTAGACTTAAAACCATGATTATGTTTTAGTTCTCCCTGATTAAGCTTTCGACTTTCCAGAGTACACTCAAAATGAAGGTCTGCATATTCAGCCACCTCCTTAGCAGACCTCGGTTTCCTCGCTTCAACAAAGTATTTAGTGTCTGAAGGCAAACCTTCCTTCAAGCGTTCAAGCAAAACGTCATCTTTAAGAGATTCAAAATCCTTTATGTCTTTGCATTCAAGATAGTAACTGAAAACATCACGCAGGCTATCTAACAGTTGAGCATAAGATTGTTTCCCTTTTCTATTCATAGCCTTGAACTTGTCTAGGTAAAACCTGGCATTCATTCTGCAAGCATTAAGCAGCGCTGCCTTTGTTTGTTTGTAATCAGAACAAGTTTCTACATACAGTCTGTTAAAATGTAAGCGCATTGAGGAGTTAAGGAGAGCTGGTAACAGCTTAGCCCATTTGCTCTCATCAATAGCGTGAAGGCAAGCCACTTTCTCAAACGAATGAAAATAACTAATGGCGTCTTCACCTTCACACATCGTCGGAAGTTTAGAGTAAGATGAAGATAAAGGTAGATCAGTGCCAGAAGCAGAAACATTCGATTGTAATAGCCCTAATTGAGCCTTTTCACGCAAAAGTGCTATTTCCATCTGCATCTTCTCCGTCTCTGCCTGCATCTTCTCCTTCTCTGCCTGCAAGCGCTTCTCCTCTGCCTGAGACCTCTTCTCCTCCGCCAGAGTCAGCTGAAGCTTCATCTGGCTTTCGCTGATACTCTCTTCACCTGCCTCCACTTCCTCCGTCTCATCTTCACTCTGTTCCACCTCATTCTCGTATTCTTTCAACTTCACTACCATTCCCTTCTTATCCAGACCTTCATAGCAAATGTCTCTCTTTTCACATTCTTGCTGCAAAGTCGCCAATTTCATCTTCTCAAACATTCTCTTAGCAATTCAGTGCAATTATTCAACCAGAATTCACAATACACTACACCTTCGAAAAAGTCTTCGTAAAACACTCAAACACAAATTCAAAATCCCTCGTAAACACTGAAAAACCAATCACCAGAAAGTCAAGCTATGACAGTCTTTCACACTTTTCGTCTAAACAATAACTGTGCTTTCGCACTAACAATCAATAATCACCGTCCTTTCAGCAATAAACAATTATCTCAGCTCATACACTTTATCATCTAGCGTCAGTGCAATTCATGACACTCATCCAATGATCATAAACAGACAATTTAACAAGCTTGGTCTCGCTCACCCGATCTCGTCAGATTTTCAAGGTGTGTAGTTCCGAAGAATCCGCCGCACCGTCCACTCGAGATCTCTGCAAGGCTCCAAGTTGTCCCCCAACCGTCCGTTCGTCCTCCGCGTTCTCTTGTGATCGTCCGAGTCCCTCTTCCGGTTGTTCGGATCGTCTGCTCGTCGTCTGCTCGCTCGATCGTTGAGTTCGGCTGTTCGGCTCGCCTCGATCCTCGATCGTCACGTGCTCCTCGTCTTTTGCGTCGGATCGTCCTTCTTGTTCCACTTCTTACTCCGATGTCGTCAACGTCCGTTGTGCTGAGTTGTCCTCCAACGTCTCCGCTTGATGGTGGTTTGAGCCGTGCAGCGTAGAAAATCTGCTCCGTCTCTCAATACAGTATACTGAAGAATACACTGTACCGAATCCCTGCTGGCACAATGTACTGAAAGAAGATGTTTCTAGATCTGTCTTCAGTTATGGTGGCAGCGGTGTTACGTAATCGAGCGGCTAGGCTAGTCTTCGGGGGTCTTGTTAGCGTTCGAAGCACGTGGGTTTTTGTAATTCACCTCGCGAAGACAGTTAGAAGACAGTACTCTTGTATGTTTTGCAATTCTTATTATACAATATTTTTACACAACGTATGTACACCTAGAACAGTTCTCACTTCGTGTTGCATAACAGTTTCTGCGTCTGCAATTTTCCGTCACACGATTCCTCCCTCCGTGAGTTAATCGTACGTCTCACCGATTCCTCCTTCCGTGAGTGAATCCCACGTCCGACCGATTCCTCCTTCCGTGAGTGAATCCTACGTCTAACCGATTCCTCTTCCTGTGAGTGAATCCTACGTCTCACCGATTCCTCCTTCCGTGAGTGAATGCCGTCCTCCTTTCAGTCTTCGCTCTTCCTCCTTCTCCCCTTTCGCCCAGACCTGTCATTCATCCATCTCTTCCCCAATCTCGCACTCCTATCGGTCGCGCTATCATTCCTTCGCCCCTCCTTCTCCCTGCTCCCCCTCTTATGACACCCGGTCAGGCCCTAATGTCAGTCAAGTCTTATCTGATCTCGACTCTAGTGTTCTTTAGCCTACATCAAATCCTAAGCAACACATAATACTAATATATAGCGTAATCCTAAATCCCTAATATAATATCGTCCATGACTGTCACTACAAACCCCGAGGGAAAAGAAAAGATTTAAGAGAGTGGATAGAAGCAGTAAGGTCGCCAGTTACTGTAAGGAGCGTGGAACGAATCGCCGGAGGAGGTCATTATAGGCCTACTTAGGTAATAACTTAATACAAGTCCTTAGGTTATAACTTAATACAAGTACTTTAGGGTTGTACGGAAAAATAATACATCGTATAAACCACCATACTCAAGTTTTTCCCATTATTATATTCATACGTTGTCTATTAATAATCTTTACAGAATTTTAAGATGTTATCCTGAGATCCCTCGAAGCCCCGAATATAAAGACCGATAGGCCCTATTGGTCGAAATCCCGCTTTGATTTGCAATACTAATAGGCCTAGCTGATAACTCAACACATAGGAATCATAATGCCACTTAGTCTATTTAAACACCACACTGCATATTTGTATTGCTCTTGACTAATATTAAGCATGAGTAGGCGTGTGGACTCGTTTCAACAAGTCAAAACGTGCCATTCGTGCCAACATATAGGTCACCAATGCAACCATTGGCCTACTTGTCCACAAAATGTAACTAATGCGACTATTACGACTGTCTTGACATGAATGAGACGGAGACGGTCAATGGTGTGAAGAGTACAACAGCATCAAGAATTATTCATAGCGTCATGTTTAATGTCTTCCTGTCAAACGTTTGGAACTGCTTCCTGTGTTGTTCGACGCCCTGCAAGAGGCACGATCTTAGCTCCGGTCGTAGTAATGATCGCAAAATCCGATATAAGCTTCACCTCAACGCTCAGCCACGTCATTTAAAACTTTGACAGAGCGAACAGATTTCTCAGCAACAAAAATGCGGGATCAGATGGCCATTGGTTGACTGGCTTAACTAGCCAGTCAGTCTGACGTTCAGCATTCTGAACAGCGTGTGCGATTCTGGGCCAATTAAGTCTTCAGCGTTGTGTCGCGATCAACTTTTCTGAACACAGGCTTACCGAGGCGGAAGTTCTCTGGTAGTGGTGTCGCAAAATATTGAGCCGCCATTTCTTGTTTCAAGCAATCAGTCACCATGACATTGTGATGCTTGCTGAAAAGTGCAAATGGAACCATTTCTTCTGTGAGGTACCATCGGTGGTTACCACGTTTTTCAATTAGGCCTACAGTGTCGGCAACAGTAAATGCCTTGTCCACTTCGCGAAAATCAACCATGTCATGGATAAGCTGAAGATCGTTTGCTGGGGCATCAGCACCATTGCTGGCTTTTTTGATTTTATCCAAGCAGCAGTGTAGAACAGTGCCAAAAACCTATTAATGCGCATGAGTTTCTCAACAATTTCATCGGCATACAGCATTGCCTTGGAGAACATGAACATCTCTCCGGTGTATACATGTTGATGGCCAACAAGCAAGATTGATGAATAGCACCAGGTTTCAGGAAGTGGACGTCACGCGGAGGAGTCTCGCCAAAGATTATCAGTGTATTATCCACGCATTCACGGTAGTCATCGCGTGGGAACGTTGTTGAATCTTCGCTTGACAGTAGAACAACAGGATCTTTGACCTGCAAGATCGATTTCTAACCTGCAATAACCATTGATCTTTGACTGTCAGTGTTTGCACAAGAAGCTCTTTGTCAATGTCTTTACATGTCTGTTTGAGATGAGCAAATAGTTTGTTTTCTGGTCGAAGAATTGAATCAAATATATAGGAGTTTCCAGACCGCGCCAACAATTTGTTCTAAGATGTGGTGGCAACATGCAAGATACAACATTTTCTTCCCAGACGTTCTTCAATAAGTTTATAACATTTTAAAATTCTTTAAAAATATTTATAGACAACATATGAATAGAATAATGGGAAAAACTTGAGTAATGAATATGGTAGTTTCTGCAATGTATTAATTTCCTGGACAACCCTAAAGCAGAGGCGTAACTTTGGTCTAAAAAGTGGGGGTATACCAATTTCTTACATGCACGAAGAAAGGCGGAGATTGTGATCTTTGGAAAGGCACAATAATAAAATATTGATTGGTATTGTTCAAAAAGTGGGGGTATGGTACCCCCAGTCCAAAAAGTGGGGGTACGGGTTAATTCTACCTTCATCAGGCTTTTGATATTCAGATATGTTGCCATTTGCGGTGACGAGGTGCTTGGTTTGGTCGAAAATCTTGTGCTGCAATAATTATCAGAGAACTATTTCGTCCCTGTAATAATGTTCAAGGCATCAGTTCATTGTCGCTGCCAAAATCTAGGAAGAGTCCTGCAGACTGTCAACAGGGAAATCCTAAAGACATAGAAACAGCCTAAGAAGAAAATGAGTCTAGAAATTGAGTTTTTAATCGCGGACCATTAAAGAATCCGTTTGCAGCAGAGTTGCTGAGCCTGGGGCAGGCAACCGAAATAGCACGCCCGCAAAGAAATATGGGTTGTCCTCAGTACAGTAAAAGTGAGACGGTCAGAGGACGAAGGTTAGTTGTGAGGTTAGCTGAAAAATAGAATCTTACAGAAAATAGCCCGGTTTTGCAAGTTATTATTCTCTTTCTATGCTTTAATACCGGATATATTTACGTTCAGACTTTAAAGTTTAGTGATGGCTCAAGCCAGAGTGTTTAGGCTTTTTAAAGCTTAGCTTTTAAGCTGCCAGTAAAGAGCGAGTAACAGTAGTGAAGATGACTAGAGACCATGACATTTGCCACAAAAACTATGGCGAAGGGAATGTGGCGCCTCATCCTTCAGATATCAAAGACCGACATCAAGAAAATACAAAAAAGATTTTAAAATCATAGCAGAATACACGAGTGCCTGCAGTAATAAAACAGAATATAATTATGTAAATGTCTACCAGTTTTTGTATTCACCTACTGTATGTTTGCATTCTTGAGAACATCTGTAGCAAATGTCAAGGCTCGAGTACAAGTACAACTGAAAGTACCCTACTTTGATTTCAAGTACAAGTACTTTGGTTTCAAGCACAATAATTTTATTAATAATACTAGCACAAGTAGGCCCCCACTTAAAACTGTTTTGAAGTGTAGCTTAGAACAAGTTCCAAGTACAACAGCAGATGAATTTAGTTACATTATATCAGATCACATTGGAGCTCATGCACGGCATTACATTACATCATGTTACGTAGTATTACATTTCATTCCATTACAGTGCATTAAATCCTACCACAGCATTGTAGTGAATTTATTTGAATAGATGTCTAACATTTTCCGGAAACTTCCTGGTCACGCAATAAAGCGGAACCTTATTAAATAGGCCTAAACGTGATTGGTGCACTTGAGTCAACGCTATATTAGGATCCGTTCTACGGAGGCTTAAAACGAACACAAAGAACAGGTAAGGAGCAGAAGGCAATGCCACTGTTCTTTACTTAGTTGCGCAATAGTAGCCTATGTTATAGGTTTACGCCAATGGTCCTGGTAGGTGCAAGATGTCTTTAATTATTATTATTCTTTCAACTTATTCTTTCAACAAACATTAACTTACCGGGATGTTGGCTTAGGGCAGTGACAGGCCGGATCCTGAAATTTTGAAATTGAACATTATATGAGTTTTTACTCTCAGGCTCTTGCTAGGTCATTGCTTTACAGTTTCTACTCGTGTATTGCGAGCGTTTCATTCGGTTATAATGTCAAGTTTCATCGTAATTCCGACCAAGACCCTTAACACGCTTCTCCTGTCAATCGTGGATCCCAATTCGTTGGTAGATCTCTACGCGTCTGCGGGGGCTGCCAGTGGATACCTTCTCCAGTGACACAAGCGTCATTTATTTACAGACGAGAATGTCGTTCTTTTAGAAATCTAACATCAGCTAGTTTAGCGCGAGATGCTATTGAAAAGTTCTTCAAATACATTATACAACTACCCAGCTACAAGCATACATACAGTCAGAAGCGTAGCCAGACTAAAGGCAAAAATCTTGAAAAAATTTGATGACCTTTGGAGGTTGCTGCCCAAAGAAATTGATGACCTTTTTCGGGAGATTTCTCTGTCACAAAATATAAAATTTGGTGACCTTTTTTGGGAGATTTCTGTCAAAACATTTTATGACCTTTTGGGGATTTCTTCTTAAATTTCTTCTCTTGGGCCAGGATTCACCGTTCAAGAGGAGGCAAAATCCAGATGCAGGGCTATAACCCAAGGAAAGTTTTAAATTTATAAAACCAAGAGGAAGCAGTCTGTAACATGTTCATAAGTTTTGCGTATACTGTATAGTAAACCCAAACATACTTCCGAATTCATCGGAACATATTGCACTATCTACCCTCTTTGCAAGCCCAAACTGTGGCCCTAAACATCCAAACCCCGGCATCATTTCTGTCATGTCCCCTTTAAGCTTCCGTTCCTTGTGCGAGCGTTGAGCAAGTTTGTCACGCGCTCTTCCGAGTCGTTGCCTTGTACAGGTGCGCCGTTACCTGCAGTAATCCACTTGTAACTAGGCCATTAACTGTTGGATGCTGCCAACATGACCTCCTGTAAGAGGTCGCGTTGGCAACTGTCGTAAACTCGTGCTACAATTTGCATTTTGAGAGAGAGAGAGAGAGAGAGAGAGAGAGAGAGAGAGAGAGAGAGAGAGAGAGAGAGAGAGAGAGAGAGAGAGAGAGAGAGAGAGAGAGAGAGAGAGAGAGAGAGAGAGAGAGAGAGAGAGAGAGAGAGAGAGAGAGAGAGAGAGAGAGAGAGAGAGAGAGAGAGAGAGTTAACTTGAAGATCGAATAGTAGGCCTACCAATAAAGATGGATGTTTTTACGATTGCCATAAAACGCCATAAACAACTTGACAGATTGGCTTAAGTATGTAACCGCAAAGTGAATGTCCACAAATTTTCTTGCTAATCTAATCTAATCTAATCCAATCTTAGAACTTCTAAAACGCCGTAATTATAATCCACCAGACATCAGTCGATGGCATATAAAAGCAGACCTGTAATATTGTCAATTCCAAAGAGTAATACGATGAGAGAGAAAAAAGCCTAAGGTACAATCGCTGTAATGATCCGTTGCTGCTAAGAGAGCCAAGTGCAAACAAGATTTGCATTTTAAAGGACTTTGCATACATCCGGGTAGTTATATGCACTACGGCCACGATTCATGATATTGCCAAGAATTGGAGAGACTACCATAGTACACATGTAGCGTATGGTCGGGTCATTCTTTTGGGACTGTTAATGGCATCTGGCCAAATACTAGTATTTTACGCAGTGAGAGAGTTAAAGCGACATTCGTATTGAGATTAGTTGCGGTTGTGAAGGTTGCAGGCCGATTTCTGGTTAAGTGATCAGACACATTCTGCGTTGAAAGTCAGCTTTTGATTTAGTTGCCAGTGCTTGATAGAGTTTGGTATCTACGAGTTAAGTTTACGCCGAGGTGTGGCTATATCTGAGCTATATTTCTAAGGTAGTTTCGTTTGTTGAAGTCTTTGATTTCTGATTGTCTGAGACTGAACACAAAGCTTCGTTGCTGTTGCCATATCAACGATGGATCCAACGAAGTGGATTCTGTTTAAGGGAATCCAGATCATGTTGATTGCAACACAGATCGGGAGTGTCGCCGCACAAGAATCCAATGCAGCATCAATTCCATCGGAGGACATCAACCAGCTACTCAACAAGGGCATGGTATACGTCTACAATATGGCCAACACGTTCCTTGAGGCCATTGTTCAGCGAAACTACTTAACCAAGATGAATAGCACGGTGGATCTGAGTACTATAGACAGCATAATCGCGTCTGTGACAACATCCTGGAGTGAATGGGCCATCTACATGATCGGGTTTGCGGTCTGCATTGCTCTGGGTGTTGTCCTAGTAGTAGTGATGCTTCTGGTCTGCTTCCTCTTCCCTTGTTGTCGTTGTTGCGGCCGGTGCGGTGCCGTCAGTCCCAAGAAATCGCCGGTGAAAGGCTCCTCAAAGTGCCAGACCTGTGGGTGTTCGATTGCCCTAATGGTGGTCGCTGCCGGGCTAGTGGTTGGAGTGATTGCCATGTACGGAACGAACGAGGCATTGCAGACCCAGTTGGCAGGACCCTTGTTTGATAACATTAACGGAAGTATTGACGGCATAACTGACTTCGTTGATCAGATCCTGAGCGAATTTAACGACACATTATACGTTCGGTACCTGGATACCAAGAAAGTTGTTTTCGGGATAGTTGACGATATTCCAGGCGATGCAATGAAGGCGATGGATGACGCAACTGGAGCTGTCACACTTCTGAACCAGCTGAGCAACTTCACCCACAATTTGGATACACTTCAACAGAACCTCCTAGATTCAGAGTATTTGGCAACGTATCTGGATTCTGAAGCGAGTGAGCTCCAGACTAACTTGTCCACCATAGCCACCGATGTAACAGCCGCTCTCTCCGGTTGCTCCACTCCTGGTTGCAATGCGATTGCAGCTGAGGTAAGCTCGGCTAAGGTCAGAGTGGACTTTGGAGTGGTCAATGTCACGAACGCACTTATCGCCGTCAACTTCTCACTATCGATGGGACTAGTTGGACTGGTTGATGATTCGGTTAAACAATTAGACGACGTCGAGGATTCGATCAATTCGACTGTGTCACCATCTGTCGCAGATATGAAGAAGGAGGCTGGAGACGTAGAATCACAATTAGCTTCTGTCATCAGTGATCTTAGCAACACACTCTCAGGCATAGATATATCATCCATGAAAAACACTGTGCTTGATATTAAGGATATGGAGATGTACAAGTTGGCCACAGAAATAGCCTACTGGTTCCTGCTCGGCTTATCCTGCGTTGTCCTGGCTGTGATCTTTCTAGACCTGCTTGGGCTATTGACGGGATGGTGTCTGCCTGCAAACCGGAACTCCACTTCTGGTTCCAGCTGTGGATGCAACAAGGCCGTCGGTTATCACTTATTAATGACGGGAACTGCGCTCACGTTGATTTTCTACTGGATATTTACGTTGCTTGTCGCCATACTGTTCATCTTGGGCGGACCAATTCATACGGAAGTCTGTCGCAACATTGTTCACAATGACCAACCAGCGTCCTCTTCGGTCTTATCGATCTTCGACGGATGGATTGAAAAACTTCTGAACCCGCCAGACCTGCATATTCGACCTTTCGAAATCTACGCTGCTTGCGAAGCCAACGAATCCGTTTACAAAGCCTTCGACTTAGCACAGTTTAAGAACATCACAGAAGTTACGGATGGCATGGCGTCCCAGGTCAAAGATGCTACTGATAAGTTCAAGGGCGTCGTAATCGATCTGCCGGACGTGAATCTGACCAACCCAACTTTAACAAATGCCCTGAATATCCTTGATGACGGTTTGAGTGAATCCAACCTGAATTTCACCAACTTCTACGTGAACACTGAGGGCAATATCACCGAACCGGATCTTCTCGTTCTCGCTGACGACCTAGAAGCTTTCACAGAAGTCAACCTTACGAGCTACGCTACCACTCTGAGGAATCTCCATCATGACACGATCCTCCAAATGTCGTCCGACCGCGATCGCCTCGTGAAATCGTTAAAATCCGCCGATG
>OY744602.1:93564679-93992179 GCA_963556255.1 Allolobophora icterica | reverse complement strand
TTAGATTTGATTTGATTAGATCAAAACAGATCAAAGCGAAATCCTATAGGAAGACATTGTATGAATACTAAAAAGCTAGACATGTGCTCGATCACACAAACCATCTGTCAGTGGTGCACGTTCGTTGTTGCCATAGATTTTACTTCATTCATTCATTCATTCATTTGAGCATTTATATAGCGCTCCTTCAAGGAGGCTACTCAGAGGCTCTCCCGACTCCAGCACGGATATACAGAACAGTTTTTTTAGCATAGTGTAGAAAGACTGAGGTTGGGTTTTATGAAGGAGACGCAGCTCCAGAGGTAGCCCCCACAGTTATGTGTTCATTTCCAACCCCCTCAGTTGTGCTAATGTGATTTAACATTATTTGACTCTGAGTCTCTGACAAAGAGAAGAAAATATCCATGGTGTATCATGTATGCATTTTTTTAATTTTCTCAAACAAAGGAATTGATTTTGATTCGAATCCGACATGCAAAACTGTTAGCGTTGAAATCAGCTGCTTTCAAGTTTCGTTGACATCAGTTTACAAAATAAGGATAAAATATTCACCCCCCCCCCAGTCTTTTTTCTACAATTCCCACACTAATCTAATCATATTTAACCTCGCTAATCTAACATAATCTAATCTACTCTAATCCGATATACTCTGAATTTAACACACAGGATGCTATCGGATCCAAACAACTAAGGAAATTAGCAAGGATTCATTAACCAACCAATCAACGAACCAGCAACCATTAATTAACGAACTAACCAAAAAAATATTTCACTACTGTGCATTGCGCGCAGACACAGTTTAACACAAATATCTAAAACTAAGAAACAGGTCAGAAGATAGTTTGTCTCGAGCGTGAAGTCATGCCAAATTAATGAAAGTTTGCGTGTTTTCTTCTTCGCAAATTCGGTCACCAGATCCTCAAAGTTGATCTCATGCAGAGTGTCAGCTTCTATGCTCATCAGACCCAGGTGGACAACCGCTCATTGCCCAACGATGTGAGAAGTCTGTTCTTTATCAGTTTCATTCTTGAGAATGAACGTTCCGCACTACAGTTACTGACCATCAGCACCAGATACATACGGAGTGCTATCTTCACATCAGGAAATGATCCCTGAACTTTGTTTCTGGAGTATTAGCCGATACATGAAATTATCTCGAGAGTATTACATCTTGAGCTTGTTCGTCCTTGATTGTGTCCACGCAGTCAACAAATTGCACAAGCTCATTTCCTAAGCATGAATCAAGGTCGTCTTTATAGACCTCAACAAGATTCGATGCCGCTGCCAGTAGTTCTTGTATGAAAGCACATCCAATTTGCGTAGCAAGCCGAGACGAAATAAGCTCGTACGTACCAAGCCGATGTTGCAAAGCAGTAACAAACTGATCAACGACCGGTAGAAAGTGTTGTATTCGAAATTTATCTGACTGCGTCAACTCCATCCGCGGAATAGCGTGACGAGGTTGATTGGGCAGATTAAGACGCACGTTGCGTTGGCGTTCTCTCTTCTGAATGTATTCTGTCGTTCCGGATTTCTCGATGCCTTCTTTCTCGTACTCCTTGAAGCAATCTCGCGTGGACTCAACGAACGTTTTCAGTGCGGCGTGCTATGGGCCTCCACCGTGGCGGTGCACTGGGGCCTCCACCTAAGTTACTAAGACCCTGGATTAATGATTCAGTAAAACGTCGTTAAATATTAAGATGTTACAGGATCTCATCGCCATTTTAGTATAACGTATCCTCCTGAAATCTTAGTTCTGACCAGTGCCTAAGATACTCAGGAAATGACAACTGCACATTGTTCCCCAAAACTATCAAACTGATAAGTAAAATTTCAGGTGTTAGAATGAACTCGTGTGTTGTTGACTTAAGCTAATCTTTCAAAAATTCATACTACACACTGCACACTGCAGACAAGTCAACTGCACACTCTGCGAGGGGTATAGACGAATGGAAACACTCTGGCCTGAAGAGCATTAGACCTTGAAAAGTCGCGGTTCGATACCCATAAACCCCATCCAGGTCGACTCAGCCTTCTACTCCCTAGGAGGCTGCAGAAAAAATGAGCGGGCACCTTACAGGCTGCCAAGACGTGTGTTGATTAAGATTTTGATAAATTGTACCTTCATGTTTCAATTGTTTCAAATGTAACTTACTGCTGTTTGTCAGTGAGCTTTATCAATAAGCACGAATATTATTATTACTCGACAATGTCAAATGCACACTTTGTATAAGCACTTTGTGCGTCTGAGTAGATAACCTTGAAGAGGCGCTATATAAATTCTCCGTATGAATGAATGAATGAAGAAACATTATAGATTAGGCCCTGCTTCTGACAGTTGTTTTGCTGCAGATGTAAGCGTTTCAGCACAGTACTGTTGGTATTTTAGTTTCCTCTACGATGGATCACATGAAGTTGAGTTCGTTCCTGGTGCTTCTGGTCCTGCTTTGTATAACACAGAATGGGAGATTCGCCGCCTCCAATCCAGTATCGATGCCATCCGAAGACGGTAATGAACTCAATGAACTCATCCCGTCCGAAGAAAACCAAAAACTCACCGACCGGATCGTCTCCTACGTGTGCACCGTAACCAATCTGTTCCTCGAGAAAGTTGTTCAGCGAAACCGCTTAACGAAGATGGAGAGCGTGGTGGATATGAGCAACGTATTCGCCCTTCACGCCTCCTTGAAGACATCTTGGAGAGAATGGACCACGTATCTGATCGGTTTTGTGATCCTGTTTGCTCTTTTTCTCGTCCTCGGAATCGTCACTCTCTTTTTCGACATCATTTACCTGTACTGTTGTTTTCGAGGTAACTGCGGCGCCGTGAACTCCACGAAGTCAGAGGAGACAGAATCCTCCTCAAAAGCATGCACAATAGTTTGCTCGGTCGCGCTGACTTTGGTTGCAGCTGGTCTCATCGTTGGAGGGATCGCCATGTTCACAACAAACGAAACAATTCGGGCGGAACTTTCAGTAAATCTGTTTGATAGCTTGCTCAAAGGCGTAGACCGCATCACAGAATACTTGGATCTCACTGTTCGCGACGTCAACGACACAGTATTCGGCGGATTTCTGAGGTTGGAGGATGCTGTCTTTGGTGTGTTGCAAAATGCTCCAATGAAGGCCACTGAAACGGTCGCTAACTCTACTCTAGGAGTACTGTCTACTTTGAACCAGCTGAGGAACTTCACCAGACAACTTGATACGCTTCAGAGGAATTTCCTCGATTCACAAAATCTGACTCAAGGCTTTAGCAGGCACACTAGCAAAATTACTGATGCACTTAACAACACAATTGTACGTGGATTGCTTGATTTGTGTGGTGCCTTATGTAATCCAATCAAACGTTTTCTTCAAGAAAGCTCTTCCGGAGGCGGTTTTAGCTTTGGCGCGCTCAATATCGGCAGTGCTCTCCAAGCCACGGGCGATTCAAACGGGCTCGATCTTTTGGTTAACAATTCGCTGAAGCAATTAACCTGGGTCGAAATGCTGATGAATTCGACCATGTCGTTAGCTATAAAAGGTTTGAAGATCACAGCTAAAGGCGTTGAGTTTGGTTTATCTACTTTGGTCAGCAATCTGAACCAAACACTGAGAGGCGTCGTCAATGTAGCTCAAATCCGAGATCTTGTGTTTATCTATAAAAAACTGAAACTCTACAAGCTGGTTACAGAAATTACTTACTGGTTCCTGTTCACCTTGGCCAGCATCGTCGGGATTATCGTACTTCTGGACCTATTCGGATTGATGATGGGATGGTGTCTACCTTCAAACCACGACCCGACTTCTGGTACCAAATGTAAATGCAGCAAGTCCATCGGTTCTCATTTATTAAAGGCGGGAATTTCGCTCACGTTCGTCTTCTACTGGATCTTCGCGTTGCTCGTGGCCAGTCTATTCATCTCTGGAGGACCAATTCATACGGAGGTTTGTCGCAACATTGTTCACATGGACCATCCAGATTCTTCCTCGGTCTTATCAATCTTCGACGGATGGGCCGTTGGCTTTCAGAAGCTTTCACCACTGCGCATCAAACCATTCAAGGTCTACTCTGTCTGCCAGAACGACAGACCAATATACGAAGCCATTGAGCTACCACAGATTGTCAACTTTTCACAAGTTACGGATAGTAGTATGTTCATGGTCAAGAATATGTCAACATTGTTCGGAGGTGCGACAGGCAAACTTCCAGGTGTTAATCTAGCCGGTCCAGATTTAACTGCGGTCCTGGGTACCCTGACTTCTGGCCTCGGTGAATCCAGCTTCAACTTCACGAAAATCTACGCCATGATCGAGGGCAACAGCATGATCAACGACCTTGCATCGTCCCTGCAGAACTCCAGTGACTCGGTCCTGAGACGGATTTATGAGCAGAACGTTAAGCCATTACTGGATGGACGCGACCGATTCCTGACGTTGATGAGATCCGCCGAAGCAATACTCAGCCAGATTTCCTTCTCGAATGTCACCAGGACGCTGGCCAAAGCCGACGCCATTATGAAAAGTGCCATTCCCACATTCTTAAACTCAACCGCGAGTTCCATCTCAGTAGAAATCGAGAAGTATATAAACGGAGTGGTTAACAACTTGGGGCTGGAACTGGGCCGATGTCGCCCCATCCACATCGCGCTGAAGACAGTCGTTGACGCTCTATGCGTCGATCTTCTCTACCCTATAAACGGATTCTGGTTCGGACTCGGATGGTGCACACTGTTCCTGATTCCAAACGTCTTTCTGTCTATGTACCTCGCATCAGCGTTCAATTAAGACAGAAGTCCCCGGAAATCCGCAGAACACTTGGATTGATCAGATATTTCGAAGTCAAAAGGGGAAATGACAGTCTGAAGAGAATGTTTGTGTGTGTATTTGACAACAGTATAATCAAGTGAAACCTACTGAACTCTGTGCAAGAAATTACGTGTTGAATAAACGTATAGGCCTATTGGGACTGGCTCAAGTAAATAATGTATGCAACATACGACCAGACCTCGGCAGAGATGGGACGAATCGACGTCAGAAAGAAGTTAAATTGATGGTCTTCAGTATTTCTCTTGCAAGAGTTTAGGTTTTCGTGTATTCTAGCCAAGATTTCACAGCTTTGTGTACTGCACAACGGAACAAAACACTGACAACACGTTTCAACCCTAATGCAGTAGAGACGCATATAGATCTGTCGCATCGACTATTTGTTTTTTAGCTTTACTTCAGATTTTTAATTGTCGCTGTAACATCAGACTCACACAAATGGGAAATTCGTTATACAGTGAAACCGCCTCATCCATAGGCGTAATTTGTGGGAGTCCGAGGGGTACCCGTATCGCCCTGTTTAAACAATGCCAATCAATATTTTATTATTGTGCCTTCTCAGAGATCGTAGTCGCCGCCTTGCTTCGTGTAGTTAGACAGAGTAGGTACACCGAGA
Source organism: Allolobophora icterica (assembly GCA_963556255.1). Classification (NCBI taxonomy): domain Eukaryota; kingdom Metazoa; phylum Annelida; class Clitellata; order Crassiclitellata; family Lumbricidae; genus Allolobophora; species Allolobophora icterica. The sequence goes on along the minus strand of OY744602.1, from coordinate 93,986,754 downwards.
GCCAGACGAACTGAGTCACAGGCAGTCAAACAGGCAGACTTTGAGCCACACAGGTCACCCAACAGACTGACCGCCGTGACCGGCCAGCAGGCCGCAGGCGCCACAGATCTGGGCCACGGGTACACTCTACTAAGAAAGATCTGATATATCAACCTTACTCTCAGCCTTATGATTGTCATCTTAGTCACATCGGGATGTGGAGATGGAGGTCGAAGCGCAAGCTTCTACATCCTTCATCAGTTACAAATCCGTATATGGACCCACACTCATTTTGTCGGCTTTGATATGACTCCTCACCTCTCAGTCCCTCACAATCTTAGAATCAATAACTGTCCTTGGTTAAGCATATTAGAGCCGGATAGCTGAAGAAAGCTCCCTCCGTTACATAATATAAGCATCTAAGAAGTCGTTGATTTTGACTTATAGGGCCTACACGTCGTGTTCCGATTTTGCTGATAGGGAAAACGGATAAATATGTTCTAAAACGAAAATGAGTAGATTACATTGTAGACGATAAAATGCCGTTATGGAGGTAAGCTCATCAGCCTTATCATGACAACAGGTGAACACAGGCCCCAAATGAGTAATTATTCAATTTAGAGCGCTTCTGAGTTGTTAAGAAGCGCGACAAAAATGCTTTAATCCCCTATTAAACTAATACTGCAATTAACAAGATGGCTTGTTGTTATTGACATAATCCACAGAATCTGATGTTCATCTGATCTTGTATGGGTCAATTGGGTCATCTTGTTTACAATTAGCTGCTTCAGCCGCATATTATTCCTCCCAAGGAACATTTTATCCATCAAAACTGAACACAAATTACAGAGCATCAGACCCTTATTGCTATTATTTTTACGGTTAATATTGTTGTTGTTGCTGCTGCTGCTGCCGCCGCCGCTGCTGCTGCTGCTGCTGCTGCTGCTGTTGCTGTCCATGCGAAAAGCGAAAGTGGAGAAGAAATTGATACCCCCACTTTTTAGACCAACGTTACACCATTATAGTCTCATCCTCGGCATGGGAGGGCGGATGGCCCAGTCCTCTTCCTCGTCGTCTGATCTTCTCACTGACAGTGAATGATATTGAATGTCAGTCAATGTAGTTATTTTAGGCCCATAGCTGAGTCTCCTAGGTAGCGCACGTGCAGCAGTAATCTCGAAAAATCTTTCTACCCTGGCAGGTATTAATTTCAACCCTCAAATTCTGGGTTGAGAGTCCAGCACGCTAACCATCTCGCCCACTTGGCAAATAACACTGCCATCCAAAACGGTCATTATCAGAGCAATTCATTCAGCAAAAACATCATAATTAACTGTTGGCATACTTAATTAGTAACGTTGAATAATCAAATAACGCTGAATTTAGAGCTTGAATTAAAATAGACGATAGGCCTACATACTAGGCCTATCTAATAACAAAAATGTGATTACATTATTTTTTGCTTTTCTTGAAGAAGATAGCTGCTACTGTAAACTTGCTATGGGTTCCTTTGCTACCAGAACGAAATCAGAATGGCTTTGTCAGACAACGTCCGAAGAACTCGTTATAACAGCGATCCCTTTTAGTTTTAGGCCAGTTAGGTATCCAGGCCGACAAGGGGTGGGGATAGGATACAACTAGGGACCGTTGACCTATAGATGCCCGTGGTTCCAATTGAAGGGCCCGGCAGTCCAGCAATCATGTTTTCCTTAACCTTTAAATGCCTAAGGTGGGTCTCGTGGAACCCACGGTCTGCATGGTTTAGTTAATTTTCACCTCTTTCTAACGAGCTTTACGGGTTTAAACGGGCCAGAAATTTAACAAAGTGATGAACTGAACAGCGGTCCAAGCGGCCAGCCATATGCGACTTGATTTGATATAGCGCCGATAAATAATACCGCCTGTAGGCCTACAAATGAAAAATTCATTTTCCGTAATACATCATAAAGGACTGCTCTTTTAAACTAGCGGCTAAAAAAGGCTTAAACTAATTTACTTAGGTGGCGAACCGACTGAAACGCCATTCGCGAATTGATTTGATATAGCGCCGATAAATAATACCGCATGTGCAATTTGAAAATACATTTTCAATATTTTTAACAATCTTAGGAGGGGAAATAATATAAACAAACACATTTTTTATGTCACGTTTTTGTTTTAATGAATCACATTGGAAAATACATTTTAAATTGTTTTTAAACCGTCTTAGGACGGGCAAACATCTAGTGGTTAATAATATCGTCTTCAAACAAAGAGAATACGTATATATGATTACCATTGTTTTAAAGCAAAGAGTTGCGTAGATATATGGTTAATATAGGCCTACAATTGTCTTCAAACGAAGAGAATACGTATATATAGTTACGATATTTTTCAAACAAAGAGAACATGTAAATATGGTTACGTTTGTCTTCCAACGAAGACAATAGCCTACTAAATACATATATGGTTACAATTCTCTTAAAAACAGAAGAATACGTAGACATGGTTACGATTGTCTTCAAACAAAGAAAATACGTAGATATATGGATATATGAGTGTCTTCAAACAAAAGAATATGTAGCTATGATTACGATTGTCTTTAAACAGAGATAGCTCAGATTATAGGCCCTATATGGTTTCGATTTTTTAAACAAGGATAATACGTAGATATGGTTACGATTGTCTTCAAACAGAAGAACATGTAGCTATGGTTACGATTGTCTTCAAACAAAGAGAATACGTAAATGGGAAAATTAAAGTCCAAATCCACTCTGGCTATCACGTTGACAGGTACGTTGTTGCAGTCCTCCTAATTTCTTCAAAATGCAGTAACGAAAACGAGCCCCCCCGACTCCTCGGATCCGCCTATACTCCCTGGATCCGCCTATGAGTGGTAGTAGGGCCTACAGAAATCGATGTCTTCAACCGACATAAACCTCGCCACTGCCGGTAGTGCCCATAATGCTATATGTATTGCCTGTCCCACATCTGGAGAAAGGAAGAGGACTACGTCAAAAGCCCTGGCAGCCGTAAGATGTCGTTAAATGCTGGAGACTGCTTAACCGACAAAGACATACGTGTATTATGTTTGACTGGGCACACGCCAGACGCAGTCAAATCTCGATGAGGAATCGATAGCATCGTGATTTCCTCCTGACTGCAATCAACAACTCGTCTTCTGCTACCAATTGGGTGTGCTTCTGGGCGCAGACTTATCAGTGGCGGAGCACGAGAGTAACCCGTCGGAGTTTCTCCTTTCACCATTTTGCGCCAGTTGGGTCAATGGGTTATAGGGTGCTGCATGAGGCTCGAAGGCTAACCCATCATGACGAGTCTGAATTACTGCAATTCAATCCATGTAATTCATTCCTCGCCATAGCGCTCGTGTTTAGGCTGGTGCCAGGGCTTGGCCTTCGAGTGGCGCTTTAGAAGTTTGGAAATTACGATTAGACGACATCCGCCTTAGCAGCTGCCCTGCCTCCTCTCTTGATCTGGCCCTACGGTTAACCGGACTCGGACCTCCGTTGGACTGCGTTTGGAAACCCCCCAAATTTGATGCAGCGCTCGTGAATAGGCTGGTGCTGACGTGCGCTTGGCCTTCGAGTAGGCCTACCCTCCAGGCCAAAAATTGGGTATGTGTGTGTACCTCTCGTAACCCCCTCCTCTTACTCCGCGAAAATTACGACCAAATGAACGTACACTGTCTTAATTGGTGGTAGATTACATGCGCTCAGCCAAACAAAATTGGTAGGCTAGTCAAGCCTTGTTCGAAGCCACAGATAGCCTACCAAGCGAAGAACCATGAGTCGTGGATCGACGGGAATTTGCTGAATTCAAGAGGTAACTCGTTTCAGAAGAGTTGAGGGCTAGCGGGGAGATGGTTGAATGGTAACATGCTGGCTCGAAGATCAAAAGGACGCAGGTTCGATACCCGCTAGCCCCACAAGGTAGACTCAGGCTTCCATTCCCTATAGCTTGCGACTGTAAAATGAGCAGTAGGACAGATGGGCGTCTTGCAGGCTGCCATACAATTAAATTAGACTCCTCTTAACCCATTTGCCGCCAACGTTGCGAAAACGCAACGCACTGTTTGGAAATTTGAAAAAAAATCAAGACTCGAGAAATTCACGCAAATTCTTTTTGTCTTACTTCCTGGGTGTTCACTACGTCTGCTGGTATCAAAAATATATTCTTTGCTGTTGTCTGCAATTTTTTTTGAGTTGCGCAAAATTCGTGGTTTTTGACGTCTAACTAGTGGTTTTGTTCAAGAATTTTCTTCTGCCATAAGACGGTATATTTCTCAGAAGCGATCCTGTCTCTTTTGAAGTACTTAGGTGAGTATTTAATATTATTTGTTTATTAATAGTATGTCTCATTATATGCCGATACCCCAATGTCCGAAATTTTGATGTTGCGTTTTCGCAACTTCGGCGGAATGCGATATATACACATTGTTGCGTTTTCGCAACTTCGGCGGAAAACGATATGCACAATTTGACACCTAGTGATTCAGATAAACTTATGTCAGTTTACGATTACTTACAACAATTTCAGTTTACTGATTCATAAATGATGGCGTGCTCAGTGCTGCCACTCTTCATTGCGCATACTTTTGAAAGATGCACATTGAATTTTTCAGAGGAGGCTGAGGAAGAAGTTCTATTGCTTGAGGGAGGCTGTCCCAATGATATTTGAAGAAGATGATATCACTACCCCGTCCTAAGTTGATTAGCAACGCGATAGCGATCATTTTGACGAAAATGAGCTATTGACTACCGATGTGATGCCAGAAGACGTTGCCGGGCATGTGGAAATCCATTGCACTGATGCATCAATGTCAAACCAACGGTCACCGCCCACTAGGCATACCTCGCGTGAAACGCAATCGAAGTCAAGAAGAAAGCCACGGGTGTCAGCAAGGTACAAGTCTTCCAGGCAGCAGCTTGCGGAAAGGTCAGACGAACCACTGCAACATGTTTATTCGAAGGACACAGCTCCAGAATATCTTCAAAGTCTTCCAGGCGGCAGACTGATCTCGTGTCCGATACTCATACGCCGATGGAAGAGTCAGTGAATTGAACGCCCTTGCCGGCCAAGAAGCAACGACTACCCAATTCAAAGCCGCCTAAGTCTTCTAAGCCAACGAAAGAGGATTGGCAATGCCAAGAACCAAAATTTACATTGAGCCCTGTCAACAAGGAGAAGATAAAGATGTGGCAGTTGATCAAACAGGTGATAAGCAAGAGCGAGTCTTTAAAGAATTTTGGGATGACGAGGTGTTTAGCCTGATAACACAGAGTACACTGTAGGCCTATGCACAGCACTGGCGTACACTTGTCCAAAATAGGGGGGATTTAGTTCTTCATTCTACACTTGTTGCATTGAATGTACAGTCCACCCCAATTATTGGGGGGCACATGCCCCGGCTCCCCTCCCAGAGTCTACGCCTATGATGCACGTCATTGCCAAGAACGAAGATGGTCGTCGACTGCGTTGTCGGTTGTGCCACAGAACCACGTACTACACGTGTATCGCATGCACGTCAAGTGCCTTGCTCAATACCATGGAAACAAGTGACATTGAACTTGAATCAGTTTACAGCATGCACAAACATTTTTATTGAAATGACCGCGAACACAATCGATAACTAATAGCCTAGAACATCATTATAGTAAACAAATACATCTTTCCCGCCGATGTTGCGAAAACGCAACGTCCTATAACTAGGACACTACATATAGTTCCAATGAAAATGCACTGTCAGAAGTTTATTGGCATCATATTGATGACCTAGTATCAGTTAGGCCTATAGCTTAATCCGGTGGCTATTTCTAATAGCGGCGGTAAATGGGTTAAACTTGTTATCGTCTGTTAGGCCTACTACTATATCGCGTAATCTTACTGCATACTTGTCAGTTTGAATCAATAAACGAATATTATAATTATAATAAAAAGCATGGTATAGGCCTATAGAATTAGGCCTATGGCTCGGTTGGAGAACCAGATGATAGGCTAGTAGGCCTATAATGACTGGACAGAAGAGCGATGTATGAGGACGATCTGGTTGAACATGGTGGCTAGATGGCGAAGAGGTCGTGAAGGTACTTGGACTCGGAGTTTTGTAGAGAGGTCAAATAAATGATTAGAAGAGGACTTTGAAGTAGGAAAAAATTGGATCACCGTCCTTTTACAGTGATTGAAATATTCGTTAAACAGACTACATATTTTTATGGTTTCAATTTTAATGACGTAATATGCAGGGGCGCGCTATTATGTTCCTAAAAGGTAGGGCCTACTTCGCAATCGTAATCGTAATCTCGAGACTTCTACAGCGCCCAAAAAAGCTACGTCGCGGGAACCAGCTTATTCACAGGCGCTTAGTCAAATCAAAATCGATAGGCAGGGGGTGTCGAATCGGTTCCAGGTCAAGATCCAAAGGAGTCAGTCAGGTAGGCAGTAAGAAGGCTAAGGTGGGTGGTGTTTAGGCCCCCGATAGGGTTTACACGGCGAGGGAGGAAGGGAGAGGAGGAGGAATCGGGATAGGATTTGTGAAAGAGCAGTGTTTTCAGTTTTGTGTGAAAGACCTGTGGAGATATAGCAAGTGGTGAGGTTTTGGTGAGTTCGTAGGATGGATCTGAAATTTCTTGCAGTAGGCCCTACTGGTGGGAGTTTGTTCCAGATGGGTGGGACAGCTATTTAGTTTTTTGTTACAAATTTTTAACAGAGTAATTGCAATGGCGATGTACTACATCATGGCGTACAAAGCGTAAAATAATGTGCTTTTCGTTATATTAAAGGTTGCAGTAACAGGTAAAAATCTTAAGATCACTGGAATGAGTATAATTATATTATTATCTTTACCACAACTATGACTATAATATATTATATTATATAGGTATTGTGTGTATTCGCTAGATGTCAGGACGATATTTGCGTTTGTAACTATACCCTGGCAGATTAGAAATAGTGTGCGTGGAATTTCAGTGTTTGCAGTTTTATTAAATTTCGTTAAGCAATGGCAGAAGCCGAAAAAACAAAAGAGATGGATTCTGGTACAACAACTGTTACCGTCGAAGAAACAAAAGAACAGCCAGCGGTACAGTGGTTTTAACAAAATAGATTTTCATTTAATATTTGACCCGAAGCATTTAGTGTATAATGCGCCGAGTGTAATAGGGTCGGTTTTTGAAGGCGCTGTGTGGCCGTAAAGGGGCATCATGATTCATACCTCTGAATTTCAGTTACATTTGACTTCATCTGTTCTTTCATTCATGAAAACAGAACCCTTAGGAAAACGTGTAGTTTAGCGTCGGAAATTATTTACCTTGCATGAGCGATAAATAAAAACTTGTCATAGTAAAACTCAAACTAGAAGTTGGACGATTTATGAAATTGTTACTGACACTTGAAGCTGGATGATCGATGAACGTCTTACATAATAAAACTTAACTAGAAGTTGGATGAGCGATAAAAACAATATATCGTTTTGGTGCCGATATTATTGCCGTGGATAAGCGATGAAAACATTTCATATTAAAACTGAAACTAGAAGTTGGATGGCCGATGAAAATATAGCTCAGACTAGAAGCTGGATGATCGATGAACATATAGCTGAAACTGGAAGTTGGATGAACGATGATTATTGTATTTATTAGTTATATTTTGAATGGAAGTGCATCTCTGAAAAATAATTTTCAACGCTAAACTACAAGTTTACCGAACACTTATGTAGCCCCTATGTCAGAGGCGCTCACAGCCCAACCCGGGAGAAAGAACATGTTGATCTGAGGGAAGGTTATACAATTCCAAGACTATACTTTGATGTATCATTTCCATGGAATATCGAAAAGATTTAACAAGCAGTAGTTAACAGCAATACACAGCTGTAGTTTCTGTAGTTATTGAATGTATGCATTTTCTTGTTTTGTTGGTGTTAAAGAGAAGTCCAAAAGTTGTACTGAAGCTGACCAAATCAGACACTGACAAAAAAGTACGATGGGATCAAAATACTGTCGACAATGAAAACATGAATAAGAAGAAATCCAAGTGTGAGCAACCTAATTCACAGACACTCTTTAATTGGAATCAGTATCGACCTTATTTTCTTCATCATCGTTGTGTTGTTTTCGATGTCGTCACCGGAATAGTTGTCATCTTCAGATTTATTTAATCCACTTTACAAATGTTATACACCTGCAGGGGATAGATACTAATGCCTTTAAAAGACCTACAGGACTCTGAAGGCAAAGCTATGAACTCAAAGTTTAAGCTGTAGACTTGTGTCTCAGTATGACTGAATTCACGGAGGGTAATTGTGGTCTTTAGTAAGTGGATGCATCCATAGTTTCTGACATATGCAGAAATGTAGAACCATGTTATAACCATAGGGATAACTTCGTATTGTAGCAGTGGTGTTTGGTCACCACCAATTTTAAAAGAGGTGGTGACAGTCATCACCATGTTTTGGGCCTGTGCTGAAATATTTTTGTTACATGACAGCGTTAGTTTGGTTTGCAGCAAGGTCAAGCAATGAGGATTAATGGCGGTATATTCTTACATACTTAACTATTGCAAGGTTGATAGATGCATTCGCTTTAGTTTATTTATTTATTGATTTATGTTGCATAAAGTGGTGACATCATCCATCTTGTTGTAGTTGACACCGGAGGAGGGAATTGGTCACAACCCCTTTGTGGGGTAAAGTTAAGCCCTTGGTTTTAATATTGTTTGTGTTTCTCATGGCTTTGAAAGTGTATGTTTTTGGATGTTGACTTTCATATTCTTTGGACATTAGTTTCTATGTTTTTATGCTGGTAAAGATTCTGACTGTCTTTGTTCTCTGGTTCGTAGGTTGTTGTATTTACGAAAAGCCTAAAATGTTCGGAGAATCATCGGATGAAGAGGACGATGATCACGACTGCACAAACCACTGTCGGGGTCACAAGTCAAAGAAAGACTTTCGCCGTGATCACGACCACAATCCTGACGACCCATCACATGACCAGCCAGATGGTTATGCTGCAGGAAGTAAGCATTTTGTGGACAGCCTACTTAGTCCAATTTCTCCCTTGCACTACAGCTTCATGTGAGATCATATGACAGCTGAAGCACTTCTTTATTACACTGTGCTTCATACGTTAGCCATGTATGGATGTATCATAGCATTTATTTGGTGCCTTGGTTGAACCTCGCAATGTGATATATTTAGTGGAATTGAATTGAACTGAATTCCAAAAAATTCCTAAACCTCATTTTGTTGTGTAGCTGATTTACAAGTCATTGATAAGAAAGGGGGAGAAGTTGCAATCCTGGACCGTACCAACTGACCCAATAACACTAGGTCAGTTTATATGCTGCAATGTGACACAGTAGGCAATTGATGGGGCACATGCTGTTTAACACAGAGTCTGCAGGTTCAGACCTCCTTTGAGACTAGCTGTGTGGGGTTGTTGAGCAAGTCCTTAAAACTTTAATGACGAGCTGCATTGGTGTCTAAGTCACTTTAATGCAGATCTGTGCAATGCCTTCACCAGCTGCTTTATGGTAGTAGTCTCCCGCATTTAACGGCATCTTATGGCTGCATGGACTTATTGGACTATTGCTGTCGCCTTTCTCCTGACTTGGTACTGGCACTACCAGAGTATGGGCAGTGGCAAAAAGTTGATGCTTTGTTACTTGATAGTGATGTCGATAACTGCAGAAATAATAATGATAAATAATACATTTCACAGAGCACAATTAAATATTGAAACAATTTAGAAGTTGCTTTCAAGAATCATCACTAGGTTCAGGCATGTGACTCGTAAGATTTTATGTTTTTTGGGATTGCTGTTTTCACTTTTCTCCTTTGGCTAAAAAGTAAATTCATCTGAACTTAAATCAGCTACTGATTTGTCTGCTGAAAAACCATTTAAATGTTAATTGTTAAAATGTTATTTTAAATGTTAAACCAGTTAAATTGGTTGTGAGCGATGTTAGGTAAGGTAAAGAACTTGCATTCTAAATAGTCTAGTAATAAATATAAATCTGTTTTTTTGTTTTAGACTGAATTGATTGTATCGGCTATCATTTTCCAGTGAAAGACACATTCTACCTGACAGATAGATTTGTACCAGTTGCTGAAAACAAGATCCTGGGATGAAATCTAGTTCACTGTTTGGCAACGCTGATGTCGTTCAGTATTGTTTCTTGTTGAATTGCTTTTGGCTTATGTAATTTTCTGTTTCACAAAGAGTACACATGCGAGACTTTTGATGTAGGTTTTGTTAACGACAGTCTTGCACTTTTTGATAACTTTTGGTACTCATTCCTTGGATGTTCGGTAAAAACATGTGATATCAACCAACTGTTATGGCTGCTGTATTTATGAACACAGTATTTTGGTAGTGCTAGATGATCATCACCTGTGAGAGAGAATTATAGACATGGAAAGGTTACCATAGTTTGTTTTGTAAATAATTCTCTAAAGATGAGAATAGGGAAGAGTAAGGTGTGTTTTCTTTTGTTTTGCTAATGTTTAACTATATCAGTCCCAGTTGATCTGGTTGCTTGTTTCTGCATGGTTGCTTGAGAGACTTAGGAAGTACCTCCCATGCAGAATGCTGCACTTTCCTGTGGATCCTGCTATTAGGGATCAGAAACTTCCTGCATAGTTATAGAAGATGACTGACAGTGTAGTGTTCAAAGGCAGGCAGTTCTTTGTTAATTGAATTTTTGACAGCAGTCATGTCGGTCAGCTGTACTAGGTGTAAGTAGTGCATTAGTGATGTGGTGTTACAATAGTTGAAAATATACAAGTGCTTGAGGAAACATTTACAAGAGTAACTGAATTAAGGGTGAATAATTTGGGGAATGAGATTTAGATTTGAATCCTGCATCGAAGTAAATCTATATATGAAATGTGATGCAGAACAATTGGAGGAAGTAAAGTGGATGGCTACCAGGGGCGCCCGCAGGCTTTGAAAAATTGGACGCACACAAAAAAAATTGGACGCACACCCCTCCCGTCTCCTATCCGCCGCTCGTAGTCATATACTGAAAAAGACTCAGAGTGACTCATAATAAGTTTCAATTTAGATAACATGTAATGCCGTATTGCCGTTTAACAAAAATATCTGTGCGATGCCTATTCCTTGTATGGATTTGATTTGGTGGGTGGACGCACGTTTGGGCTGTGAGGATCTGCAGAGGAAAGGTTGAACGGTGTGGGCTAATTAACAACACTGCAGAGAAAGAGCAGCAAAGAAGACCTAAATAACTTAGGCTCACATAAAATTATACATGTAACTGGAAAGGAGGCAGTGCAGTGAAAGAGGTTCTTTGAATTAGCACCAAACAAGGCAATTTAAGGCACCGAAATAAATTCATTTAAGAAACAGATGGGAGCATTATGGCAGAAAATCTGGAAGTGCAAGAGTTGTAGACTTCTGGAATTGTTTGGAGGATGGTAATGTTTTAGTGCATTGGCCGTTAAGCATTCCCTGTCGATTTGCAGTGAATAAGATGGTTCCATAATAGCTTTTTCACGCTGTAGAAATCTTGAAATTACGAAACAATTATACATTGCAATGATTACATGTCTTCTGAACCAAAATCAATTAATCAAATAAGATATACATGTACCAGTATAGATGTAGTGAAAAAAAATTTAAACACCATTTCTGGAAAACTGCCGTATTGAAACGAACAAAGAATAACTTAATAAAAAGTGTACACATACATTCTTGATTCTGTTGAAATGGCACATGTATAAATATCCACTTACAATAAATGATTGTAGCTTGGCCTGATTAGCCACATTATTTACACGCGCTGTGTAACCAGTGTGGCTAACCTCAACGTAAGGATGCTGATTGTGACTTTTTCTGAGTTGAATCTCAGGTTAATACAGTCCATGCATGGCGACCTTAAAATTAATGTCATGGCACCCATTCAACAGACAAAATGGTGAAGAATCTCTTTCAATAAATTCATTATAGAATGAGCACGGTCCAGTCCTATACATTTTTTGTTGAGACCATAGGTCGAGACAGAAAAACGTACACTTTGACACTACATGTACGAAATGGCGCTTGGACCTTTTGGACTGAGATGGGTCATTATCCGAAATGTTACAAATTTCGTCTCCGAAAAACAAAAAAATTTTTTTCTCCAAAATTGGTTGCAAGTGTTTTTATTAGTCACGTACGTAGTTAAATTTAACTAATTTGAAAGAAATCCACTATATTTTTAATCATAAGTTAATTTTTTTTATAGAATTTATAAAGTCAAAATTCCCTTTTTTTCATTAAAATCCGGCCTTATTGTGTAATCATATTTCATCACATGGACCTGAAATATTCCTCTGGTACTTATAAAATGGCAATTTCCTAAAAGTAGATGATACCAGCATTAAGTAGGAATACAACAGGCAAATCCTTCACATAATATATTAGTCTGGTGTCAAGAAATTAAGACATTTTTCGAAATTATTAAAAAAAAGAAATATTATTTTTAGCTGCAGAAAAAAATCTGTGCAGCATTACCTATAACTGTATGTTATATGCATTAGATACAAGTTGAACAACATTTTAAGAGTTGCTAGTAAATTCTAATTACATGCAATTTATTTTTATATCAAATAATTCACAAAAAATACATGTAATTCACTCTTAGCAATGCGTCATTACCATCCATGGCAAGATGCAACTGTCATGAGAAAATAGCAGAAATCTGATGTATTCGGATGGTAATGATGAAAAACAACCGCTGGATGGTAATGATAAAATGATGAAATTTATGTCAGCCGTCAAATATTTTCACTTGAATTACTTTATCAGATAAGTAATTTAAATCAGTTCAACAAAAGCGGTAAATAAAATAAGTTGTCAATGTTATAATCTACCTAAACCAGGAAATACAACACGAGATGGTAATGAAACAGAAATTTACTTTTTTTGTAATTTGGAACACACAAACTTAAATTAAAAATAAAACATTATGAATTTCAACATAAATCTGTGTGATTCCATTAATAGTTGACAAAATCTTGTTCCGGCTGTTTTTCTTTTAGTAAGTAAGCACGTTCTCTAAAAGTTATAGGCTTCCCAAAAATTGGGATGGCTATGATGCTTATTTCTATGGAAAAGTATAAATAGGCTCTAAAAAATAAATATTACGAAAATGAGTCTAAATATTTCATTATTGCATATCCTGGCTACTAATTAATCAAAATAATATACCTTTGTTACAGGTTGTAATGGAATAAATTTGCATAAAAGTTGAATTTAATGCATTGTACACCGTCTCGGACAGTGGATGGTAATGATATTTTGTATACATTTAGTAATTTATTTCTAAATTTCCAAAATCTAGCAGCTAAAACAATGATGGGAAATGTTAATCTGCTCATTCTTTGAAGGATAGGCAAAAAAAATTTGAAGAAATTATCGAAAAAACTCAAAAAACCAGCATGGGACATAAATTCTGCACTTTTCGGATAATGACCCAGATACCACACCCAACGTTTTCATACAATAAATAATGTCCATTAAGTTTAGGATAAGCTTGTCATTCTCCAACGACTTTATTCTAAATTAGGTAATCAAATTATAAGCGAAATGAGGAAAAGGAAAAACTTGTTACCCCACTTCCTAGACCAAATTTGCACCTATTCCTTGGGGCTAACTAAAGTGCTGAGGTCAGGTGCAGTTAATTTACGGTAATATCAAACGTATTGATTTAGAGCCTGACTGTAAAAGAAGCTCAAAGGTGCCTACAATCTTTGCTTTGGCTATTAATTATGCAGTGCTCGAAATGGAAAATTAAACGGAACGCTAGTCAAAGATATGGGAGCATTCACGTTAATTTTATAGTATTTTCCACAATAATTCATTTGACGAACCGGAACGGAACGCTGACGAACCGGAACGGCGTTCCGGTGCGTTCCGGTCCATTTCGAGCACTGTAATTATGTCAATTCTCAATATCTTCTAAGGCGCCGACCATAGATGTATAATTATAATTTATTAATCTATGGCTCAATGAATATGTAATGAGCTCTATGATCTGGCTGTTAAGAATGAAGCCAGCAGAATATAAAAACAAACATTACAGCGATTTAATGTAAACTTTGGAGCAACTGTGAAAGTTGTGCTACAGTTCAGAATTTGCACAAATACTAGTCTTGCCAAGTAATATTAGGGAGAAATTAACAATTTTGTAGTTTCATGCCTGCGTCTTTATGACGCTGTTCTGGTTAGTGTGAAAATAAAGCAGTAAGAGCATCTTACGGAAATGGAACCACCAATACCGTTGAAAGGCGTGGTGCTCTTCATAGCGTTTGGAACAATGGTATGGCAGTCGTAATTATCTCAGAAATTGTGTTCGAATGCTTTTGAACCGATTACAGTAACTTATTTCAAATATCAGAACTCTAAATTCAAACCTGTTTAAATTAAATTTAATCTATACTGATAAACATTAGTAATCCAATAACCAGCCACATAATTATACACGGGTAAGTTGTCATGGTATTCGAACATTAATGGTGTAAAACTGCATCACTCTTATCCGTAAATGTTTCGATGACCATAAATCATTTCTGGGCTAGAACACTGCCATTATCCGTCTGCTACATTTTAAGTACACTTACTACTTTGCATATATTTAAGACTTTAGTTGTGTTACACTGAACGAACAACGTGTAAAAATAAACTGTCTTTGCTGTGCAACTCTTAGCAGGTAATCACACAGACTAAGTGCCTTTGTATATAAACAATATGGCTGCTATTGACTTCGATCCAGTAGAGCGCTGCTAACTACCTACCATATCCCATAATGCAATTCACTAAGTAAGTAAGTAACGATAGCGAACTTTGTTAATTTGTTGATGCTTGTGTTGCAGATATTCATCATTGTGTTTTGTTTTGTGAAAAGACAAATCATGAGATTTGCGTTGAGGTCAAGCAGTGGACCGCATGCTCTGATCGGATCAGATGCTCCAAAGGTCAGTACGTGCTCAGAATGCTAAATATTTTTGTAAAAACTAGTTTTCTACACCAAAAATTGCAAAGTTCAACCTTTGAAGATCATTATGTGCAAACAAAATTTGGAATCTTATCATTACACTATCAGCACAATGTGTCATGTGAAAACATGGCTAATATCAACTATGGCAGACTGTCCAGATTGTGTATTATGAGCATGGATAGAGAAAAAATTAAGCCCGAAAAACAATATTTCGTGAGTAATGTTGTGGATCGACATAGATCAGGCATGGGCAACTTGTTTTAACAGAGGGCTGCCATATGCCAATCGTGGCTAATTTTTGTAGATTACGGTTAAACTTTAAGCTTAAAGGAAATGAAGATAATTTTGTGATGAAAACATAACTGTCCTAATGCCTACAGTCCTACACTACAATAAAAACAAGTTTCTTCAGTTTTAAAAATACATCCATGCTTTTATTTTAAGTTACAAACCTACCACCCTGTGGTCTTGTTTCATGCAGAGAGTCATTAAATTGACGATCAAGTATTAAACTAGTTGGCTAGACTAAGAGCTGGATTCTTAATAAATAGGAAACATGTTTTACATTTTTAATGTCGGCCTACATAGTGATATCCAGACATTCAGGTAGGGCCGGACAAAAGGTTCCCAAGTGCCAGGTACAATGATAATATAAAAGACATGTCAAGGGCCGGTCCAAGAGTCCCCAGGGGCTGGACCTGGCCTGCGGACCATAATATGTTGCCCTCCTCTGACATAAATCATTGGTGCCTTCAGTTTTCTTTTTAAATAGGTGTGGTAGTCAGCACTCAGTTTCTCTATAAGAATGGATTACTTACATTATTCTACTTTAAAAATAAATGAAACTATATAAATTCCTGCTTCTATACCCTGATGTGCATGATTTTTGCATTAAATGGGTTGCCTCTTGCATTCAAGATATCTATTTAGAAGTACTTCCAGCCCAGCTCCAACTATAGAGAACAATTTTCAAGTGTTGATGGCCAGAGCTAGTGTAACAGAATGACTCTTTGGTAGTTCCGTTATCATAAGCTGAAGACATCAATTGATGGTAGCTTCAAGCGAATTTGAAAAAATCAAATCCATTGAAGGTGCCAAGTTCAATTGATCAGAGTCCAGAAGCTAGGCTACGTTGGGTAAGCAAGTTGAAAGAGATGATTCAGAAGTTTGGACCAGAATGACATCAAAGAACTGACAGGATAAAGAGAACTGGGCAGCAAATTCCAAAGCCTTGGACTTGCAGCCAAAAACAGTCGAGAACGCAACACTGTCCTGATACAACACACAACAAGGGAGTCTATGTCCACTGAACGGTCATGGCCAGAGCTAATATAATAGAATGACTCCGATAGTTCCGTTATCTGGCACACATAGATAGATTCTCTGATTTAAATTATAGTACATTGTGAACTATAAGATAGATTTTAATTTTGTTTCTTTGCTTAATCCTTTAAGGACAAAGGGGGTGTATATTTCCAAGCATTTTAGTGCATGCTCAAGTTAATGGGCAGCCAGTGTAATGACTGCAATATGGGTGTATATGCTGATACTTGAGGGTATTGTTGTGGCTATGGCCAGAAAATTTTGAAGCGTGCAGATTCAGAGGGAAGGTGTTCCAAGCAGATGGCCCTACCACTGAAATGCTTGATATTGCTTTGTTGAAGTGTCAAAGGATCAGAGAGGTTCGATCTAATTAATAATCAGTAACTTGTATTGTACCAGCGTTTAATGCTCAGGTCATCAATTGATGGTGTTACAAAACCAAACCACAATCAGGTCAATATCCAGAAGACAGAGTGGCAGCCTATGTAATCTGTAACCTAACGTAACCTAGTAATGCATTATGCGTAATTATGCAAACCTCATATTTGCTCATGGTATTTGTTGTGAGGTGGAATGCTCTGATGAGTTCTTGAAAAGTGGTCTTATATAAATTTGCATTTATGATTATGAAAAATTATGGTTGCTGCTTGTTTCAGCCGCTGGCAGCTGAGATTGAACGTCGACTGAAGTGGGTCAAAGACATCATGACTGAACCTCAGCTACTTCACCCGAGTATGGAAAACAGGCTGCTGGCACAGTCCAACTCGGGTATGTTGAGCAAAACATTTCTGACATCAGCGTATTCCTAAACTGCTTGTTCAGGGTTAAACCTGAGAAACAAAGTATCTTTATATAGATAAGGACTGAATAAAATCTGAACAGGAACAAAAATTATATTTTGAAGAACTGTAATAACTAAAGGAAAAATGTCTAATTAATGGGATTTGAATAAGAATTGCACACAAGAACTAAATATGACTTAGAAGTAAAATTATTTCATAATGAGAAATATCACTGATGTTCAGTACATCAGTCACAGTTCTATAGCTACTGGTTTTTTCTTTACATTCCAAGATATTAGATAATATAAATTGTGATATTTGGAATGTAGGAACATTTGTTTTGATACTTGTTTGTATTGTGATAATTTTTATAGCGCCTTTTGTGCAGCTTTCCTGGATATTTATTGGATTGAAAATCGTAGGATAACTTAAACTGTCTGAATTAGGGCTGTACTGAATATTCGCTTCCATGACCCCTTCATCAACACTTGAAAATGGTTCTCTATCGTTGGAGCTGGGCTGGAAGTACTTCTAAATAGATATCTTGAATGCAAGAGGCAAACCATTTAATGCAAAAATCATGCACACCAGGGTACAGAAGCAGGAATTTATATATTTTCATTTATTTTTAGTCTGAATAGGTACATAGGCAGAGCAGTTGAATTGCAGGAGAAACTGCTTCAGTAAAAGGTTGTAAAGGCTAATGCTGAGACAGAGATCTGGTTCATATGCCTACTGGATTAAACACTGTTGTTAGTCCTCTGAAAATGGCAATGCTAGAGAGTGATGCATGCCACTGTTTGCAGTGGTTGTTGTAGTGGTGGTGAAATTGTTTTAAGTTTCAGGCAATAGTTTTCTTGTTTTCCAGATCCTTGCCATTTCGTCTATCGAATGAAAGCCGTCGATTCCATTTCCCTTCTGGGTTGGTGAAAATTTGCATGCATCACATCATAATGACTTCGCTTTGCTTTTTGTTACTAATGTAGTGTAAGCATTAACTAAGAGCGTAAAGTTTTGTTCTGTTTGTTCCCCTTGTAATCTTTGAGATTAAGTTAACATGTGAATAGGTGCTATAGACTAAATAAGACATGCCTCTAAAAATGTCATACCAAAAAAGAAAAAAGAAAAGTGCATATGGGAATACAAATTTGAAAATATCTATACACCATTATTTTGCTGATAAAAATCTTCAAGTCTAAAAATTTATAAATTTAAATCTGTTTTTCAACAGGGCATTTATTTATATAGAACTTGCTTTACATCAATATTATTAATACTATTATTACTGATGCCATATGGCAACTACGCATTGTACCTAAAGTACTTCGGATGGGAGCTGAATTAAGTGAAATTCTAATAAAATTTTATTTTTAGTGTAACATATTGCCTTAATGGTTAAATATTTAAATGATTGACACTGGCAGATGCAGAGATGAAGAAATTTGATCCAAGCATTTTCAGAAAGCCAGGAACTCCAATGAAAACGTTTCTCTTGGAGCAACGACAGATTGGACCACTTGAGGGAACCAAACTGGATCTTGTTGAGAAGTTCTGTAATGCTTATGAACATGCACGACATGACCCTAAGGTTATTGCTGAAGCTATTGTGTCACATTATTATTTATAATAAATAAATGAAAGCCCATCAAAAGGCTCTAGGTTCCATTGTCTCCGATGATGCCCTGTTCGTGGATTGGTGTGGTTGTGTTTGTGCAGCTCAGCCAGGTGATCCAATAACCTTGGGACCACCCTTCAGAGGAATTTCCATGGAGGCATTACCTTTATTTGTTTATTTGCTGAATAATGCAAAGTATTGCACATAAACATTGTCATCTTGTCTTTGTTTATTGCTCATCCTCAGCCTCTCATTGTAATCCTGTCTTTGTTTATTGCTCATCTCTTATCCTTACACTTTTATTACCCAATCGTTGGACCCCAATTCTCGCAATATCTTGAACCAGGACAGCGTTCTCTGTCATGCATCATTCCAAAGAGCAACAGGGAACTGTAGTCTTCGTAATTACATGATGCAGCGATTCATAAATTTGATGCACAATGTTCTAAATATTGTATTAAGTAATGACAGATAATTACACATATTTTTCCTTTAGGAGTTCAGGGTTGAAGATTATCAACAGTTTATGGACCTGCTGAATCAGCTGATCAACCAGTAAGTGAAATGTATTGATCAGCTTCTTACTACACCAGAAACTTGTTACAGTGCTGTTCTTGGGAGTCATATCAGAACAGCCTTATATTGATTTCATGTTATAATGAGTTTATTTTCTACAGGGGCATTATGACATCCATGTTATATCAGAATTTCATGTTATAGTGAGGCGCGTCATATAAACGAGTCTCCAGTGTATTTCTGCATTTACGTACCACTCTATCTGATAACTTTTTTTCTTTTTTTCTTTTTCTCCTCCGTCAAGTGTTCACCGACGATGAGGCTCCAACAAAACTTCTCCATTTCGGCCGGTCTCTTGCGAGTTCTATTGCCTTTTTTAACTCCCATCCTCTGTCTTCTATGTCCTCCAGTACATTATCTATCCACTTCTTCTTCGGTCGTCCCCTGCTCCTCGTTCCCTCCACTTCTCCGTGCAGCGCCTTTGCCGGCATTCTTCCGCTCTCCATTCTGATCACATGTCCATACCATGTTAGTCTGATAACTAAGTATCCGTAAATACTGACTGAACAATGATTGTGAAGGACTTGTTCATACACAGTGACTGCATTAAGCAATTACCATGTAAAATAAAAATTAGTATCAAGTGTAAAGGTAGCTCCTGTTCACAATTTAATTCTTAACTCCGAGTATAAAATAATAATAAATACTTTAAAAATGAGTTGTTTTTATTGTCAGCATAAAAAATAAATGCAATGACGCCGAGGCTGCAGCAGCTGATGGTGCCTTTCCCGAAGAACAGCACAAATCAGCAAAGGGAGGCCCTCGTATTCTGACGCACAATCTTCAATACACAATCCTCACAGAACACGATGGTGGAGGGCTTGGTGCGGAAAATCGAGGCGAATCATTGAACCCAGAAAACGAAACGACCTTCAGTGGCAGCAATTCACAACGAATGGCCAACTACGCGCTGGCCGGTGAACTCTCGCTTAAGAAAGATGCAGCTAAATCAAAGCATGTCTGAAGGCTGTTACAATTCAACTTTGGAAATGGGTTGTTTAATGCTGTTTTCCATGTACGAGATTCCGTGAGATTGTTACAGTGTAACGTGTTGCACTTGTCTGTCACAAATGGTATGTGGAGTGGAAGCATTAACAGGAACTACTAAAGCTGTGGGAAAGTGGTTCAGTGAAGTTTGCAGGGCGAGTTCTGCTGGTTACTGTGTGAAGACCTTGTGCATGTCCATAAAAGCAGTATTCTCTGACTGTCAGGGGTACCGTGTTACTCTTGCAAAATGTTTTGCCACTTCAAAGATTAGCATGGCTCCTGCTTTGCAGGATTTAGACACCCTGGAGATACCTTCAGTATGTGCATTGACCTTCAGTATGTACATAGAAATACAACTTTATGTATAACCACTTAGCAGCACTGTTTGATGTCATACCATTATACATTAAGAGCTTCTTGCCCTCCCCTCTTCAGTTCCGTAGACACTTGAAAACCTTTCTTTTTACTGGTGCTGGCAGTGATGCGGGTCGAGAGCGCCGCTGATTTCAGTGGCGCAATATAAATGTTCGGTTACATTTACAATTATAATCCAGTAGTTTGTTTTCTCTGACTTCTTGAATATGAGGACAGCACTCGAAGGTGACTCCCATGAGCAGGTCTGAAATGCAGTGGTTCAGTTCTTTTAAGCTTAGACATTGTACTAAAAGGCCGACAAATAGTAACGAATGGACTTTCTTTTGGGAGATCTCTGGGCCTGCAGAAGGCGCGATTTGACCAGAACCCAAGGATGCACAAAGCTGTCAAAACTTATTAGTGATATGGCACTGCTTGGCTGAATGTTTAGGGATCTTGACAAAGTCCTTCGGGTAAATTTGTTTGATACCATAGATACCTTGTCACACAATATTGGTAAAAGAGCAAAGTTATTAATGACTGCAAGTGTGTTTTGAGAAGTTCTGAAAAGCACACTGTAAATATTCAGATCCATACATGTATATTCCACTTCTCTGTGCATTAGGCAGTTATAAAAATAAGCATCGTCAATTTTCAGTTATATAATGTTTTGTATAGATAAACAAAATTCAGAATAACTGAGTATTAAATAGAAAATAAGAAAGATACAAATCAGCTTTTGATCTAATATTTATTACACAACTTGAAACACAAACTGTATTTCTTTGAAAACGTAAAGTAAATATGATTGTACCAAATGAAGCCAGCGTCATGTGTGATTTCCCACACATTAATGAAAATAATTCAATATTTCTGCACAATAACCATCATAAATTTACAACCATTCAGAGCCAACACAAGTTTGTGCAAACTGAGACGAGCACATAGTCTATTAAAGATCAATAAATGATTGTGTGGCCCACGTAAATGCGGGAAGAAACGCTTCGTAAAACGGCTTCCGTGTCTTTGCTCAAGATCATGTACTTTAAAAATGATTACAATGTGACCAGACTTGTTGATCAAGGAAATTCAGATTCCGATGCAGGAATGTGAAGCTGGCATTGTGTTCTTGACCACTGCAGCAACCTGAAAAGCTGTCGAGTGTTTTGAAGCGCTGTTTTTAATGTGACCTCTTCAGTGTTCACTCTTCAGGTCAACTCTACAACACTTCTACCAATGTAGTTGGGTAACATCACACTGATTGTCATCTAGAGCCCGACTTGTCTCTCATATTTCTTGAACCGGTGGCATGCATTCTCTTACATATGATCATGTATACTTCTGGTAATCACAAAATTACAATACAGTTTAAAGAACTAATCTTAATCTATTAAAGATTTCAATGAGCAATTCGTTTTCTTTTAAATTTGTGTAGCACCAAAATCTGTAGACAAGGCTTCAAAATGTTGGGTAAAGAAATTGATGTTCAAAGACCTCAAGATACTGACCATTGAGAGGGAGGCACACTCATGGAAAGTGCTCTATTAAACCTGCTTTTTAGCATGATGGTCTCACCGATGCAGCTTTTGTGTGACGTTCCGGAATTTGGAGTAAAATTCACCTTACTTAACCATCGCAGGAAGGAAACTATCACAAAGGAAGAAATCCTTCAGATGTTTTCCCTGCAAGAGGGTGGGAAGTCAAACACTAGGCCAAAGAATACGTGGGTCTCATACACACAAATGTGACGTTATCAACCATTGGTCATAGAAGCGTCATTGTATGCATGCACAAACATATGATCAGTTAGTGATCGCTTGTAGCTGAACTCCTTTCCACAGATGTCACACTTGTGCTCCTTCTGCATGTGATGCTTTGCAGCCAGGTGACCTCGAAGGTCACGCTTCTTCTCGAATGCCTTACCGCACATATTGCAGATGTGGTTTCGAGGCATTCGGTACACGGGGCCCCCAAGCAGCCTTCTTCGAAGGGACTGACCGCCTCCTAGTCCAGGCCGTCTTACGAAACTTCCTTTGGCCTGGTAATGACTCACCGCGTTGCTTTCAACCTGAGAACAAAACAGGTCACCGCAATGCAGATCATGCATAAATTACACAACAAACACCTTTTCTGATTTCTAGTATACATGCAATTCTGTTGTTTATACAGAACTTCCTTCTCGCCAAGTTTCTCTGATGTCACCTAAGTAGCATGTATGACCTAATTAGCACATGACCTCGTCTCTCAATTCAACTAAAATTTCCTTCTGAATACTTGAAGAACTAACTAGTGACTAAGTAAGGTTGCAACAGGAAGGCATTCAACCATGAATGCCCTCAACACCAAATATACACCAATACAAAAATGCATCAATTGGTAAGTAGAGACTGTGTGATTTTGAGATCTACGTAAACTAATAAAACCATTCTACTCAACCTACAAAATTCAGCTCAAGTAAAAGTTTATATGTAAACTACAAAACTCTGCTTTCAAAATGACCGTAAAGACACTGAACAATGTGTGGACAAATGTAAAGCTTATAACGACACACATAAAGACTAACAACAAACATGATGGCAAACAACAAACAGAGTTGTTCTGAAAGTGCTATAAAAACTTGACTAATTCGGTTTTGGTTTGCACTATCTATTTTTGCAAAGTAACTTCATAGAGGGAATGTCTTGTCTGTATCGTGTTTGGTTTGTTTCTCAGTTCAGTTTACATTAGAGCTCAGTCAGAAATCGCTTGGGTTTGGCCGACGGCATTTGGTGTTGATGCTGATGCCGTAACTCTGATACAAGCACATTGTTTGACATACTAGTACAGTAGTTGTTTAACATTGTTAATGGGCCACTTCAAAACAACAGTCTAATGACAAACATCAATTCAAACAACAAACACTAAAAAAATTACATCTGATGACAATTATGAAGAGTAACAACAAACATGAAGTCCAGCGACAAACACAAAGTCTAGTGACTATGTCAGCGAGCATCTGTTCACCAAAATCCAGCATGATGGTTACCACCTGGGCCGTGAATCACATACCAGAAATCCAACCGAAGAAGCATAATTATTTTCGGCAGATTACTGCATTAGTGACAGGGTCGTAGCTTAATTATACTGCACAGTTGTCTGTGGCCTGTGAAGTCATGGGGTGTGAGGTATTAAGATGCAGTGAAGTATACAGAATACAAATAAGTCTAGAAGTCGATAGAAATTAATGCAGAATCATACTGAGAGATGCTGTGGCCTTGTGGGTAAGGTGACCGCTTAACAAACTTTGAATAACAAGTGCAAGGAATACATAGGTGTGGCCTACTGTAGGATAGACTTGCTATCCAGTGGAGTTACAGGTAGTCAGGTACCTGCTAAGAATGGACTTGGTACGTTTGGGCTGCATGTTACCAACCTCTGCCACCTCTGCTAGTGACGAGCATGAAGTCCAGGCGGTCACTGTAGGCTACAAAGATCATGAGCAAGTCCCTTGTGAACAATTACTCGGTGGCACTGATGTTCTATCGTATGGTTGTATGTGCACATCTGAAATTTGGAAGGATTCTACCATAATGGCTACCAACCCCATTAACATATGGTTGTACTGAGTTGTTCAAGGAAAGCCCTACCTGAATCAGAAAACTAAGCATCTGATGCTAACCAGTTCATGTTGAATCATCTGGTGATGACGAGCCTGTAGGGATGATGTTTCGATAACAGACTGGTCCGTGGTTAAATGCGGCTGAAGAATCTGATTGTGCAAAATATTGGCGACATTGTAGTTCGACAGAAGTTGGTCCTGATAGGCATTGAAACTGTAGGCACCCTCATCGTCATTAGGTTCTTCCTTTATCTCGGAGTACAGGTCGTTGCCATTGCTGTGACCCTGGTTGCTAGGATTGATATTTGATGTGCAGTTCTCTATAATATTTTTGTCATTGTCCAGAGTTTTGGCTAAATCCAGATCGGCACTGTCGACATCGCGACGTCCAGTCCTACCCATACAAGCTGATGTGTTTGTTGTCTGTTCCGCAGATGTTTCGTTTTGATATTGATTCCTTCTCTGAGAAGATGAAGATTCGTTTACAGAACAAGATGTTTTAGCATTTACAGTTCCTTCTGCATCATCTGTTAATATAATTGCTTTTTCGTCATGCATTGTACTGTGTTTGCTGTTCCTATGTTGCCACAGGGAGCCAGCATTATTATGAGATACCGTTGAATAGGCAGACTTCAGCTCTGGCTTTAGCTGCTTCGCATAACCATATTCCTTCGGGTTTCCACGACGTTTAGATGTCGCTGACGACGCATGTCTCGTATCTTGGTCGCTTTCAACATCCGTGCTAATAAGCAAACAGTTGGCAGCTGACTGTCCATTTTCAGAAACAGCAATAGTCTCATCGATTTTCACCAGGAATACTTCGTCCTGATCGAGCGTTATGCCAATCAGAGCTTGAATACTGAATTCTGACTTGAAGTGCAGTCCGTTCTTGCAAAGCAAAGTTATGGTTTCCGCAATGAGGTCCCTAACACGCGCTTGATCTGCCTTGGCAACCATTTCCCCTTCACCTTCACTGCTAGATTACTATGCTGGGTACCGCACTTCCTGCAAACAAATGAATGCACATTAAGATTAAGCGGTAAAACAACGATCTCACTTAATTTGTATACCATCATTTTGAACCAAATAAGTAATCACAGATTGCCACTTTTAATCAATATAACTACTTTTACAGCTATCTAATTTAATATCAAAACTGTTTTCATTGTAATTCGATCTTAGCAGGACATTTGCATAGTGCCTTCGAAGAACTTAAATTCAGTGGTAAGACTGTTGAAGAAATAAAGTCCATCGGATGTGCTGAAGAGGATGAAAAATAACACTACTGTAAAACACAGTTATCAGTTGTAATTCATGAAAAAACTTTTAAAAATACATCTTTTCGGTGTCAGTGGTCATAATATTTTAAATAATTGATGAACTGGTAGGCCTGTTCATTTACATGGTTGGCCTTTAAACAAATCGCATCCATATTGCAAATAGTCCTATACACTATATAAGACGACAAAGGTTGCTAATGATAGTAGCTAATGGCTTAAAGTTGTTTTGATCGAGCGCTAAGCGTTGAGCTAAGTTAAAGCAGAGTGGGGAAAATGCAAGGAACATGCCCCTTTCCTGGCGACGAATGTGTGCTTGCGACAAGTGTTTACGTTTTTATATTCAATAATTTATTGGTACTACAAATAAACAATTGTATCGACTAATTATTATGTTCTGCGTCAAATACTGTCAAATCAGAATTTGCTTTTGAATCTAACGCTAACTTCCTCTTTGTCGGTACAACAGCTGGCCGAAGACGGCTTGCTATTATTAGCATTGTAAATCACACATTATAAGCTATTTGGTTGTGCATATAGCCACCTAGTGCTGATATAAAACTAGAAATACTCAGATGAATAATTATAAGACACGCTTTCGTGAAAACCAACCTTTAACAAGTATTCTGCAGGCATGTATTTTTAAAGAATGCCTTTGTTTTTTAAATAGAAATCAATTTCCGGTATGGTAATGGTCTTCCTAAACACTGAAAGTCCTTTCATCGTGGAAATCGTAAACTGTTGCTCAGAAATTTCTACGGGTTACAAAGATAAGCCTAATGCACCAGCTTATTCACGAGTGCTGCGTCAAGTCAGACAAAAGATACAAAGTGAACATAATACGGTTGCCAACTGAAAAGACCACAGAGAGGAAATTTCGACAGAGGAACTGTAGGGCTTATAGGCTTACTGTGAACTGTTCCTCGGATGAAAGAAATTAGAAGGCGGCGAAGTGTGTGGATCAGAGTAAGATTTCTTCAAAAGATGGGACTTCTGTTTACAATGAAGAGCCCGGCAAGAAGTTATTGATACAGTAGCTTTGTTTTAGCTGAGACACGCCTACTTGTAGGCCCTAATTAGTAGGTTTATTGATTGATTGATTGATTGATTGATTGATCGATCGATCGATCGATCGATCGATCGATCGATTGATCGTACATATTTAGCTACTATAGCAAAGCAACTTCACTTATCTTGTTCAATTAAACACTTTAACGAAAAAGAGAGGTAGGCTATTATAATAATGAGAAGGTGTGTTAAATGAAAACATAGCTGAAACTAGAAGCTGTAAGATCGATGAAAATATAGCTCGAACTAGAAGATCGTGAACCCTTCGTCAGTGAACCATTTGTCGTTAACCATTTGTAGTGAACCTTTTTAGTCCTGAACCAAATTTTGTCATGAACAATTTGTCCGTGAACCAAATTTTGTCGTGACACCGATTAGAAGTGACATGAATCCTGTGATCCTAAAAATACAATGTCATTTCAGTAAAATAATTAAATATATTGTATTGTATTTAAACATTTATAATATGATATTGATATAGATATAATTCATGTTACATAATAATAGTCCCAAAGATCTTAGAGTCGTAGACTAGTCCATCGTATTTATGATCGTAGTTTTCGCGACGTTCTGTGGGGCATTGCGCTATAAAAGTTGTTCATTATTGCGAGTGGCGCATCCTTCTCGCCCAGTGACTGGATTATGCATTGATATGTATAAATAGTAACTATTAATACATATCAATGGGATTATGTATCTATAACATCTTTGGTGTAAACCATGGTGTAAACCGTCGACCTATATATATCGTCTGCTTAGAGTGCAAAGGTGCTATCTCCAAATTTTCAAAATATTTTTTTATTGTTTTATTCTATTGCTACCAATGTAGTGTTTGAACCGTGAAAAGTTGGTAACGTTCACAGTGTAAATAAAAAACGCAGCAACTATTTTAATATTGGGGTTATCTCCAACAACCTAGTTTTGAAATGTGCAAAGGTTCTATCTCCAATAGGCCTAGAGCTAGGGCCTACTGCACTATGTGTTTACCAAAAAATAGGTTCCATGGTTTAATTTAGTATACATACGGCGTCGTGCTGAAGACTAATCCAAAAGTATTTTAAATGAAAATTGCAAGTTTCTAACAATCATGTTCGTAACATTTTGCATTAGTTAGACTTATTATTCTGAAAATATTATTGCATTTAATCATGGTAACTTGATGTCGACGAATCTCGCGTGTCGATAGAAATCCGATGTAAACTTTGATGTCGGTGAATCTCATGAGTCAAGAGAAAATATTGAAGTAAAATCCAAATTTCATGAAACTGATATAAGTGAATCAATTATGGTCACATAATATATAAATTAAGACTTTGCAAATATTGATTCCTTAACCCTATAATTGTATGCAGCTGAAAATATTATGAAGGGCCAACATCATTTTAAACCGTTAGTTTCGAACTTCGAGTGTGTACCAATATTAAATAAATTTTTCAGCTTTCTAATTTTCTATTAAATTGTTCAAATAAATCAATGCAGTTTACACAAATCATTATTTATTATTTTATAATATTTTTTCTGTTAAAAGTAATTTTTAATCGCAAATTTAAGTTGTTGTAAAATTATAGCTATCTCCAGATAAGAAAATATTTTGAAATGTGCAAAGGTGCTATCGTCTGTCACAAGCATAAGAGGTCGTTGGTCACTTGCTGTTATTTTGCATTTTTTAAGGCGAGGCGTCACAAAATTTTAAATAATTACAACATTCCAACTAGGGAAATAATTTATTATCCAAATGACTATAAATCACAATCACATAAAAACTATTGGATTTGTAGCAACAATCAAAAGTTTAGATTTGCTCTCCTGAAAAATGACCAAAATGGAGATAGCACCTTTGCACTCTAAACAGACGATATGTCGATGGTGTAAACCACGGTGGTATGGTGTAAACATATACGATCGGCGGTGTATTTAAAAATGTGTAGAAAATCGTAGCATCGTTTTCCAAAGTCGGGAATAGGCGCGTTTGACTCCTTTTCGTCCCAGCTACCAGCAGGTAGAATTTGGTGACGTTTGAAGCAGGGCCAAAAACCGATCCGTACCGGAGAGGTATTATATAAAAAATATTGTGCTGCTATAGACCTAATAACGGGGCGTGAACGGTTTAATCTAAACTTTAATTATTAGTTGCCTTCCACACGTTTTTGTTTTTTGCATCAAAATTCCCGCAATACCTAGCCACGTGTATAAGTCTACAACCCTTCGATTTTAGTAATAACATTTTGTTCTTCTTTAAGTTCTCTGCCCTCAGGCAGATTCAACCGTCCAATGACGCCACTCCTTTTCACGCGGGTTTTCTTTCTTCAGTTTCCTGTAGGCTGTATCCATCTGTCATCATCCAGTCTAGCAGCATCCACTGAGGTCTTCCATACGACTAGACCTAAGTCCGAGGTCGTATTTCTCTCGAGAACGCAAATGACGTCCCCCAGTTTTACATATAGGCTAAAGTAGTAAGTAGGTAGGTAGTAAGACAGTAAGTACAGAACTGGTGGTCTGATATCGACTGATTGTTAGACAGCATGTGACTCGTACCTTTTAGGCAATTGTTGCTCCTGTCCTGCTGCTGTCTTCGCCAAATCGGAAACCGCGATTAAAAAACAGGCAAAATATCAAGTGAACGAAGTCGCTAGCAGTCGATAGCTTAACGACTGGTTTCGACTTTAGGGCCTAACGGCGGCGGCGGATAGTGGCTGCGCCGGAGACATGTGAGCCTACGTGAAATCACCAAGGATGATGATGATGATGATGATGATGATGCTGATGATGATGATGATGATGATGATGATGATGATGATGATGATGATGATGATGATGATGATGATGATGATGATGATGATGATGATGATGATGATGATGATGATGATGATGATGATGATGATAATAATTATTATTATACTCATCATCATCATTATAATCATCATCATCGTCATGTAATATAAACGACACCGTTATACTTATTTAATAATTTTACAGTCGCGAAGGGGTTAAACTAAGAGATTTGGTAACCCATCACCCCCACACTTTCTGGACCACAGTTACGCCTCTGCCTACTTAGTACGTGGTCTGAAAGTAAAAGGAATTTGTAGGAATCTGGTTGTGGGAACAGTGGCGGCCTTAGGATATTTCGGGCCCCGTGCAGAGTATACTGTACGCCTTGTACGGGCCCCATGACACATGTCAAGTCAAATTATTTTAGTAGGCCTAGATTCATTCATTCATTCGAAGATTTATATAGCGCCTCTTCAAGGGAACTACTCAGAGGCGCTCCCGACACCAGCACGTTCATGTAAGACAGTTTTAAGTTTTGCAAGAAATATGCCAGGGGAGACCCCAGGGCATATGCGGAGCTCTAAGGGAAGTCTATTCCAGACTACCGGGCCCACCACTGTTGTTAACAAGTACAAGTCAAATTGAACTATAGACCTATGCACGAGAATTCTGGGATATAGAGAATGTTTACTTTTATTTTATTGACAAAAGAGAAGATTTAATCTAAATAATAATTATCAGGTTAGTTTTTTGTGACACCCCCTCCCCGTTGCGGGCCCCGTACGACCGCACGGTTCGCACGCCTCTAAGGTCGGCACTGTTGGGAATATGCGTGGCCCGGACGTCCTGGTGATAGGCCTAGCAAGTGACTTTTAGAATAAATTGAAGAAAATTATGCACGACCTCTACGCACCTGCAAAGCTGAAAGGTAGTTTATATTCCTGTTTATTAAACAACTCCACACAATCTGGCATTAATAGAGTATTCTGATCAATTAGGCCTACTGCCTGCATCTAGAATAGCGCAAAAGCGCATTCAATGTAGTGTACAACTCATGATTTTTACTTCATCAATCATGACGGCACTTAGGCCCAATGAGCGGTTTCTTGAATCTACATTCGTATAAGGGCTCGTCCATAAATGACATCACGTTTGGCACAAAATTGACTCCGCCACCTCTCGTCACATTTCATTTGAACTTCTATAGGCTATACATTAAGAATGACGTTCACGCATGGTGTCACACGATCGAGTCTTCGAGTAACCACCCTCCCCATCTGGACAGCCCCTAAGAAATTATTTTATTTAAAAAAAGAATAATTGTCGAAGCATCCATGCGATTGTTTTAAACAGCTTTAAAGACTGAGTTGTCCTAGTTTGGAGTGTGAACAACACTGGAGGAAGGCGAGAGAGAATTAGTTTTTCCGTTCTTTTGTCGGTACAAGACAACGGTGCATTTGCAGTTGGCAAAGCTGTGTCGACAGGCTGAGCAACGGGCTTGCAATCCACTCGAAGCCGTATCATTAGTAGGGATGTCGCATTTACGTACAGTTTCCTGGGCGTCGAGGCACTCTGAATGATTTTCTGTAGAAACGTCGGAGATGGAGACTTTCTTCAGCGTTGGCGGCCATCTTGTTCGCCAGCGTCGGATGACGTAACCGAGAGAGACGATGACGAGGCAAGCTATGATTGGCGGTCCAATGGAAGGCAGCCACGAAATGACGAGATACAACGGCGAGGAACTCATAATGCCAGGCGTTCCGAAGTAGGCTAATCTCCAATAATTTATCAATAAATGGTCGTTCAACGACGTAATCGAGTTTCGTTCAACGACGTAATCGAGTTTCGTTTGTTGTGCAAATGTCCCCCATTTTCTAGTAGAGCGTTCGTGTGAAGTCCTATGTCTGTTGTACGTCTACCTGAGCGACTCTGTAGAGTGCAAACGCGTGCTATCCGTCGACACACTATAACATTACACTGTGCGGGCTTCGGTGTGAACTGCAGGCGTCGCGAACTGCCACGTGTGTGTCTAGGCCTGCGTGAGTCTACATCGAGGCACCTGTATTGGTCACACAAGACCACACAGCGATATCGCATACAGAAGTGAATTCGAAACCGAGTCAAATATTATATACATGTATAGCGTGTGCTGTCTATATTTTGCTAAACTTAGTGATCGGTGTGTGTGCGCGCGCTTGTGTCGGTGCACTAGACCTATTGGGAAACGCGTCGAAGCCGGATAGGCCTGACCTAGATAGACTATATAAATTTTTATAGAGATTTATAACCTATTGGGAAGAAGAAGAAGAACTTCTTTATACGATTTGAGTGTCGCCATACTCGAAAGTCAGGCTTGTTTTGCGTAGGCCTGTATACGGCCTACGCTTGAGAAATTTACGATTATGGCCTACGATTACGATTTACGTTAACAATAATCTTTACCAATGAAACTGTCCGAGCCACGTATACGAGGTTTGAGGAGAAAAGGTTAGGGATCTTGAGAGGAAAAGGTTTTGGATTTGAGGGACTTACAAGTTACAACGGAGTGCAGCGGCAGGACCTTTGTTATAAGGGTTTGGGGATGAATCAAGACATAATACAAAATGTCGGACCACAGAGATGCCACCGAAAACGCACCGGATTTGTACGTATCCTACGACCTAGCCTGAGCAGAGATTATAGGCAGCCACCCCTTTAAGCCGCCCGTCCCGTGCTGACGCTAATGATTTGTAGGCCTATGTGGCTTCTATAGTCTATAGAACCTCTCTGATCTTGACAGTTTCAAAACATGTATATGGCTAAGAACGATTATCTTTCGTTCCGACGGTTGGTCTATAACAAAATAGTTTCATCTAGCACAAGTAACCTTCTTAACCGTGGAGTTTTTGATTAAATACTAGGCTATATTAGGCCTTTTTATTATTGTTGAGTTACAAGGCACTCTGGTGTAACATGGGTTTTAGACTTCTACAGATATTAAGGTAAGCGTGATATGGGATATCATATCGATATGATATCGATCTGCGTATAGGCCTATATATGTATATATTTATTAATAAGTAGTCCTTGTAAGTCGTGACGTTAGATGACAGTGGAGTCACAGTATAGTAATTATCTATACTGTGGTGGAGTGGAGACTAATTAAACTGTAATTGAATCTTCTGCAAATCAATTGCTATACGCAGGTACACTGTCGCGCTATCACGTCACACATCGATGGGATTCAATTTGCATTCAAATACTCTTTCAAATGGTGAATCTTCCACTCGCGTTTGGGTCGGTCAGCTTTCAGTCAATCGAAGAAGCACTGCATAGGCCATAAGTTACGACACGCTCTTGACTTAATTATTCATGTCGGCAAGCGATCAATTAAATCCAATTAATCATGCAGCTGCCGGCCGTGAGCAAAGGAAAGAGCCGCGTGCATACAGAGCCACAAGCATAGGCCTACAGTAAAGCACAACAGTGGCGGCGCCACAATTTGAAAACCAGTACGGCAAATTAGAGGTTCGAAGCTTTTGCCAAAAAGTGGTTTCGGCAAAAGTATGTTGTTGCCGTGCAACCAAAAAAGTGGTAGGCCCCTACGGCAAAAGCCGCACCAAAGACACAGGCGGCGTCGCCACTGAAGCACAAGTGCCGTTAACTTCTGAAGAGAAGCTCTGCTGGGGTCCAAAATAGTAGGGACTACATCTCTCGTCCAATGGCCACGAACTTTTGGACCGTATTGGGCCTATATTAAACAGCGGATTACCAGCAGGGACGTAACTAGCGTTGGGCTTGGGGGGGCTTAAACCCCCCAAACGAAGTTGAAGCCCCCCCCCCCCAAACAAGTCAAGCCGTTGTATGCTTACGGCTAAAATTCGTATGAACACTGTATAAATGTTGCCATGTTCAAGGTTTAAGCCCCCCAAACGAAAAATCCTAGTTACGTGCCTGATTACCAGATGCCACCAGTTGCACAATACGAGCTCGTTCTTTGCCCACTCAACGTGGCTTTATGACAGCAGTTTAGGTCTTTATCCGAAGGGAAGAATAGAAGAATGTGGAGGAATAGGAGACCAAGGAAGAGAAGAAAAAGTAGGAATCCCGGAATAGAATAATTATAAGAAAAAGGAAGTGTCGAAGGAAAAGAAGAATGAGAAGAAAAGTTCCACATAAGTGTTGTTTTTCGCCGCCGAATATAATTTAGACAAGCGGCAGGAATTTTATTTTTAGTGGTTGTCGAAAAGTTCCGGCCAATAGATTTTCTGCCGTAATTAAAGTAAGTAAGTAAGTATTATTCTTTATTAACACCAATGTACTGCCCAAGGACTCTTTTTTAGAATCCTTGCGTACTGCCTATACCGCACTTTGGTTTACATACAGTTTATACAAAATAAGGCATTCTCGTCAAAAATGTTTTCCTCATTAAATTGTCCGCTCTATAGGTATTAATCGGTCATGCAGTCTTGGCCTCATGGAATAGTGCTGTGGCCTCAGCGGTGGGAGATGATGGTTCAGCACATGGCCCTCGTCATGCAGTACCGCTGCGAAGAGGCCCCAGTCTGCCTGGCTACATAATTGCTCGAAGATGGGGCTATCCGCAGGTAGATAGTGCAGACGCACCAGACGGTCTAAAACGGACTGCAGTCTATCACGCTCCTGTTCACCCGCGAAGGCCAATCATGCCGGGGCCGCATATAACATACGGGCTAATGTAATCATTTTAACCACGTCATGTAAACTTGGGCATCGCAGCCCGTGCGCTGTCATGATTCGCAGAGCATACATCAACTGTCTTGCTTGGACGCAAGCGCTCCTTATATGCGCTTCAAAACCTAGTTTTTCAGTCATCACCACTCCCAGAATCTTCATACTCTGGACCCGCCGGAGTCCCGGCACCTCTGCAGGTGCGTCTTCCTGCCCCTCCCTGGACGGCGGACTACCATCTCCTGTGCCTTACTTTTTGAACATGTTTATTACATGTATAATTATTTAGTCTTTATGGCTAATTCAGTTGAAAACTCAACTCATTGTTAACTGCTGCTTTCTGACAGCTGTCTTTGATTGAAAAAATGAATATACAATACAATACAACATTCACAAATTTCTGCAATATGGTCGTGTTATTCGTATAGCGCTAAATAAATAAACTTAATGGCGACTTACTTTTGGCAAATCCATCACAAAATCAGAAAATCCTTGGCAAAGCTTTGAAGATGGGAACAAGATGGGCCACTCGACGAAAATTGGGTGGTTCAGTCCGTAGGCTTAACTAGGTTACGCGCAAATGCAATTAGGCTACATGATTTGATGGCGAGTAAGCTATATATTATAAGCTATATAAAAGCTGCATAACATTTTAACATATAATATTGTTGTCTTAGAGTGTTTTTATTCGAATACTGTTATTAAAAATTAATGTTTTAGTCAACCTGAAAGTTAGTTAGCATGACAAACTCATATGCAATCATAAGCCAAAAACCTGGAGTTATAGTTTATTCTGGGACTAATATTGCAATGTTAGTCCCAGGTTTATTTTATTCCTCGACTTTCGTTCAATAACATAAATTATACAAACTAAAACCACTAATTAGTCGCCACACTTCACTTGTTCTATGTAAACTACAGCGTTCTGCCTGTTGTATTTGAAATAAACGAACATACGTACATATATACATACATACATACATAGGCCTACATACATACATACACACATACAGGGTGGGCCAAAAAAAGTGAGAACATCTTGTAGCATACGAGTTATTTAAAAATATAATTCAATTAATTATATTGTTTCATGTAATTTTGTTTGCCAAGTATTTAGCTAATCAGAAATCATGTTCAATGTGTCTTCCTTGCTTCTCAACGAGTTTTTCTAAGCGTCGACGCCACTCGTTTATACTGTCAATAAAGCGCTGCCCCAGATTTCTCCATTCTTCGATTATTGCCAACTTGAGCTGCTCAACTGTGGTAAATTTTCGCTGAAGGAAGACTTTTCTTGCAAAGCACCCCATATGGCATAATCTACTGGGTTTAAATCAGGACTGTTCGGTGGCCACATGTCTGGCTCGATGAAGTTAACATTCTCCTGACGAAGAAAGTTGATCGTATTTCTGGCTGCGTGAGATGGAGCTCCATCTTGCTGTAATGTCCAGTTATGGCTCCCGTAAATTGTCGAAATAAAGACATCATATAGCTAAATAGGTAAGTAAGTAAATGAATAAACAATTGAAGCTATTATATATATATATATACAGTTAAACAAATTTTGATGTAATTATATTACTTTTTACGCGATGTTCTCACTTTTTTTGGCCCACCCTGTACATATACATTTAGATTAATGTCACCCGCGAATAGACCAGAATGCATCACGCGCCCTAGTTACGCAGTTTTATCATTCATTCATTCATTCATTCATTCATTCATTCATTCATTCATTCATTCAATAACCATGGGCTCAGCGCCTGTAGGTGTCTGATGCCTTCTTTACAATGTATTTCCAATCCGTTCTGTCCAGTGCCGAGTCTCTCAGTTCCTGGAGACTTGCTCCGCACCATTCTTCAATGTCATCTGTCAATTCCCTGTGAGGTCTTCCTGGGGGGGGGCTCCATAGACTAGTGGTAACATCACTGGCGTGAAGAGCAAAAGGTAGCGGGATCGCTTCCCGCAACCCTCTCAAATTTAGGTCCACTCAGCCTTTCATTCGCGAGATGGCGCTTTGTTAAAATGAGATGTAGGACGTGATGGCTGCCATGTACAGTTAAATTCGACTCCTGCAATAACTTGTGATCATCCGTTCATACTGATTTGTAATCAAACTGCGTTATTGTCAATTTGAAGATATTAAACGAAGATTATTATTATTATAATTATTTTGTTTGTGCCTTCCATTATCCCAAAAATCAAAGTTTTTATTTTTCTGTCCTCTTTCATTCTGCAGATGTGTCCGAACAGTCTTAACTTTCTCTGTATAATTTTTTGCAAGAGATTTTCAGTCAGATTGATCCTTCTGCATAATTCTTCATTGCTGACCTTTTTCCAGTTTTATCACCAGTAGCCTATCTTGTTCGTTTTTAAAACCTCTGGGCCTTGGTATTATATTCTATGGTCGTTGGTTGCTAAGCGCGATACAATATGGCGGTCTAAAGTCATGTAGAGTTTAAATCGTACCAAACTGTGTTATAGTTTGATAATAACTGGTAACGTTGACCTAAAGTAGGATTACATACAGAAACTGATTAAAAAAATGCTCATGACATTTGACAAAATTGAGTTATTTCAGTGCGAGTGCACACTCCTTACTACGGACTTGCGAAGAGCGCGTGAACAGGTTGCGGAAAATATAAGTTTATTTTGAACTGTAAGTTAGGAAAGATGCAGCGGTATTGTTAGAGGTACATTATAAATAAATGAAGCTGGCTTCTTTTAAACAGTAATTATTCTATAGAAATCCAAAACCTGGCCAAAGGTATGCTGAGAATGCTTCTTGAAGAACTTACTGCAGAAAATATCATTGGGAAAAAATTTAAAAACCTATTATTGAAAAATGAATTCAGATAATTCTAAGACTAGAACTTTTTTATTAGTTGCTGTAAATAATTCTTAGTTGTCTGAATTACAATATTTGTTAATGACGTGCTGCAGAGTGCTCTAACGTTGTTCATCTGGAGAACCAACAGCTCTTGGGAGAGTGACATTTATGCCATGCTGTTAATATAACTGGAAAAATATTTGGACTAAATTTGCTTCAGCCAAGATGTCGAATGAAAAGCATCAAACATTGCATCCTGTAGACACGGCTCAGTCAAATATTCCTTTAAAATCAGAAGTAGCCTTTAATAGAAATTCAGACAGTCGATTACCTTCAGTTGAGAGACCAGAGCTTGTGGTAACTCTACCAAGGTACAGTCCATCTAGCGATGTTACGACGGGACTGGACCCAGAGCCCACCGATCGGGAGACGTTGTGTAGGGCCTTGGACTCACCAGCAGATGGAGCTATGGCACTGGTAGAAGAAACAGGTGGCAGCTCATCACTCCATTCAGAAACAAGTGACCTGACACAAAATCTGGTAAATTTGTGTTATTATTATTATTACTGTTATTTCTTCAAGATACATATAGTTCTTCAGGGGCTATAGATAATAATAAATTAACTTTTGGGTTGGCTAAACATTCTTATTTTATTATTATATTTTTTGTTTCCCGAGTTAGAAATAATGATGATATGATAATGATGTGAAAATCCACAGTAAAGCTAAGCAAAAGTCATGGAAACCAGTTTATTTACTGGTGCATATTCAAATCATATCAACAAGATTCGGTTTCTGGTTAAGTTTCTCTTAAAGGTTGTCTGCACTGGTGTTGGTAGTATTACTGAATTTTTATCCTCAGAGTGACTTAAATGAATTTTACGTTGCAATTGCAGTGTTTACTCCCAGGTTTAAAATAAGTTGGTTTATCTTGATTGAAAGTTGTTTGTTCGAATAAAACGGCAGATTTTATGGTGAAGGGAATTTCTGCAGTTGTTTATTTGTATAATTTGTGAAGAATATTGTATCTGCTTATTTAAATTGCCTTTAAAATAAATGTAATAAGAGATTATGTAACTGAAGTGGAATTTTTAAGGCTGCTACAATTGATGATCAAATTTACCTTGACGAGGTTCCTGCAGAAAATTCATCTCTTGTCGTATATCAACCAATACAGAATAACGTCATTGAAAACCAGATGCTTCAGCTGTAAGTGCAGTTAATTCTAGAATCATCATCATATTGTCCAGCATAATTATTGTTCTAATTTTCTTACTGTACAGGCATAATTATAATGAGTTTTACTGTAGAAAACTAATCTGTACAATAAGAAAAATTGGCCAGGAATAGACTGATGAGGAAACTGATGCCATGTGCAAGAAACACTCAGGTTGGCCTCATCACAGGAGATGTTGCCTGAGATTGAAAGCTTGGTCAAGGCAAGACATTGCCAGATTAGTGACAGAACTGAACATCTGCAATTGCCACAAGCTTTTCTTATAGACTTAAATTGAAAGATTAGATTTTCTTCTGTGAAAAATAATTACAAGATTAATTTCTGTAAGTAACTCATACTTTCTTATCATTTTCAGTTTAATTTATGTATTTTGATGTTTAATTATCAAGGGCCAAGCAAAAGGTCTCAAACGTTGAGACCTATTATTACATGCATTTTCTGGCTGCCAAAGAGATCTAAATAGCTCATATAGATTTTTACAGGAAAGACATGCATAACTAGATTTATCTTTATTATATCTTTAAAAAAGAGAATGTGGCCATCATGCTTTGTTTTATTGTTTCTCAGCTGTAAATCTGCAAGATCTCTTATGGAAACTGGAGACTATGGCCGTGCAGTTGTATGTTACACGAAATCCCTTACCCTTCGACCCAGAGACGTCACTTGCATAACAGAACGAGCAGAATGCTACCTGAGATTGGCGGACTTCCATTCAGCCATCCTAAACTACAAGAAGGCATGCCTCTTTCTACCGGGAGATGTGACGTACCACCAGCGACTGGCATTTATCTACTATCTGTATGGACAATGTCTGTTTGAGCAGAACCAATTCACCATGGCGTTGGAGGCTTTTGAAAGAGCAAAAGACTTGGATAGAGACAATGTCTGGTTTCAATACAGGAGGTCCTACTATCTATTTTCATTTTTCATTTTTAATGGTTTTTGCAATTTGTATATATGAATGTAAAATATGGAAAGGACTCTCATACGGAAGTCTGTGAGAATGTAATGTAACGTTATGTAATGTAACGTAACATAATGTAAGGAAGGCAGTTTACGCAGCAGCATACACAAGCTTTGCACAGTCTAGTCTGAAGGATGCGATTCTTAGAGGTATATTTCTTTCTCCTTAGCCCAAACCATGCCTGCATGCATATTGTCCTGCCCTTAGACTCCTCAGATACTTTTTCTGCAAGCTACAAATTGCAAACTGCACTGTGTAGTCTGTAATACCAAATTCTGATGGATCTTGTCCAACTACTATGCACTGCATTCACATCCAAAGAATTACCAATGGTTGCATTTTCTGTTTTACACGTGGATTTGTTTGTGTACTTTAAATTTTTTTAAAAGCTTGCACGTGTTGTAAATGTTCTGCACTTCTAGTAAGGAGATTATGTCAAGTAGTGCACAGTTGATTCTGCTTTAAAATGTAGAGACAACCACAAATTCTTGTTTTATAAGTTATAGCATATATTTTTATTAGAAGAGCACTGATTTAAGTTTTATGGCTAATTTTGCACCATAAACTACTACACCATAGTTTATCTGCAGAAATTAGGTTTGCAAGATTATTCAAACAACTGTATTCTTTCAATTTGTAAACCTCCTGCCTTTCTTATTGTGGTTGGTATAATTTTGGCACTTTCTTCCAATACCACTGAGTTTAAATATCTTTCTAAAATGAAACTCGTGTTCATCTGTTTGTTTTGAGCTCTGGTTCACTGTTTTTCTTTTACGCTGTTTACTTGTTTTTTTTTCATTGTTTAGCATAGCATGCATGGCTGCTCTCGGCCGCTTTGGGGAATGCCTCGCTTTGGTTAGCAGTCACCTGACTGATAGACTCTTGAATCCTGATAAGACTGTGAGTCAAGAAATGACTGCTGATCTCTATATCCTCAGAGCACGCATTCACGCCAAGTTCGGAAATGTGAGCTGCACTCGTACTAAGCCAGATGTATAAATTTGGTTTGTTGCTGATCAGAAAGTCTTTTACGTTTTACAAGATGCTTTCAAAAGATGTGGATGTAATATAAGTTAGGATTGTACTTAATGTAGAAGCATCATCACTCAGATTCACATGTTAGTTTGACTTCGTGCATGTTATAATATTTTAATAATAATAATAATAATAATAATATAATAATAATAATAATAATAATAATAATAATAGTAAGGATAATAATAATGATAAGCATATTCATGATTGTAAAAATAATAACTAATCTTGTTGGAATTTATCTGTTTGTACCTCGAGGGCCTAGGAAAAGAAAATGAGCAGTTCTCAGTAGCAGGTGTGGATCACACCTGTGCTATTGGCTAGAGTAGTGTTTATAGTCAGGGTTATGATTAAGTGGCTAGAGTAAATAGTCAATATAAGAGCTGGGCATACTCATACATACAGAATATATGGGTATTGTTATTATTATCATTCCAAACATTTTTAATGTACACAAGGTCACACAGAAATGTGAGTTTGAGGTGCGGTTATTCAGTTGCCATATGAAGAGCAGTTAGATATCCAGATGTTTGAAAACCAATTAAAATAGTGAGTCTTGAGGCTTTTCTTAAGGAAGAGATAGAGTTCGAGCGTCGAACAGACATTGGTAGGCGATACCATTCCTTGATACATGCATACACACTATTACACAGATACATACAGAATTAATGGTACATACGTACATGCACAGATACTTGCATACATACATAGAGGGATTTTGCAAGTTTTCTGCTTCAGTCAACGATAACTCCACGTTTGTTTACATTTTGGACAAATAATAATTTCTTCAATTGATCTGATTTCCGGCAAAGAAACAGCCAGCAATGCTTTAATCAGAAATGTTTGTATGTTTTCTGTAGACAGCGTTGTGTTACTACGATACAAGAGACGCACTTCTTATCGACCCAGGCCACAGTGAAGCCAAGCAAATCCTTCAAGTTCTAGAAGAAAAGTCAGTCGATCTAAAACACCAATCTGTCCGGCTGACAATAACCGGACGAAACAAGGAAGCCTTACAGCGACTGACAAGCGCAATTGAAGTCGATCCTTCAAATCCTGAACTGCACATCCACAGAGGAAGCGTGTTTCGCCGTTTGGGAAACTACAATGCAGCAATTGACGATTATCTGCTGGCGATCAACAACACGGGATGCGATGTGCAAAGCGACATCTACAGGAGAGCAAAGCGTCAACTGCTTCTTACGTATAATGACTTTGCGGTGGAGTGCTGCCAGAAACAGTTCTACGATGAGGCGATTGCGCTTTTAAATAAAGCCCTCAGTGAAGAGAAAACCGAAAAGGGTCTCTATCTCAACAGAGGCGGTCAGTTTTGGTTTCATTGTTTGACCTGTTTTAGAGTTAAATGTTGTATTTGCCATCATAATATATACAGGGTCATGATTTTGTAATAATTCTTAATTTAATTCATTTTCAATGTAATTACTTTGTAATGTAATATTTTTATTCTTTAGGTCTCTTTTTCTGTGGTTAATTTGTGGTTTGACAGTTGTATTTTAGTTATTTTCTAAGCAGTTGTTTTATGGTCATCATGTTTAATTATCATGAAAGCAATTTTAATACTATGATTAATTTATGATTAAAGTATTTGACCCTTAGCATGGCAATGGTTGTTCAGATTGCCTTCATAGAAACTGAGATGATATTGAAGTTTGACCTCACATGTGTTACGGTGTTTTAATATATTTAATCAGGGCATAAAATAATTATTCATTAGGTAGGAGTTATTTTGCATATACATCTTTCTCTTTCTCTCTGTCTTTATCTCTTTCTGTCTGACTCTCTCTGTCTGTCTGTCTGTCTGTCTGTCTGTCTGTCTGTCTGTCTGTCTGTCTGTCTGTCTGTCTGTCTGTCTGTCTGTCTGTCTGTCTGTCTGTCTGTCTGTCTGTCTGTCTGTCTGTCTGTCTGTCTGTCTGTCTGTCTGTCTGTCTGTGAACTACACTGAGTGTAGCTGTGCCATTGATGCAACACCAGCTAGGCCTGCTTCCAAGCTCTATGAGAGTCGATAATATTCATGGCTGTCAGAAACATCTGGTCCATTTACGACATTTTTAAAAATTACATTATACCTGTGGACAGTGCTAGCTTAAGTAGCTTTCCTTAAAGATAAATGAATTCTTTGATGCATGTATGATTTTTGCAGACTGTTTCTTCAGGCAAGGCAACATGACCTTTGCCCTCGCCGACTACCTGCAGGCGCTTGAAATGGATCCCACGAACTTGGTCATTCACGAACGTATTTCTGAAATTCATGCGTATCGTGCCAACGTATTGTTCGAAAACAAGCGCTTTGAGGTCAAGATATTTAATGCATTCAGATTCAGTGCTCTTACTTCTTTTGCTGTTATGTTGTATTGCATGATACAATGTACTTGCGATGTGCATTATTTGTATTTAGTTTAGGTAACTCATGTATTTAAATTAGGACTACAAAGAGATAGAATTGTCTGGAGCATAATACTAAAACAATTATACCAGACTTTTCCTTATAACATGCTTTATTATAATATCTAATATCTGATATAAAAAGGCCCAGTATATGGATCGAAAATTTAGTTGAGCTTTAGAAAAGCAGACATCAGATATTTATTTGTTAATTTCTGCCAATGTTTGCATCATTGGCAGGAGGCAGAGACGAAGATAAGTGTTGCAATTCAGTACCATCCTCTTTCAAGCGATTACTACGCTCTGCGATCCAAGGCCAGGGAAGTACTGGTTGTAAGTATGAGTCTGAATAATGCATTGGCATTGAAATCTGTATAGGTGCTTGTACGAATGTACATGTGGATATCTGAATATGTTTTAAGTGTGGTAATGTGTGTGTTTATGTATATTTGTATGCCTGCCTGCATGCATCTGTTGGTTTAGGGATGTGTATGTGTGTGTGTTTATCTGTGTGTGTGTGTGTCTGTGTGTGACTGTATGTAGGTACCAGGATCTATATTGTGCATTTATGGTTCTTACAAAGGCACTGAAACATGGCTAGCAAGATGGCTATGTATTATGTGTTGGAAATATGTTTCAGAATGTTGAAGGAGCACAGCATGATGCGATCATGGCTTTATTTCTCGATCAGAGCAACAGGGATGTCATCTCGCTTATGGCTCGACTTTATCGGGGACAGTCCATCCGAGAGATCATGTCCAGCCTTGAGGCGGTCAGCTTGAAGGAAGAACTTGACCAATTGATGGCTTGCAGAAAACCTAAGCTCCTTTCTCAGAAGTAAGCGGAATCAGTTTTCCATTAGCCACTGAGTTTTTAGAGTTTTTTTTTTGTCTGAGGTAGATATGATCTCTCAGGTTTCCAAAACTGTCTAGAAAGAATAAAAACTTGCTAATAATATTATTATTCTTATTATTATCACTATATTTTCTGTTACTATTAGGATATATTTTCTGTTACTATTAGGATATTTAAGGTTTGCAGTTGTTACAGCATGGGTTTTGAGCCATCCAGTTTTGAAGCTTTTATTGGTTGCTTGTTTATTTTAA
Organism: Allolobophora icterica; assembly: GCA_963556255.1. Lineage (NCBI taxonomy): Eukaryota > Metazoa > Annelida > Clitellata > Crassiclitellata > Lumbricidae > Allolobophora > Allolobophora icterica. The sequence continues at coordinate 93,943,171 of OY744602.1, read as the reverse complement.
AGAAGGTGCCATTGGAATAGATAAGAAGACTAGATTAGGATACATTATGTTGCCAGTATAATGACTGCCACATAAAAGTACTTATAAAGTACTATAAGAATGTTCGCTTACATATGCGTACATGAGATGACTGTTTTGTAGGAAGCCACAGTTCGAGAATATTGGCGTTATGGAGGGAATTTCCAAGTCCATTGAGTTGAGGATGACAGAATCGGACAACGTGAAGGGAAAGCCGATTCTTGGCACTTCGTTTGCACTTGATCAGCCGAAGATTTCCAAGGAAAGCAAAGATTTGGGCTGTTATCCGGAGGAAAAGGAGTTTTATTCAGGTCTCGTTAAAGAAAAGAAAAAAGTAAGTTACAGGTTTTTACTCTGACTCTTTGGGAATTGGCAGTGCTTGTACAGCTGACTATAGTTTTGGATTGTTGTTTCAATTAAGCAACCATGACTTGTGCATTATGATAACAGTGATATAGAATTCATTAGATTGTTTCCCTGGTTGTGTAAAGGTAATTTAGTGCACAAAGTTCCACATTTATCTATGTTCCACGCTAACACATATGGTGCTCAATCAGTGGACATTTGTGACTTGCTGTGGCACTACCTCGGTCGTTCCTAGTAGCTGGTCCAAAGCTTTGGAATTCGCTGCCTGGTTCAGTTTGTTCAGACAATTCTTTCATATCCATCAGCTTAACATTCGAATGTTTAATACTGGTTACCCACCGTAGCCTAACTTCTGGTTCACTGACCCAGCACAATTTGAAATGGCTTCTCCAATGGCAAATTATTTTTTGTTATGATGTCACTTGAAGTATCTATCAACTTGGACATTGTGACAATGGCGCTACAGAAGTCATTAGATTAGATTAGAAATTAAGCTCCTAGATCTATTTTTATGTAAAGACCTGGATTCATGCCAACCATTGTCTGCATTTGAAGAGAAGCATATCACGTTTTAGACAGCCACATTTCAGAGCCACTGTAAGATTAGTCAAATGCACTGTATGAGTGTTCATATACATACATACAGACATAGTACATGCACACATAACTATATGCATGCTTACATATATACATTATTACATACATAGATGAATTACATATAGACACACACTCATACTTGCATACCAGTACACATCTACATACAAATAAATATACACGTTTTTCTATAGTGACCATATATCCTCGACTCTGCTTGTTTCTCAATGAATATTTCGAGTGAGATCCTTCACCATCGTTGCCCATTTTAATGGTTGCCATTCCATAGAATGTCCCTATGCACGGACAATACTAGCCTGAGACTCGACTCTTAATTTAACCGGCATCCTCATGCCCAGAGGTGCCTTGACCTCATGCCCAGAGGCGCCTTGACCTCATGCCCAGAGGTGACTTGACCTCATGCCCAGAGGTGCCTTGACCTCATGCCTAGAGGTGCCTTGACCTCATGCCCAGATGTGCCTTGACCAATGTAGCTAACCGGGTCAGTGTAACTGTAACTGATGCCTGTGCATGGTGTTGCTGTAGATGAAGTCACTGGTTCATCGAACCCTTCGTGGTCCATTGGATCTGAAGAACAAGCATTTCTTCCTTCCATCGCAACCCCCAACAGACAAGAAGAAAACCTCAACACACCCGAAAAAACAAACAATTACTCTAGCCACTCAGCAGCAGCTGCCAGACACCAGGTGGAGCCAGTTAAAATTAGAATCAAGTACTTGAGCTACTACAATGCAAACAGTACCAATCGGTACTTAACAGTTCCCAGAGATTCTGGAGTACGTAAACATTTCTGTAGCATTTATCACCTACGTTATGTGACAGTTTAAAGTTTCTTGCTCTAAGGAGTATAACCAAATAATTGGAAAGTTTGGTTGAAAGCATATATTTATATTTTACTGGCTGGGATTATACATGGAATATAGCATTATATATAACATAATAACTACATAAATAAATGTACTAAGTGTGTATTTAATGTAGTAATTATATAAATACAATGTACTTTACTAATTATATATATAATTCTAATGTAATAATAATAATGCAATGACCGGACTGGAAAAGATATGGAAAGACAAACATGTGAGCATAGAAACCAAAAAAAGGCTCGTGAGAGCACTAATCTTTCCTACGGTACTGTACGGTTGCGAGACGTGGACAATGACAAAGAACATGGAAAATAAGGTTAACGCTTGTGAAATGTGGATATGGAGGAAGATGCTGAGAATATCTTGGACTGAGAAAAGAACGAACGAATCAATACGAGAGGAGATTGGAGTTGAGAATGAAGAGTCGTTAAAACAAACTGCGACAAGAATGAAGCTAAGGTTCTTTGGACATGTTATGCGATCTGATGGTCTGGAGAAGGAAATGATGCTGGCGTGCGGTGAGGGGAGGAGAAGACTGGGTCGCCCAAGGAGGAGATGGATGGATGAGATACAAGATGTAACTGGCATGAATTTGGCGGAATTGAGAGACTTGTCATCGAATAGGAGATGGTGGAGTGTGTTCACCAGGACGGTCGCTAGAGCTCCACGAGCTGACAGCACAAGGTGACAAGGTGTAATAGCTATTAGGTGTAATAAATCTATATGTGGTATGTAATTGATTTATATAGCACCCTTTTGTATACATGTGCACACATTCAGCAAATACAGTTTTATATGCTGTATATAAATTCAGTGCAAATGCTGGTTATATAATTATATATGTATATAATTATATGTTAATTTTTTCAAGAATACAGAGAATGTTAATCGTCAGATATTTCTCAGCCCCTGTGTTTTGCGATGTTGTGAGCTTCTTGACTCCTGTCAATTCAAAACAATTAAAACATTACAAATAATGTTATCTATTGTACCGTAATGTAAAGTTCCTATGTCCTGTAGCAGAACATACAGGTTTCAACTGCTACTGTCCTGCTGTATCAAGGGTCTATGAACTTATGAAGTAGAAATGAGAACCTTGAACGGTTCTCTCATTTCCACTTTATCGACCCTTGATATAGCAGAGGACAGTAGCAGAGGACATTGTGGAGGACCCGGACATCGCCGCATAATTTGCCATTTACAGAGGCATAACTTTGTCTAGGAATTGGGGGGGGGTTTACCAAATTTCGCATCGTTTCCCCTTGAAGGCTGTTAAATAATTATATTGGCACCCAATTAATCTATATTTGGCGCCATTTATGCGCAGTGCCGAATAATGATGATAATGGTGATGATGCTGATAATAATAATAATACAAATAAATACAGGGCCTAATAATAATGATAATAAGCGCAAGAATAACAATAATAATTATATTATAATAATGACAATAAAAATAATAATAATAAATATTACTAACAATAGGCGTGTTTCATTATTGCTGGGACGTGTGTCGATCATAATTGAAGTGACGTAATAGTAGGCCTTATTCCCTTGATTTAAACCTAATAACAATAGACTTTCATAATTGAAGTGACGTAAGAAAAGCCTTTTGCCTGTTTCACAATTGAAATAACATGACAATAGGCCTTTATTCTCTGAGTTTAAACTTAATAATATTAATAGACTTTTTCATAATTGAAGTGACATACAAACGGTCTTTGTTCTCTAAATCTAAAATTACTAATTATAGACGTGTTCCGTAATCGAAATGACGTACGTAATAATTGCTAATCTTATTCTGTAACTTTAAACTTAATAACAATAGACTTTTTCATAATTTAAGTAGGCCTAACGTAACCAAGGCCTTTATTCTCTAAATCAGAGACGAAAAATAATAGACGTTTTAACAAAATTGGAATGACGTAACAATAAGCCTATATTTTCTAAATTTAAAGTTAATAACAGTAGATTTTTTTCATAGCTGAAGTGACGTAACAAAGGCCTTAACATAACATCAACCAACATAATGAACGATGTACGTCCGTCTATAGGTCTTTCTGTCTGTAACTTCCACTTCATTATCATTCGATAGATGGCAGACATCGGATATTAAGTTTGCAGATTCGATAGATGGCGCTAGCTGTAACCTTCCAACATAATATAAATATTGTATCTAGGAGAAATGGACGGAGGGAGGGTCCCTTTCCGAGGGTTTCAGTTAGCTTCCGTATTTAATTTTCTCGATTTTTACTCTTAAAGTTTCTAAAATAAATTTACCGTGATTTTTCACGGGTTACAGAGCTAGTAACAAGAATAATAGACTTTTTAACAATTGGAATGACGTAACAATAAGCCTCTTCTAAATTTAAAGTTAATAACAGTAGATTTTTTCATAGCTGAAGTGACGTAACAAAGGCCTTTATTCTCTAAATGTAAACTTATAATGACAATACACTTTTTGATAACTGAAGTGACGTAACAGCTAGAGGCCTTTATTGTATAAACGTAAAAATCTATACATATAATATCCCTATAGTGTCCGTCTGTCGGGTTCTATTCTATTGTGAAACATAAACCGGTTGTCTTCACGGCGGCGGTCTTCACGGCGGCGATAACCAACGATACATATAGGCCTATGATATGACGTCATAATATAACGGGCTAATACTCTAGAACGATATACACTGCCGTCATAATTATGACGGGCAAATACACTAGTTACTAAATAATGTGTTTCATAATTAAAGTGACGAAACAATAGGCCTTTGATTTTAAAATTTAAACTTATACAATCAATGTTTCATAATTAAAGTGACGTAAAACTGTACAAAGGTCTTTATTCTTAAAATTTAAATTTACTAACAAAAACGTGTTTCATAATTGAAATGACGTAACAATGGGCCTTTAGTCCAGGGGCGTAACTTTGGTCTAGAAAGTGGGGGTAGAGCCCTGCGCCGGCCGCGCCGCGCCGCCGCCGCCGACATTTCGTGGGCGCCGCCGCCGCCGATTTTTATTTGTCGGCGCGCCGCCGCCGCCGCCGCCGACAATCTGTCGGCGCGCCGCCGATGCCAGTTTGATATGCTTAATTGTTATTGTTGCATTTTTCATGTTTTGCATGATATTGCAAAGATAAGCAAACTATTCTCAGAAATGGCACTTTGATTGGTAGCAACTCGTGTGTTAATGAAGAAGATAAAGAGTGAACATAGCTGATTCCAATGTTTACAGTCTTTATCTTGATACCAAGAATGCATTGTCTTCCTGACTAAATTCGTTTGCCTCATACTTTGATAATCTCGTCTTTGTGCCATGATACACACAGTCATTTAAAGCGATATCTTGTTACAAGTAACCATTGTTTTGATACACCTGTTCCTGTTGCCATTTCCTTTATACAGTGACAACAAAAGCAATATGCAATGCATGTCTTTGTATGTGTACTACAGTACTACAGTATTCCCTCATTCGTTACCTTCATGTTGAATAGCTTCTATAACTTATTGATTGTAGTCTTCGATATCTGTGGTCTTATTACACTGGTGTAAATTTTTGGCTTAATGTTGTAAGATTATGAGTGCTATTAATATCAAGATATGCCATTTAAGTAATAATCCTGCAGAAGGGAAGGTATAATTGATTAATACTTTTGGCTGGAATCTATTCAGGTAAACAGTAGGCCTATCAGTTGACACAGGTTTTGACTTAGTACTTATAGTATAAAGAATAGTCTTTTTCAGTTTAGTCTGATAAAAACAATGGTCTATATGTGGAAACTTTAAATGGCATGGCACCAATTCAAACGGTCAGCAGATTACCTGGTAAATTCATTGAATAATTAACAGGAGTTATGCCACTCGGCCAGTGCACTACCATAGGAAAACGTATATATTTACATTTCACTTCATGGCTTCAGCAACCTCTCTTACTGGGAGGATGCTGTTATCCAGCATCTACCATGTGACTTTATGTGTAGGCCTACACTGCATCAGTGCATATGCAAGTGTATTATTGAAATATGCAAATGCATGTTGCTTCATCTGATTGCAATTTGCCAATACCTATACAGATGTGCAGTGTAATATGTTCATATTTGTAAGGCAAATGTCTGACGGTGTCTTCTCTTTCAGTCCCTTTATATGTAGTTGAGTTTCAGTGTGATGGAATGGCTTTAGAGAACTTGACTCTTTGACTGGTCACAGGACCAACGGCTGTTCAAATCTCATAGTGACTCACATGGGCGTCCGGAGGAGGGGAAGGGAGGATTGCCCTCTGGATTTGTGAATAGATTTCCCATGCAAAAACGTCATCTTGCCCCCTGGAAAAATTTATCCCCCTTAGAAAAATGTTGCCCCCTCCGGACTCATGTTTCTGACGCCGACATTTTGTGGGCGCCGCTGCCGCCGCCGATTTTTGTTCGTCGGCGCGCCGCCGCCGCCGACCAAAAATGACCGGCGCGCCGCCGCCGACACTATGACGTCGGCGCAGGGCTCTAAGTGGGGGTACCAAATTTCGCATCGTTTTAGCTTCGCGACTGTTAAATTATAATAACTACATCGTTTGTATTACAAGGATAATAATAATTATAGGCTTGACGATGATAATAATAATAATAATAATAATAATAATAATAATAATAATAATAATAATAATAATAATAATAATAATAATAATAATAATAATAATAATAATAATATGATGATGATGATGATGATGATGATGATGATGAGGATGATGATGATGATGATGATGATGATGATGATGATGATGATGATGATGATGATGATGATGATGATGATGATGATGATGATGATGATGATGATGATGATGATGATGATGATGATGATGATGATGATGATGATGATGATGATGATGATGATGATGATGATGATGATAATAATAATAATAATAATAATAGCGGCAATAATAACAATGAGAGTGATGATGATGGTGACCACACTGACAATGATGCTCGGTAATTGAGACTAATTGTGAATCTTGAGGGCTTCCTCAGATAAAATAATAATGGGCAATATCAATGGGTATGAAAAGTGGGGGTTACGGTACCCTCCAGTCCAAAAAGTGGCGGTTACGGTACCCTCCAGTCCAAAAAAGTGGGGTACGGGTACCCCTCACCCCCCCCCTCCCCGTATATTACGCCTATGGCCATTTAGTCCTCAGCCTCCACCTATAGTCCTATACCAAATCCTACGTCTTGGTGACAGAGTTACATGCATGCGAACAACTAGATCGGACTCCGGAGTTGTTACAAGGAGTTGGTACAGTGGGTTGGAATCTGCGATCGTGTAAAGTTAGGGTACCTATCACTATGCTGTGAATGTAATGTGAATCGCCGATATTAATTTCTTGGTGCCACACAAAAGCTGTGTTGAGGGATACCAGCTTATTCACGAGCGTATTCTCTGGACCAGTTAAGGGTTGCGTCGATAGTGTGGAGCAACGACAGGCGGTAGCGTCCGCGACCCACGATGACGTCATCGCCAAGCAGTCTCTCATTGGTTGAATGTATGCTCGTGTCCGGCTATCCGTCTAATTAGGACGGGTGCACGTAGCTATTCGTCGCCTGCCGGTCGGTAGATCGAAGCACCACTAGTGCCTAACAGTCGAGTTCACTCCAAAAACCCCGTCGCTCCTCCACCGAGACGTAGGCCTATAAGCCCACTATAGGCAGCAGACGGTGTACGCGGTCCATAACACCGCCACTGCCGTATTCTTATCGTGCAAGTCCCAAGCCTAGATAAAAGAAACTAGTAGCCTACTAAGCGAGCCTCATATAGTCCCAGACTAGACCATACATGAAAAAGCCCATCCTTCCTCATGCAGTTATGTACATGTAAGCCGAATCGAAACACTAAAACAGTAGGCATAGGCCTAGAATTGATCTAACAGAGAACTATGTAGGTTTTTACCTATCTCAGGGGAGTCTGATGACGGGGTCAGTGGTGAACGGAGGTACGTTCGGTTTGTCGGGCAGGGTGATCTGTCCGAAGGTCTGCGCAGTTTCGTTCGAATAGACCGCCAAGAAACGGAACAAGAAGACGGAAGTCGGTCCTGGAAATCTCAAGGTGACGTCAGTTCCGCTAAACGCCGGCAACGGTTCCAGTCTGTTTATAAGAAATAAACCATAGCATGAGAAAAATAAGAAATATAAGAAATAAATGGTAGGCCCAAAAACAGAAATTTAAACAGAAATTAATATAAAAAAAGGAAAATTAAAACACCATAAAACTAACGCCAAACTAGGCTTACTGTTAATCGTAAGCGATTATTAAGTGCTTTCTTAAAACATCTAGGAACTAGGAATAGACGAAAACTGAAAGGGAAAGCTGTAGGACCTACCATATGAAGTCGGCGCGTACGGTACCTTAACGTTTCATGGGCAACGATAACAGTTGCAAGTGATTATCCAAGCCTACAAATAGACAACTTGCCTTCCGTTGATGCGAGGTACTTTAACCAGTAGCTTCGAATCACTTGGGTTGGTTCCATCGCCAGCAACAAAGAAAACTTCTGTGAACAATTACATGTAAAACATGGAATTAGGCCCAGAAAGTTTTTGTCTTTAGGGTTAAAAGTGAGGGCCAAAGACACCTTTGGTCCCTACATTTTCAAGTGGGAAATGGCCCTCTATGCCGGATCCTTGTATGTAGACCCCTATGTGTCTGAGAATGTACAAATCGCCTTTGAGGGAAATACAAATAGTGCTACTATAGACCCTGTCGCCGTCGGCATGCCCAGGAACATTGGAGAGGACTCATATGGTCTGTAGGCCTATAAGTGTTACATATGGGAACATGGGCCCCATGTTGGAGTCCAGGTGGCCGTGCTGGACGGAAACTGGGCCGGAATGAAAAGCTATTGTTTTTAAAACTGACACGTAAAGCCTAAATGACCAAGCGTACCGTAGCCTACGTAGAACAGATTACAAATGTAGTAGGCCCTTCGTCTAACATTATGCCCTACCTTTGGCCTGTCCGTCAAAGGCGAAGTTTCTGACGAGCGCAGTCTTATGGTCAAGGATGGTCACGTGACCGGAACTGACGCCATGGCCGAGTGAACTGAAGTGTCCGATTTCCTTTGTGGCTGGGATGCTAAGTGCTTCCGGAAAGATCACGTGACCAAAATCAATCTGCACAGAATACATCCACAGGTCAGCAAGGAAATACGTTTGTACTTTGTTGGAATAGACTCTTCATGTGCTAATTATGAAGCGTTCAGGGTTGGTTTTAGACACGTTATAAGTTGCTCAGCTGGTTGCAAAGGGTTGTCGTAACCTTTTCGTGGATTTGATTTGGCGGGAGAGGCAGCCATGACTCAACATAGTCCATCGTCATTTCGCGAACTATTCACTATCCAAAGCCCTGGCCGTATTCATGAAACAGGCGTATTTATTTGGTTTTCGGGAGTAAGAGTTACGCCTGTCTCACGAATATGGCCTCTGCAGATCTACTCGTTTTCCATCATACCTCTCACTATCTCGTCAACTCTGTGAAATTCTGCAATCAGTCCTTAATCTACGTTACTCTTTGAAGCGAACTCTCGAGAGATCGCCACAAGTTCGCTCATTCCTCTCTCTTTCGGCTGTGACTCAGCCCTCCGCGCTTGCCGTATCTCGTACAACATTGCGCATAGGACTGGAAGCCGAACTTTTCTAGGTGTCCTATCCTGGTTCTGCAATTGCATCATTCCATGACCATCTTGACCAGTAGGAGAGTGAGGTCCGGTAGGTGATAGTCTTGACCAGTAGGAGAGTGAGATCCGGTAGGTGATAGTCTTGACCAGTAGGAGAGTGAGGTCCGGTAGGTGATAGTCTTGACCAGTAGGAGAGTGAGGTCCGGTAGGTGATAGTCTTGACCAGTAGGAGAGTGAGATCCGGTAGGTGATAGTCTTGACCAGTAGGAGAGTGAGGTCCGGTAGGTGATAGTCTTGACCAGTAGGAGAGTGAGGTTCGGTAGGTGATAGTCTTGACCAGTAGAAGAGTGCTGTCCGCTAGATGGTAGTCTTGACCAATAGGAAAGAGACCAACAGGCACAACGAATTACACGAGAAAAGGTCATCTGAACCAACTAGGGCTTGTGGAATTCTCTTTCCACGCCATGCCTGTAAATTTCTATACAATTCTATGTATACGTAATTATCGTGCGAGTGGGGAGTAACAGCGTGTAGAATTCCTACCAGAAAGACTTGGCACCAGACGGAGAACCAGCGCAGCTGATCAACGGTCATATTCGATGGCAGAGTTAACACTACGTCAGCGGCTTCGTACTTCTTCAACACAATCAATCTAAAAGAATGCATGTCAAACCATAGGTTAATTACTCGCTGTTAATTGCTATTCCTCTTATCAGCAATTAACCAGCTCTCAGATTTCGACCGGACTTCTCAAATTAACAAATTTTGATATGAAGGCGCCAGAGAAGTAGTTTGGTTAGGTGAGATTAGCTCTGTCCATGGGACCACTGCATTGGGTTTGGGGTTGTGGGTTGAAACCTCCATTTTGTTGACAGAGGTAGGCCTACATGTATATGGTGCAGAAACCTACGGCCTTTATGAGGACGATATGGTGATCAGTTTGGGTTGTAGGTCCCCTATCCCTATGGTTGCTCAACTATAAATCTGTTAGTTTTAAATCGAATTGGATATAAAAGTTTGTTTTTAAACTGTTATTTTTTCATCGTTTGTTTCTTTTGCTATTATTATAACAGTAGGCCTAGGCCAGTGAGTAATCTAGACGTCTTTGAGGGGGGGAAGTTCCCCCAGGATTGATGTTTCCCCCCCAGAGGCCAGCAATATTACAATGTAGAGACCTTTAGGGGAGGAAAATTCCCCCAGGATACATGTGGATCCCTGGTTCCCCCCAAACAGATGATTTCCTAGAAAAAAGGTCATCAACTTTTTTGAGAGAGTAATTGCTGTAGAAAAAGTTCAAAAAATCGGGCGAATGACTAAAAAAAGTCATCAACTTTTTTTGTAGGTGAAATTTGGAAAAGTCATAAATTTTTGAAGATGGAAGAAAAAATCTTGTGTAAATTCTTTGCTCCCCAGAAACCTTGTTTCCCCTCCCAGAAGAGGGGGGCTAGATTAAACACTGGGCCTAGGCCCCTATCTTATTAAATTAATTATTATTAGGCTAAAGCTCATTGCACTGTTCTGAAAAGTTTTTTTAAACCAAATCAGTAATTAATTAACTGATCGAAATAATTGATTCCAGTGTTTTCTACCTTCCGTTTTCATTTGGGATGGCGGTTCCATTTTTGCTCGGTTCGTTTCCGTGTCTGCCCTTGAGACCGACCCAGAAGAAAGCAGCTGAACAAAAACAATCACCGCCACCATCAGATGGAAAAAGATTTAACCACAATCAATTCGCAATTCCTGGCGGACTGTGCTCTATCTTATCAATAGCCTAAGCAGTGATGGGCACTAAACTATTTTTTACTGAAACTAAACTATTTTCCAACTAAAAAAATAGTTTAACTAAAGTTGGCAACTGATTTTGGAAATCAGTTAACTAAACTAAGAAAAAGTAGTGAGTATACTAAAAAAATATTTTGTGATGTCAGTATACAACGGTCTCTAGAGGTGAGGATAGCCTACACGCTGTATACCCGTGTATACCCTCGTCTACAGCCCTGTCTTTTTAAAGTGCTGTTAGCAATAATTAAGTATTCATAATAGCATGAAATCTTAGTAGGCCTAGGCTACTTTTAATAGCACTCAGTAGGCCTACATTCGTATATAATAGCACAAACTTTATGTAGGCCTACTGTTAACCTAACTGACACTCTCGATCGTTATCGAAATTCAGTCTTCCAGTTCAGTTTATTGTTCGTCCGAGAGAATAATTATTTCACAGTCTAGATCCAATGCCCAGCATTTAAACGATACGGCCTAGGACTAGCTAAGCTTATAGGTACCACAGAGTTATTTAGAGAAGCTAAAGCCGCTCAGGTAATTTGGGCAGGTCTCCAAATACAAGTGAAATTTAGCGAATGCTATGGATGAATATGTTGTTAGATGAAAGAACGTAGCCATTGAGATGAGAAGTAGAGTCGTGTACCTGGAGCTGTGCCATCGTAGTAAAAGTCTCGGAGTCCGATTCTCTTTTGGTCGACGACATAGACGGTTCCCTTGACTCCATGGGCCAGAGTCTTTATTGTGCCGATCTCCGTTCCAAAGTATTTATCGGTCACTGGACGAAAAAGTGTTGTTTTCATAATTATTATGAACAATCGTTCACATAAATAATGCAATTCACGTATGTATGTATGTGTATATGAGTAATATGACATATGTATGTATGAATATATGTAGGCCTATGTATGTATCTATGAATGTAGCCTATGTATGACTATATGTATATATATATATATATATATATATATATATATATATATATATATATATATATATATATATATAAATGTATGTATGAGTGTGCATGGTGTCCTGCTCTGAGCTTTAGAAATCAAAAGTTTACCGTACGATAACGACTACGATAACTTTGACCCATCAAGAGACATTGCTATGCTAGTTTGTTGGATTGCTGTTTTTTGCTGCTGACTAAAGTTCCTGCATGACTACTGTAGGCCCTACGTTTCCAGGACTGATAATAATGACAAAGAGACAGAGAGACAGAGGAGAGATAGAGACACAGACAGACAGACAGACAGACAGACAGAGATGTGTATTACTATTAGGGCCTAAATGAACGATTACTTGAACCTAATTCCTTACATGCACTGTAACGGTAATTAACAGAAGACTCAGCGCATGTAACAGAAATGATAAATCTGTGGTTTGGACGTCTTCACATGCTGGCGACAGCTAGTGTCAGTATTTGCAACCGCTCAATAATTTTCCAGCTGTTTACTAATCACGTTGAGTCCTCCTATTGGAGATCAAATACACGACGCTGTGAATATAAATAGTATACATTTTTCTGTTGTAATAACGGGATGTAACTGAAACTCATCGTTATCGTAATATCCAAAATAACTAAAGCGCTACCGGTACAGCTTATTCACGAGCACTGCGTCATGTCAAAGTGGCTGTCCTGAGATACCAGACGGCAGTGCATATTTTAACTGTATAACTAGTGCAGGGATGGCGAACCTATGGCACGCGTGCCCAAAGTGGCACGCGTTGAAATTTTTTGGGCACGCGGAATTCAGACCGTCCCCCAAAATTTCAAACTTAGAAATACAAAATCCCTGTAGAAATCTATATTTTCCTTGTTGAATGACGGCGCCGTAACAAAACGGCGCAGGACAAAACGGCGCAGACATAACGGCGCAGACAAAACGGCGCAGACAGAACGGCGCAATTCAAAGTACCCCGACAAAACGGCGCAGACAATACGGCGCAGTACAAAGATTATGATACCCGTCTAGTGATTGTTTGCTTATTAGCGATCAAAAAGTGCCGTTCATCCCGCTTCTAGTTTAATTTACATTATAATCGTTCATTCCGCTTTTAGTTTAATTTACATTTTAATCGCACATCCCGCTTCTAGTTTAATTTACATTATAATCGTTCATCCCTCTTCTAGTTTAATTTACATTTTAATCGTTCTTCCCGCTTCTAGTTTAATTTACATTTTAATCGTATAATGTCGGACTTCGAGAAGACAAGTCAGAATGCCTGCGCGATTGTCTTCCCGGATACACGACTTGTTGGATGCTTTTTCCATCTCGGCCAGAGTATGTGGCGCAAGGTTCAAGACCTTAACCTTGCAGCGTCCTACCGTGAAGATGAAAATCTTCGTATATGCGTGAAGATGCTGTTAGCTTTAGCCTTCGTTCCGGTTGCTGATGTTCCGGCTGCGTTCGACGAGTTAGTTTAGAGCTTTTCACCTGTTCTGGCACCTTTAGCGGACTATTGGGGAGATACTTATATCGGCAGGCAAAGAAGGAGTAGACGCGCAAATATTATGAAAACGTATGAACTATGAACTAAAAGACTTTACGAAGTTACACAGTTATTTCTAGTATATATTTTAGTATATATTAAACTACTATAAACTATTGTTCTTTAGTTCAGTCTTGCGCCGTTTTGTCTGCGCCGTTTTGTACTGCGCCGTTTTGTTGCCGCGCCGTTTTGTCTGCGCCGTTATGTCTGCGCCGTTTTGTCCTGCGCCGTTTTGTCGGCGCACCTTGAATGACTTTATTTTAATGCCATTCAAAACAATCTTCGAAATAACGTCTTTAATTCATTTGTTGTTACTCTTTGTTAACTGAAACCTATGTGGGAAAATAATTATAATACTGTGCGAAATTCCGAGTGCACGCGACGGTATTTTTTTAAACCATATAGCAGCATTTTGGCACGCACCTTAAAAAAGGTTCGCCACCCCTGAACTAGTGGGACAAATGTCCCAGTAGTTTTAAGATTTGTCCCAGTAGTTTCGGTGATTTGTTATAGGTAAAGTGGCTAAAATGGGCTCCATTTGGAAGCAAATGCTCTAAAATGCGTTAGTCGTGGCTGACTTTGTCCCAGTAGTCAAAATCAGTTAAAATATGCACTGCCAGATGGAGGTCCAAAGACCCGCAACCAACAACTTCTATAGCGCCGGTGTCTAATGCACAAAGCATCAGCCGATGACGCACCAAAATCAAGGAGCAATCAGGTCGTGGGGAAGGTGTCCTAAGAAGAATAAACAGATTGTTGACTGACCTTGTGAATGGACAACATAGCAAAGCATCAAGAAGCTAGACAACGTTAGCAGAATTAAGCTCATGATGATCTAATACGATTTCTTTTACGCGATCCAATGTTTCACCAGTCAAACAATACAGAGACTACTGCAACGCACTTTCTGTCTTCCTCCAATACAATTAAATGCTTATAAAGCCTTCAGCGACACCGATAACAATGCATATCAGTAATTTGATCACGCGCACAATAATTATCATTGCAAACTTCTGGCAGTTCTCGTCGAAACCGCGCATGCCAAGTGCCCTGTGGCACTTAGCATGCCATCTGTTGAGTGCGCGTGCAACGATTTTATTTGAATTGGTTCAGCAACCACCTCTGGCATCACTTTATGACCGCAATTTAACAATACATTGTAAACCGTGCAGCTCCGTCACACGTACTTTAAAACGCTCACATACGATAAGTAATTTATAGCCTGTTTATTTATGGAGTATGAACACATGCAGTATATAGGAATCTACCGACGTGTCCTATCTGCACAGTTCATCCCATTCTCGCTGGTCAGGAACCTTATAAGTGCATTAAAATTAAATCGTTTAGAAGTAATGTTGAAATGTCAGCGATAATGTAAATTATGACGCCTCTGAAGATTTTATATTGAAAAGGCGCTACGTAAATTTGCAATTACTATTACAACAATTTGTAACGTTGAAGGCGGGCCGTAGTAATGGGTGTATATCCCTGATTCCCTTCGAGAAAGTTCGCAGGCATTCATCCTGATCGTTTATCTGGATCTTTATCCTAATCGCCCTCTTGCCCCGTTGAATTTCTACGACCTATCTCTTCAGTAGTGGTAGGAGTAATGAAGCTGGCGCAATCTAAACTAGGTAATGGTCGTGGCGCCCTCTAGCCCCAACGCGCGGACGCCCTTGAACTGGTCTCCTGAGTTTACTCAGTCATTGGTCCGAGATTCTGAGTTCGCCGATTGTGTCTGTCCGCTCTGCGAGTTCTCTTATCGTAAAACTCTAAATTTCCAAAACGCCACTTGAAAGTTATA
Source organism: Allolobophora icterica (assembly GCA_963556255.1). Lineage (NCBI taxonomy): Eukaryota > Metazoa > Annelida > Clitellata > Crassiclitellata > Lumbricidae > Allolobophora > Allolobophora icterica. The sequence goes on along the minus strand of OY744602.1, from coordinate 93,927,571 downwards.
AGCGCAGGGTACCAGCTTATTCACGAGCGCTTATGTCGTTGTTCAGGTCTCATCTAATAAAGCCAGGTCGTTTCACACTGATTATTCACATCCTGGTTAATTTCCTGTCTTTGTGGCCTCAATGACTCAATTATATGGTCTTGTCTGAAGGTTTGTGATCATCGCATTATGATTGTGATCATGGCTTGATTTTGATCATGGCCCAATTATCTCGACCGCATTGGGTTTGGGATTGTGGTTTTGAACTTTTTCCAAAGGTCACCTGGGATCGACTGACGTATTACGATAGAGGCGATATAATGACAGTTTTACGATTATGTAAGGTAATTTATGTAGCGCGAGTGTTATAACAATCCACCGATGGAGCTGTAAATAATTTATGCTCAAGGCTCTCACCAACAATCACCATAGGCGACGGTGAATTGGCTTTTGGGTGGCGCTTAGAAATTTCGGAGATCTACATTACATCTCTAACCAATAAAGTGTTCCTTTAATGGATTACGTACGCATTGTAGAGTTAAAGCTGCATGGGGTTTCAACCGCCATCATCATAATTATCATCATCATCATCATCATCATCATTGTCGTCGTCGTCATCATCATCATCGTCATCATCATCATCATCGTCGTCATCATCATCGTCATCATCGTCGTCGTCGTCGTCGTCATGATCACCAGGTGGTGACCATACACTTTGTGATAGAAGCCAACAGTAGAGTCATTCGCTTTCAACTGCAGTAAAAAGATTCCGACTACAGCTGAACAGTTAGACCTGCATCCGTTACCCCATGGACATATCATTGATTATGCATCTATGTATGTGTGTGTATGTGTGCATGTATGTGTGTATGTATGTATGTATGTACCTCCGTCGAATAAAGGCTTCCTCTTCATCGTCCCAGCCCCCCACCCCCAACCTCTCTCCCGCCGTCCGACCGCGCGTGTTCCCTTAACTCGCCCGGCCCAACACAAAAGCGTAACGTGGGACCTTAGAACCACAAGAAGCGGCGTCCGACCGCACTTTCGGTCAATATTCGTGAAGGCAATTATAACCAAAGCACCGCTATTGTGTTTTCCGGAAATGACGAGCTTAGACCACAGTGAAAAATCAATGCAGAGTACTCTGTTTCGAATACAGTGACAGGGCGGAAATGCAAATCATGCATAAATTTATGAAAAACACTCCAGATAGATTGTCCAACAGCTATCTACAGGCCTACTGAATGCAAACAGAGGTCCTGTGTAGGTCTAGGCCTTTAGGTCTAGGCTTATATAGGCTATATAGGTAGTATGTCTCTGAAAGACATAGGCCATTTAGTCTAATCGCTGCAGGCCAGCAGGTGAAACTGTGACAGGACGATTTTTTCAGCACGACTCTTTTGGCGACAGAGGGGACAGGTCACTGGGTGTAGTTTGTTCTACCGGCGGAAGGAAGTTGCTGCAGCGTTTTTGTGAAGTACTTGATAGGCCGTATATTAATAAGTGTCTTGACAGACAAATACACAAAGATAAACATAGATTCATGTATGCATAGGCCTACATACAGAGACGGAAGTGGTGTGGTTAATCTTCGGCTCGATGACGTTTGAAGACAGGATATGAGAGTATTTAAATTTGAAGAGCCTTTTGAATGTCCATAGCTCACGATTTTACTGAAGCCTTAAAAGTCATCCCACTGCAGAAACATTCCACTTGTAGTGTGTAATCAAATTCAATGCATCTATGCATGTATGAACATCGATCTGTGTTAGCTGATAAGCCTTATCGCAAGATTTAAATATCAGATGTTATTATTTAAATTTGTTGAGCTTCTTGAATTTACAAACCAAACGATTTTCACGCATTAAAACTACTGTCAGCCATAACTGTTTATTATCAGAATTCAACTTATTAACACAATCATTGTAAAATCAATGTGCAATAATTCTTCCACACGTTATTTCAGGATTAAAATTATATCAGATTTTATCTACTATGCAAATATCTCTCCCCCTCTCTCTCTTTCTCTTTCTCTTTCTCTCTCTCTCTCTCTCTCTCTCTCTCTCTCTCTCTCTCTCTCTCACTCACTCACTCATTTTCTCTCTCTCACTCACTTCTCTTCTCCCTCTGTCTGTCTGTCTCTTTCTGTATTTCTGTCTGTCTCTGTCTCACTCACTCACTCACTCACTCACTCACTCACTCACTCACTCACTCACTCACTCACTCACTCACTCACTCACTCACTCACTCACTCACTCACTCACTCACTCTATCGCTCTCTCTCTTCTCCCTCCTTCTCTGCCTGTCTGTCTGTTTCTGCCTGTCTGTCTGTCAGTCAGTCAGTCTGTCTGTCTGTCTGTCTGTCTGTCTCTCTCTTTCTCCGTCTCTCTCTTCTCCCTCTCTCTTCTCCCCTCCCTCTCTCTCTCTCTCTCTCTCTCTCTCTCTCTCTCTCTCTCTCTCTCTCTCTCTCTCTCTCTCTCTCTCTCTCTCTCTCTCTCTCTCTCTCTCTCTCTCTCTCTCTCTCTCTCTCTCTCTCTCTCTCTCTCTCTCTCTCTCTCTCTCTCTCTCTCTCTTCTGCATATCCAAAGCTCGCGATTGTTGGCGCCTTGAAAACTACCGTTAAGCATCGTTATTTATGAAAATTCAAGGTGTGCAGGTGCAGACGGGACAGATCGCGCCCTCTTCTGTGGTTTAATGTGATCTCTATTGGTTGTCTCTGATTAGTCATATGCTGAGTCAGGTCGCATTGTCTGCGCTGAGTCGGGCTAATAACGGTTGCCCAGGCGCATGCTCCTTTCTCTTTCCAGCCTCAGTTGACCGTTTATTCGTACAGCAGACAAGTTGTCTTGAATGTATTCTTGCGCAACATAAATTTTCTCGCTAATTCCGCCAAGTTGCCTCGAAACGAAGATTCTGGAAGATGAAGGGACGGATAAAGATGGGCATTCTGTGTTTTCTGGTCGTCGTTATGTTTGACTTCACACGGATCAACGCAGACAATACTATGACCATGGTTAGTGAAGCGAAGCCACAGACTATTACCATGATGAATTTCACAGTTTTTAGTTTCGGCGTTCTTGCTCGAGTTTTAGCTTTCGGTGCCATAATAATAATAGTAATAATAATAATAATAATAATAATAATAATAATAATAATAATAATAATAATAATAATAATAATAATAATAATAATCAGTGCTTTTATCTTCAAACAAGTTTCCATTACGGAACAGTAGGTTCCGAAAATGAACAATTATGGAAGGCTAAAATTCCGAGAGAAACGGGATTGGGGGTTAGGAGGGGTCTCAATAAACACTGAAAACAGTTCACAACACTGAAAGTAAATAAATATAACTAAATTATAGTTTTTATTATTAAAATAAATAATTTTTTAGTAGCTGAAGAAAGGTGCCGGAACACCGTTCCGGCGCGTTCCAGCTAAAAAAAGCACTGATAATAATAATAATTGATGGCAACGACAACAACAATTCCAAATAAAATTGCGCTCCATTCAGTGCTAAGCCAGAATTCATATAGCGCCTCCACAGACTTAAGCAACCGTTAGATCATCGCTGCGCATAGACGACTAAACCAACGCAATGACTCATTACACGCAACAGAAATTTCCAGCGGAAGAAAAGGTTTAGGGGAAATGTGGAGGAATATATTTATAAGGGGTATTGCCTTTAATAGGTCCTTGTGTGTCTCCTTCTTTCCCTTCTTCCGCCATCTCTTCCTCCTTCCTTTTCCCTACTAGCCATGGACGGAGATATCTGAGTTGGTAGGCCCCTATAAGGCGTAAGTAGGCATGGTCAAAAAGAAATATATTAAATAATAGCCCGTTAGTGATTTTTGGACCACATTAAATGGTAATAAATGTCCAGATGTCTAAAAAATAGGAACTCTAAACATCTTTTGTCTTACTTAACCTCTCGTGGGTCACGGTTGCCAGACGGATAGAGCGCTCGGCCTGAAACGCGGACAGTATGGGTTCGAAACTCCTCTTAGAAGGCTGCTGTGCAGGCAGTCCTTCACTCGCAATTGCTCAGCCCCGACGATGATCTGTCGTCTGGTCGTGTGTGCACCACTGAACTTTGGAAGGAAGGCAATATCAATACAGTTGACCGGTACTGTAACTACACCTGGGCAGTCTTGTTGTCAAGACCTTACACCTCAAGACCAAGACCAAGACTTTGAACCTCAAGACCAAGACTTTGAACCTCAAGACCAAGACTTTGAACCTCAAGACCAAGACTTTGAACCTCAAGACCAAGACCAAGACTTTGAACCTCAAGACCAAGACTTTGAACCTCAAGACCAAGACTTTGAACCTCAAGACCAAGACCAAGACTTTGAACCTCAAGACCAAGACCAAGACTTTGAAACTCAAGACCAAGACCGAGACCAAGACCCAAAAAATCACAATCATATCCAGACTTCTAGGCTATTCCTTACTAAAAAAATTGTCAAGTCGGACTTCTCGCTATTTTAATGAAAACATGAGTCTTTTATTTTATTCAAGCAAAACAACTCCAACTTTTTTGTTTTTTGTTGTTTTGGTTGTTTTTAAGATTTTCGGATTTCGGATCATAAAAATCATGAAAAATAGCGTGAACAAGAACTCCAACTCAGTTTAATTCAGTTGCGATTTCCGAAAATTAAAAATCATTGAATCAGTGTTATTAAAATAATTTCTACAAAAGTAAGAAATGTATTTAAAAAACCAAATTTTGTGATTTTCTTTTTTTGTTTAAAACAAAAATCCGAAAACATCTTTATCACCTCTGGTCTGGACAGTCAGCAGGTTTTCGGTGATACGTTAATGCGTATGAAATGGGGCGTTTTGTTTACATGTAAATTTGTTTCATATTGAAGATATTAAAGATAAAAATAAATCTTAGTTTTCATTTTGAATTTCTGATAGTATTTCAGTTCTGTGTCTCTGTTTTTCTGTTTCTGAAGAAATTTGTCTATATTGAAACATAATATTTTAGTAATTGAAGAAATTCTTCTCTAGATTTTTGGGGGGCATTGCCCCGGCTTCTCAATTATTGGGGGGGCACGTGCCCCGGCTGAACCCCCAGAGTCTACGCCTATGTGTAAATGTACAAATCGCGATTCTTTTTTGAAATCATTCCATGGTAAATAACCGGAAGTCAAAAATAATTGTCCAAAACAACAATAAAGCCTCATTCACACCATGTACAATACTAAATCAATTGTATTAGTAATTATTATATAAATTTGTAAAATTCTTGCATTTTGTTAAATGACTAAGTTTATTCATATTGACAAAAGTCTTGGTCTTGGTCTTGCGAGACCAAGACCAAGACTTTGAACCTCAAGACCAAGACCAAGACTTTGAACCTCAAGACCAAGACTTTTGATTTCAAGACCAAGACTTTTAAAAACGAACTCGAGTGCACTCGAGACCAAGACCTTGGTCTCGAGGACAACAAGACTGCACCTGGGTGGCTGTAAGAACGCGCAAGCAGAATGACTTTTCCGTGAGCTGTAGGGATAAATTGCGCTCGTGAATAAGCTGGTGCTTTGCGTTTAGCTGTAGAGTAGCGCTTTAGAAATTGGAGTTTACGATTACGAATGCGTCATTGTTTCTGGGATAAGCAGCTCTGTCGCTGTGGAAAGAACCATAGGAACTAGACGGACATTTGTAATTGCAATTAACAAGTTCTACTGCACCGGTGTCTAATACTAAAGGCAATAGCCGATGACACACGAGATAAAGCAACCGAATCCGTCCAATCAACTTGAATTTAACCCATGTAGACCTACGAATTCTCTTCCTCTGTCTTTCGAAATAGTCGGTTTAATGTAGTTAGCTACATCGGTTAGAGCGCATGCACGTCCCATGCACCTCCGTGCGAGAACGCCTGCGGATCGCGGTTACTTCCAGAGGATGGCCTATTTAAGAGATTTAAATCTCGGTTTACCACGGTCTGTACACGGGGAACTGATATGGCGTGGCGCCCATTCAAACGGACAGCTGTGGTAAAGGATCTCACCCGATTAATTCATTTAAAAAATGAGCACAGCTGGCACCATGTTCAGAGTGTCTGGATCAAGCTGCATAGATACTTTGGAGACTTTTGATTTGAAGCACTCTTTATGATTATGGCATTAAGCTTGGGAAAGTTTTCTATATTAGGCCTCGATTTTTAGATATCTATGTAACATACGTCAATAGTCTTGGATCAAAGGCATTGACATCGATTGACATTGACATCGACTGACATTGACATCGACTGACATTGACATCGACTGACATTGACATCGATTAACATTGACATCGATTGACAATGACAATGATACAGATATAGGCCTAAATACATACTTTGAAGTATAGGGGTCATCCATAAAGGACGTCCGCAAAATATGACCTACTATGGACCCCTCCCTCGGAGTCCCTCCCTTGTCCGCATTTGACCTTACCCACCCCTCCCCTTTGCTGACGTCCGCACTCCTCACGCTAAAGCCAATGAACGAAAAACCAACATTGTGACTAACGTCATTAATAAGCTACCATTTCTATCTTATTTAAAATCACCTTACTTAAAATGTCAACCAGTACATGATATTTAAAATTGAAAAATAAGCCCACAGTGTTTTAAACATCTAATACACGGCATGAGGTTTTAAGCAATCACCTCACTGACCATTTCGTCTCTCTGGAAGGTTGAAAAAAGAGGTGTTTAAAAATCTATAAATTTAGAAACTTAGATGCGGACGTTCGCACTGGTCATAACCCCTTCCCTTGTCCGCATTTGAATTACCCTCCCTCCCCCTCATTGCAGACGTCCTTTATGGATGACCCCTAGGCCTACCTCTCACAAGCGCTAGAAGTTAGAACACGTCATCTATAGCAGATCTAAGCAGACAGCAGCAGATGATACAGAGAGAGACAGAGACAGAGACAGAGACGGACAGACAACCAGCCAACCACACAGACAGAGAGACAGGTAGGCAGGCAGACATGGTGGCAGGCAGACAGATAGACATGCGTGCTCGTGTTTTTCTATCAGATAGTTTGGACATCCGATCTGGCTGATGTTCAAGGGTCTAATGTTCATTGATGGGTGAGATTAATAATTTAATTCCCTTAATCAATTCCAACGATTGCTGCTTCCGGCTGCTGCTGCCGCTGCTGCTGTTGAAGTGCTGATGATGATGTCGACGACGACGACGACGACGACGACTATGGTGGTGGTGGTGGTGGTGGTGGTGGTGGTGGTGGTGGTGGTGGTGGTGGTGGTGGTGGTGGTGGTGGTGGTGGTGGTGGTGGTGATGATGATGATGAGGATGATGATGAGGATGAGGATGACGACGATGAGGATGAGGATGAGGGTGAGGATGACGACGATGATGATGCTGGTGAAATATATAGCACAGTCCGTACACGAGGACCGTAAGTGTATGGCGTGGCGCCCATGCAAACGGGCAGCGATGGTGAAGGATCTCACCCGATCAATTCATTTAAAAATGAGCAGGGGCGAGACCATACGGTTGCTATAGAAAAAATTTACATAATTTTATGCGTTTATTCACCAACAATTAAGGTAGAAAGTTCAGAAACCAAAAACTAAATACAGGCAGATGCAGAACTGGCAAATTATAGTTGTTGACTTCTTTGATCTAATATGTAGACATATCTGGATTTGGAAAGCTCACACACACACACACACACACACACACACACACGCACGCACGCACGCACGCACGCACGCACGCACGCACACACACACACACACACACACACAAACAAACACACACACACACACACAAGAACTGTTCGTCTGATGACAAGTCGTTTAGGCTAATTGGCTGCAGTCATAATTACATGCAATCGTTAATGACATCATAGGCCTGTGACTACCAGGACCGCAGGCGCTGACCGCATCCCTTGCAATGGCTTACCTCAGTACGACAATAGGCTAAGCTTTGCTCTTGTGCTGCAATGAAACGGGGTTGATGAATATTACAATAGCGTCGTCACCCTGCAAGTACCCTCCATGCCCATATGGAGCCCATGCATATAGGACCCATATTCCTATTGGGACCAGTGTCTATGGAGCCCATCTCTGGCCCCATATAAATCTATATAGAAATGCTCTCAGGCGAGAAGGCGTGTGAAAGGAGTATTAACGGCATTATAGTATATTCAGCCTCTAATGAGCTTCTGAGGCCTTACCTTACCTGAGAGTCGATGGCGACACTGTCACACTTAGGCCTACCTGCAATCGATGCGACAAGGTTTAGGAATGTCTGGTGAAAGTATATATATATATATGTTCATATATATATATATATATATATATGTATGTATATATATTGTTGGGAGTTGGCCTTCAGCCATCCCGCCATTATCATCCTCACGTGCACTTACTAACCTTAGTTAAGACGCACCTCGTTTGAAGCTAAATGTAGGATGGTCTCGTTGACTATATATAGCAGTGTTCTTGTGTCTACAGGGAGACCGGTTTTAGTTAAGTAAGGCGTAAGACGTGCACTGGTTGTGTCACGCATTGTAAGTACCCTTTGTGGTCGTTTTCGAGAGTGTACCCTGCGTGGTCGCTACTAATGTTTAATTGCCGGTTCTCGAGTTGTATCTTCCTTTGTGGAGTTTGTGCAGGCGTCTTCTCGGAGAGTCTGTCTTTTGTCGTTTGGTTTTGTCTCTTATGTGTGAGTATCGTTTCAATTATGTACATAGTGTAAATATACGTTTTATCAATATTGCGAAAGTCTTCGTTTTTCTTGTCATTTCTCATATCATTCTAACTCACATTTCACCTCTAGACTAACAAGCTAACAATATATATATATGTTCATATATATATATATATATATATATATATATATATATATATATATATATATATATATATATATATATATATATATATATATATATATATATATATATATATATATATCTTTGTGCCGTCGGCTCTAGGAGCCCTAGCGATCGTCATGCCACACAGTCTCCGTTGCCGTCTTGCTACTTCTCCCAGTAGCCCTTGAGTCGCGCTTTGGCCTGGGAGTCCCACCTCAGCGCTCCGGCCTGGGAGTCCCTCCATCCGCGACCATCGGCGTGGTTTGGTGTGTGGCATGACGATTTTCTTGGCATGATTAACAGGGGTGGTTTGCCATTGCCTTCCCCTGGTTTTGCCTGCCGTGCCCGTTCGTTCCCCCTCCTAGGAAGAGTACTTCCTAGGAAGGGTACTAACGGTCCGCACCACGAGAAGGTGGGCACGGAGGACTTTGGTTCACCAGCCCAGGTCGGATCCGAGTCTACGCTCATCAGAGTCGTCGGTCAGGTCGCCTCCCTGCTTTACTCTGTACCAGAGTGACTGGTGAACCTTTGCGGAACATATATATATATATATATATATATATATATATATATGAACATGAACAGGATATGGAGGAGCAAAGAATTAACAAAGAAAATCAAGACAAAAATATACGAGACAATGATACAACCCATTTTCCTGTATGGATCGGAATGTTGGACAATGCGAAAACAAGATGAAAGACGAATTCTTACAGCAGAAATGAAGTGGCTGAGGAAGATTGCAGGGATTTCAAGACTGCAGAAAATAAGAAACGATGACATAAGACAATCATTAGGCATCAAAACAACCCTGCTAGACAAAGTCGTCCAACGAAGACTCCGATGGTTTGGACATGTAGAGAGAATGCCAGTTGACAGAATCCCACACAGTGCACTACATGCAAGATTCGAAGGGAAAAGACACAAAGGCAGACCAAGACTACGCTGGATAGATAATATAACTGAGGACATAACATCACTTGGACTAACATTGAGGGGGGCAATTGACTTGACAAATGATCGAGGACAATGGAGATCATTTATTCGTACCCATCGCCGCCAAATGGCTGGCGTCAGGAACTGATGATGATGATGATATATATATATATATCAATTGATATATATATATATATCAACAACAGGAAGACGTCAAATACACATAATTAACACACAGTGAATAATGCGCCATAAAATTATCGTTTACATTGTCACACAGTACGCAAACAAATAAATCTGTCATTTGATATATAATCCATGGGAACATCAGACTCTACTTGGTGAGCGTAGATGGTTTGGACATGTAGAGAGAATACCAGTTGACAGAATCCCACACAGTGCACTACATGCAAGATTCGAAGGGAAAAGACACAAAGGCAGACCAAGACTACGCTGGATAGATAATATAACTGAGGATATAACATCACTTGGACTAACATTGAGGGGGGCAATTGACTTGACAAATGATCGAGGACAATGGAGATCATTTATTCGTACCCATCGCGCCAAATGGCTGGCGTCATGAACTGATGATTATTATATATATGCATATATATATATATATACATATATATATATATATATATATATATATATATATCAACAACAGGAAGACGTCAAATACACATAATAAACACACAGTGAATAATGCGCCATAAAATTATCGTTTACATTGTCACACAAACAAATAAATTATCTGTCATTTGATATATAATCCATGGGAACATCAGACTCTACTTGATGAGCGTAGAGGCTACAGTTAATAAAAGGGGCAGCGGTGGTGAGGGTTATAACTTATAACCTGATCAATTGGTGGCAGAATGAGGCCGTATACGTTCGATACAGAAAGAAAACGTGTACGAGGCTAGATTTACATTTATATCAATAACATCGCTCGTGTTTGAGCCTATAGAAGCTTCTGTGTACATTTAGGCCTATGTGTGCGTTTGGGAATTTGTTTCAATATTTAACAATACGATTTACAAAAAAAATTAATTAGCCTAACTAATACCAATCTGGTTTTAATACTATTCAACCCTAGGATCATACTCCTCAGGGTTTCGGTAAGAGAAGTTGAGAACCATACCTTTTCTGATGAATTTCAATATAGGCGTGTAGGGATATTTTCAAGTACTTGGGTTTCGAGTACAAGTACTTACATGTAGGTCTGAAAGACAAATCAAACAATATAATTTAGAATGTTCTGTCGCGTAACGTTGGGCTATACGCTAAAGCTGGCGAAGCCCGCCACGCCAGCTACCGACTGCAGGCTGACTGCATAATGCAAGCAGTGCCAAGCACCTATACACGGGTTCAGCTTACAGGTCTCTCTTTCTCCACTCTCTCTCACTGTCTCTCTCTCTCTCTTTCTGTCTCTGTCTCTCTCTGTCTGTCTCTCTCTGTCTCTGTCTGTCTGTCCCTGTTTCTGTCTCTGTTTCTGTCTCTGTCTGTCTGTCTTTTTCAACAATTAGGCTAAATCAATTATGTATTTCTCACTGATCATGTCGTAAGATACATGCAGCTTAGAATTGCTCTTGAGAAATATTAATGATGTGCTCATCTTGTCACTTATATACTATCGATACAGTTGTAATAGTCTCAAGTGCCGGTACTTTGGTCTCAAGTACTTAAAACTGTACTCGAGTTGTACTCGAGTACAAGTACCAAGTACAACATCTCTGGAAATGTGTAAACAATAATTGTGTTACCTTTACTTTCTCTAAGACGTTTCTATAGAGGCATGTAAATAAACTAAATATAGTGCATAACGTTTCCCTTTCTTATAGAAGAAGCTTCTGATTGTGTGTGTTACGTTAACTCTTTTTAGAGCAGCTTCTATAGAGGTGCATAACCAAGTTTTGTCTCTAAGGCTCAGCTTGGTTTCGCTTCGAAATATTTGTGATTTAATTCATCGCCATTACTTTGCTGCTTCTCTCCGTCCTCTTCGTTCCTCTGACCGTTTGGGCATCCTCGTTCCCCGTGTCAGGACTTCACTGGCTCAATCTAGATCTTTTGCTTCCAGTGGCCCTGCCCTTTGGAATTAGCTTTCTCCGTCCGTTCGTTCTTCTATTCTCTCAGGTAACGTCTCTTCGTCTTTTACCTTCCTTAAAATTTGCTTTTTCTCTCGGGGTCTCTCGCACTGGGAGCGCTTCTGAATGGCTCTCCCGCTAGAAGCGCTTTATAAATGTTCGAATACAGTACAATACAATACCAAACCCTTTTATCGTTAGTGCATAATGAAGTGTATAATTGTTGACCTTGTGACCTATGTTCTCAGGGCCAATCAACAGGAATGGCAAATGCGACTATACCGACAACACGAGCGCCCTCTGCCGGTTCGTCTACGGTTGTAAGCGGCGCCTCGTCTCAGCAGCCGAGCATCTTCTTCACTTCAGTTGCCGTGATGATGTACGCCACGGCCTCTGCTTCTCTCCGGCTGCTGCAGCTGGCGAGTTCTTAAGCAGGTACACGACATATGCCACCGTAATTATCATCATGTACAATCCACGTGATAACAGTCTTAGATGCGAAAGTGGTCTAGCTCAGCGCTTTTCAAACGGTTGTACACGTACCACTAATGGTACGCCAGGTGTCGCTAATTGCTACGCGAAAAAATTAAAAAAAGTAAAGTTTTCTATGAGTTTATACCCATCTTTCTTCTTTAGCTATTGGTTAAAACAAACATTGTAAATCTGTGTCTGTCGAAACAAGCCCACAGTTCACATTAACACTTTCTAATAGTGATTTTCTTTTCTTTTTTGTTGAAATGCATAATTATTAATTATTATGCATTCTTAAAATTATATATTAAGGACTGATTGCAACAAAATAGGACTTTTCAATAAGGTTGAGAGGCTAGTTACCTTATACAGGATTTTCGTTTTTTTTGGAGGGGATTCAACCCCGGATCTTCTTATAACCCCTCAGCTAAGTAACTGAAAACATGTTTGGGGTCAGGCAACTAAAACATGCCATGAGTCATCATCTGTTTTGTGTGCAACATAATTAACATTTTGACCTACATTCGTGTATCTTGTTAATCTGTAATATTCTCGACCTCTCCAGCTCTGTTTTGACAACTTAAACACTGACTTTATATTCGCACCTATTGCTTTATTAACTGGCACCATTTGAAGCAGATTGTCATGTTCAACTGCCTTTAAGCGATCTAAAAATTACGATATGTAAATGTTCAGTAAGAGCACATGTATATCTTATGTATTGCATGCATTGTGAATAGGTGTACGCGTTATTACATTTTATATAGCGCTTGTTTCAGCCTAACGAACGTGCTGCATAAACAGCCGAGCAAGCGCAGCTTAACTGTTTATGGGTTGTACATGATTGCAAATAAGTTGCTTTTAAAACTGGAAGTTATGGCTAACGATTGAGTCCGAGTGTCTTTGTTCGAAGACTCCGAAGAGCAAAACAATACTCGTACTGGCGAGGAAATTCAGCCTGCAATATTGCCACAGCATCGATCAAAGGACATACTTTACAATGTCCATACATAGTCGCAACATACAAAGCCCTTATGATTGTGTAGTCTACAGACAAAGACGAAAGCACGAGTTCATTGAGTCTGTCTCTGTGTCTCTGCCTACATGTATGTGTGTTTGTCATAGGCCCTATGTGTATGAGTATACATACACACATACAATCACGTATCGGCATCATGACGACAACAATAGGCGTAGACTCTGGGGAGGGGGCAGCCGGGGCACGTCCCCCAATAATTGAGATTTACTGTAGGCCTACATCCCATGCAACAACTGTAGAATTAATAACCAAATGCTCCCCCCCAATATTTTGGAGAAGTTTACGCCAGTGACAACAACAAGTATATATTCCTCATAAATAAGTCCGTCGATATCTATCTATATAATATCCATATTGCGTGTGTCTGTCGGAGGACGCTACGTCACAAACGGTTTCTGTTCTATTGTGAAACAGAAACCGTTTGTGACGTCAGTACTGCGGTCTTGACGATGGAGATCAGAGTATTTTGACCAACGATACATTTTTATTGGCCTACACTACCGTCATAATATGACGTCATAATATGACGGGTAATATGATCAGAGCATTTTAACCAACGACATAATTATATAGGCCTATATATACACTGCCGTCATAATATGACGGGCAAATACTCTAGTAGATAATATGTTTCTATAAGCTTATCTCTATGACGCGACTTTTATGTGGCGCTGAGATATTTGTGAGATTCACGTTTTTGGTCCATATATTTACGCACATGTATATGTAGCCAATTGCCACTCCCTGTTTATACGGCCTTGTGCTATTGAAGCTATTTTAACATTTGTCGCTGTACTGTATGCCCAATCAATCATTCGATTGGGTATACACTTCATCGATCTGCAGCTGGTGGCAGATCCAAAAGACTGCTAAAGTGTAGACCTAGGCCTTGGTAGGTGATGGGTCTATAGGAATGAATGGCAGACACGGAATGAATGGAGGATGGGATGAATGGAGGACGGAATGAATGGAGGATGGAATGAATGGAGGATGGAATGAATGGAGGATGGAATGAATGGAGAATGGAATTAATGGAGAGTGGAATTAATGGAGGATGGAATGAATGGAGGATGGAATTAATGGAGGATGGGATGAATGGAGAATGGAATGAACGGAGAGTGGAATTAATGGAGGATGGGATGGAGGATGGGATGAATGGATGACGGAATGAATGGAGTATGGAATGTATGGAGAGAGGAATTAATGGAGAATGGAACGAATGGAGGGTGCACCATGGAATGAATGGAGGATGCAATGATAGGAGGACGGCATGGATGACGTGTCAGCAAAGTGAGGGTCTGAAAACTCTGAATCCATGACCGCACTCGTTATGACTATGGTTTAATAAAATGGAGCAGAGAGGCAAGAAGTATTATGACGGTAAGAAAGGTGGGTAAAAATCCTAATAACTAAAACCTAGTCCCTCTCTCAATATCTGGACCCGTATCTATCCCTCTGATCAGAACCATGCGGATCGACACTCCTCGACAAAACAATTGTATGAGATCTATATGAAAAATGTCGGCCTGTCAAGATTACAGAGAGTACGGTACGCCATGAACCAATCAGTGCCTCTAGTATTCACATCTTTCAAAGCTTCTTAAAGTCGATATATTCATATAGACCTACATATATTTAGATAGGCCTACGTATATCATGTACCACGGGCCTACATGTACATTACGGTTGTGATGGGTCTGCCATTTTCTAGAATAAAAGTTCAAGAACTGAACAATTATGGAAGGGCTAAATCGATGGCGAAGCCCGACAAAAAACAGGGGGGTCTCGGTGAGAACCTCCCCAAGAAAATGTTTGACGTCACATTAAATTTAAATAACTAAATTAATCTTTTATTAAAATAACTAACTCATTGGAATCAGGATAGGAAGGATGTTTTATATATTGAAATATTGAGCGAAACCCAGAGTGCATAAGGTCTATAGTGCACCTTTGTCATGCATCCATAGGCTGGGTGAGCCTGGGTCCATTGATGTCGGCTTCTGCTTTCTACCGTGCTACGATGCATTGTTTTCCATTACAGGTAGATTCGTGCGTGAACGGGGCCTTGCGACGACAGTATCGACCACTCGCATACACCTTGGAAACAAACGT
This sequence comes from Allolobophora icterica, assembly GCA_963556255.1. NCBI lineage: Eukaryota > Metazoa > Annelida > Clitellata > Crassiclitellata > Lumbricidae > Allolobophora > Allolobophora icterica. The sequence goes on along the minus strand of OY744602.1, from coordinate 93,912,097 downwards.
CTCTTCTGGTGTCAGCGACAGCGCACAGAACTAAAGCCGACCTTTTAACGCGAACAGTCATTCATGACAACGGTCTATTATTATCAGAATGAACACATTATAATCTGTCTTCGCACGTAACACGCCAACCGCACACGAAGAAACTTTTTATAGGCCTAGTCCATTCTGTAGTGTCATATACTATTGATTTGTCTAAGTCGTAGTTTTCAGGAGTAGACCTACTCTGAAATATTCAGAGGTAGAAGCGCACGTCAATGGAATCGCACGAAACTAGATCGATTAAGCTGTGTCATCAGCAATATTATTCATATTGCCTTTGTTAATATAATTGCAAGAGAAGTAATACCAGTAGTAATAATTGGCAAAGTAATAACATTATTTAACTTTTCTTCTCCATACCTAACGAACAAAATCAAATCAAGTATAAAGTCTATAATAAATGTGTTAAAAACTAAGTTTAAAACTGAGCCTGGAGCGTTTTTTAATTTCTCTAGATCGTTGCTGGAAACAGAACAGTTGGGGAGTTTGTTTCACAGGATTCGAGCATTATGCTCTAAACAACTAAACTACCGGTACTTATGCTTTAAAATTGAAGAGCGGTACACACACGAGTGACGACTGACGAGTACAAGAACAGAAAACCTGTAAGACGTACTAGTTTATGGTCAGGCCCGTAGCTAGAGGCAAAATCAAGACCAGACAATTATAATATTATTTAGACCAGACGCTTGGAGAAGAAATCAGACAAGGTAATTGTAATCGTAATCTCCAAACTTCTAAAGCGCCACTCGAAGGCCCACGCAGGGCACCAGCCTACCACGAGCGTTACAGCAAATCAGAGGAGGTTTTCCAGAGAGTGGTAAAAAGAGGTCCAAGTCCGGTTCCAGAGGGCCAGATCAAGAGAGGAGGCAGAGCAGCTGTTAATGCGGTTGTCGTTTAGGGCGAGAATTGGAAAGCGGCCGCTCCAGGATAAGATGAGTCAGGGTAGGAGTACTTGAAAAGGTGATGCTTCAGTTTTGAGAAGAAAGCCCGGGAGGCGATGAGGAGGAGGTTGGAGGACGGTTTGCAATGATGACGGAGGAACCGAGAATCTGCGGAATTCAGAAGGGAGATCGTTCCAGAGGCGTGGTGCTGTGTTGGATATGGCTCAGTTGGGGAACTTAAGGTGAGTAGTGACTGGGGGTCGAGAAAGACTGAGATATGAGGATGATCGGGTGGGGCGGGTAGCCTGGATAGTGAAGAGATCACGGAGGTACTTCAACCGTAGGCCTACTTGGGCAGGGAATATTGTAGGGAGTTGTAGGTTAGTGATAGGACTTTGAAGTGGATTCGCTCTGGGATTTTTAGCCAATGGAGTGATTTGAGGAAGGGAGTGATATGATGATGTTTGGGCGTTCTATAGTGACAGCTCTGGCTAGTCAGTTTTGGATAAGTTGGAGACGCTTGATTTGGGTGGATTCTAAGTTGAGAAAGAGGGAATTGCAGTAATCAAGCTTTGAATGAACAATGGAGGTAGCAATGGTGGAGGCAGTTTGAAGGTCGAGCATGGGCCGGATGCGTCAGAGGTCACGAATGTGCATGAAGCAGGATCGCGAGAGGTTGGAGATGTGGTTAGAGCAGAGGCGTAACTTTGGTCTAGAAAGTGTGGGGTACCAAATTTCGCATCGTTTCTCCTTCAAGACTGTTAGGCCTAAATAATTATAATGGCGCCCAATGAATCTATATTTGGCGCCATTTATGCGCAATTCCGAATGATGATGATGATGATGATGTTAATAATAAAAATAAAAATAAATATAATAGGCCCTTAATATTGATAATAAGCATAGTAATAAATATAATAACAATTACTATAATTACTATAATATTATTATATAATAATAATAATGACAATAATAATAATAATTTAAAATTACTAACAATAGACTTTTTCATTATTGAAGTGACGTAACAATAGGCCTTTATTCTCGAAATTTAAACTTAATAACATTTTATAGACTTTTTATAATTAAAGTGACGTAACAAAGGCCTTTATTGTCTAAATCTAAAAATTCTAATTATAGACGTGTTTTTCTTAATCGAAATGACGTAGGCCTACGTATCAATTGCTAGTCTTTCATTCTCTTAACTTTAAACTTAATAACAATATACTTTTCATAATTTAGGTAACGTATACCAATGCCTTTATTCTCTAAATCCAAGATTAAAAATAATAGACGTTTTAACAATTAGAATGACGTAACAACAAACCTATATTTTCTAAATTTAAAGTTATAATAAGTTACAGTAGACTATTTCATAGCTGAATTGACGTAACAAAGGCCTTTATTCCCTAAATGCAAAGTTAACGTATAATGACAATACACTTTTCGATACCGGTAATTGAAGTGACGTAACAAAGGCCTTTATTCATAATTGACGTGACGTAACAAAGACCTTTGCTCCCTAAATGTAAACTTTTAATGACAATACACTTTTCGATAATTGAAGTGACGTAACAAAGACCTTTATTGCATAAATCTAAAAATTATTAAATAATGTGTTTCATAATTGACGTGACGTAACAAAGGCTTTTATTCCCTAAATGTAAACTCATAATGACAATAGGGCTTACACTTTTCAATAATTGAAGTGACGTAACAAAGGCCTTTATTGTATAAATCTAAAAGTCACTAAATAATGTTTCATAATTGACATGACGTAACAAAGGCCTTTATTCCCTAAACGTAAACTTATAGGGCCTAATGACAATAGGCCTACACTTTTCGATAATTGAAGTGAAGTAGGCCTAACAAAGGCCTTTAATTATTGTATAAATCTAAAAGTTACTAAATAATGTGTTTCATAATTGAAGTGACGTAACAATAGGCCTTTGGTTTTAAAATTGAAACTTACACAATTTGGTTTTAAAATTGAAATATACCGGTATACAATCAACGTGTTTCATAATTAAATTGACATAAAAGGACCTTTATTCTTAAATTCAAATTTAGGCCTACTAACAAAAAACGTTTTTCATAAATGAAATAAAGTACCAATAGGCCTAGGCCTTTCTTCCAGGGGCGTGATTTTGGTCCAGAAAGTGGGGGTACCAAATTTCGCCTTGTTTAAGTTTCGCGACGGTTAAATATAATTACAACGGCATCGTTTATAGGCCTATTACAAGCATAATAATAATTATAGACTTGATGATGATAATGATGATGATGATGCTGATGATGATGATGATGCTGATGATGATGATGATGATAATAATAATAATAATAATAATAATAATAATAATAATAATAATAATAATAATAATAATAATAATAATAACAATAATAATAGTGACAATAATAATAATAACAGTGAGAGTGATGATGATGGTGATCCCAGTGATGATAATGCTCGGTAATTGTTTTGAATCTTCAGGGCTTCCTCAGATAAAATAATAATGGACAAAAAGAATGGGTATGAAAAAATGGGGATACGGTACCATCCAGTTCAAAAAGTGGAGGTACTGGTACCCTCGTAACCATCCAGTCCAAAACTGGAGGTACTGGTACCCTCGTACCCTCCATAAATTACGCCTATGGTTTAGAGGAGAGGTGTGGATCAAAAGTAATACCTAGATTGCGGAGGTGAGGGTAAGAGACCACGAGTTAGTCGATAGGTGCATGGAAATGTCAGGGATTTCCTTGATTTGATCAGGAAGGTCTAGGATGATGAATTCTGTTGTGGAATGGTTAAGGCAGAGGAGACTGGATGACATCGCTGTTAGATTAGGTTAACCACGTTGAGTAAATGTGTGATGGAGGAGCTTGCGGAGAGGGACATATAGAGTTGGGTGTCGTCTACGTAGAGATGGTGGTCAACAGAAGAGGATTTTATAAGATGGTTTAAATGTGTGGGTATACAGTAACGTTCAGGACGAAGAGGAGTAGACCCAGGACGTAGCCTTGAGGGACACCACAGGAGAGAGGGAGGGGTTGCGAGCAGTGGCTCGAGGCCTTAACAGAGGATCGGGAAGACAAGTAAGACTAGAACCAGAGTAGAGCAGTGCCAAAGACGCCAAACCAATAAGGAGGAGGCTGTGAATGATGGTGTCAAATGCGGCGGAAATATCGAGAAGACAGAGGCAGGAGACTTGCTGATGGCTGACGGCAGAGACCAGTTTATTGCACAGAGATGCAACTAAAGTTTCTGTGGAGTGGTGTTTAGTGAAGCCAGATTGGTGGGGGTAACCTATGACGTGAATCAGACTTAACTGAACGTAGTCGTTTAGCCGAGCAAGGACAATAATTCGTTCAGTTAAGTTAGATAGAAAGATTGGAGGTGGGACGGTGTAGTTAGGTAGGTTTTCTTCCTCAAGATTTGCTTTTTTGAGGAGGGGAGTGACTAGAGTGTCTAAATGCAATTGGGAAGTTGCCGGTAGGAGTGAGAGATTGATCATTTTGGTGATGAAAGGAGCGACGACACAGGCAGTCTTTTAGAAGAGGTGGGGGATATCAAGTTCGCACTCCTTGTTGGGAAGAGTTTAGGAGTGACACTTCTGCTTCGGAGGCGGGAGCGAGAATTGGGAGCGATAACTGATAGGCAGTAGGAGTAGGGTTGAGAGAATGGGGTGAATCAGTGCTGGAGGAGCCAAGGGGAGTGTGTATGTCTAGAAGAGATTGAAATACTCTATTACTCCTTACACGACATCTTAATTCTCATGTCCCAATAAGACATACTTCGTCTTGAGAATTACGACTGGCTATGGGCCTGCTACTGGTTTTGACAGTTTTTCCAATTTGTGCAGCATAGACTAAACTGAACTTAGAAAATTCAACTGACGCACACGTTCGAGGACAAGAAAGTGAAACACAAGAGCAAGTGCTCGAGTGGTGAGAGATCACTGAGTAGGTGGCAAAATTAAGTATTAAAGCCGAACATGGAAGAATCAAGTACTATGAACAGAATGTGAGGTGTGTTATCGGAAACTTTACATGCAATATACAAGACAATTGAAATTCTGCACAAGAATGAGCAGCAAGGGTTACTGATGTAGGGTGGAAAGTTTCCCAAAACTACATCTCTGCAAACACTGATCATTCAATAAATCTAGTTACATGTAGACTAGTTTAGATTTTATTAAAATACACATACTTTACAAACACATGAATGCTCTTTAGAACTGTGCTTACTTCCCACAGTTTACCCAATTAATGCTACCCCTGAATAATGAACAGTTTCAGTAGATTTTTTTTCCAGAGGCTAAAATCCAGTACAAAAAGATGACACAAATTCCATCTATTACAAAATTTTCTTTATTCAGAAAACCTTCCCTAAACAAATCATTCAGCAGAAAATTTGACACAGCACATTGCGACTCTGCTGAACAGATTTGAAAACTGTACCAGCACATTTCTCAAAGTCAAATCACTCTCACAGAGTTACACATTGTTTCATAGTCATAGTCAATGAAATTTCATAATTGTCTGGAGCATTGCACCTTCACAACATCTTGCCAACCATCTCTATTACGAGCTTAACTGAATTAACTTCTTTGAAAATGTGTACATACACAGAAATCATAGTATTTTTTTTAGAACATCTTTGTATGCCTTTAAAGCTACAGAAGCCAAGACAGAAATTTCACTAAATGTCTCTGATATCACATCTTTCCTACTTAACACGCACACCTCTAAGAGTTTTGCTCGTAACATCTCCTAATTGTGTAACAAGACGAGATTCCTTCCAGACGAACTTCAGATCCCCATCTACCTTCAAGTCAACCTGCAACAAACCAAGAAACCTTTCATCTTACACATAGGAGTAGACTCTGGGGGGGCAGCCGGGCACGTGCCCCCCAATAATTGAGATGGACTGTACATCCAATGCAACAAGTGTAGAATGAACAACCAAATGCCCCCCCCCCAATATTTTGGACAAGTTTATGCCAGTGATCTTTTACAGATATAGGATTGCTTATATTGGTACCTGGGTTGTAACAAAATCCAGGGCAAAGACACTGCCTAAACTAATCTATCAGCTGCTAACAGTGCACCGACTTACAGCTTGTGGTTGACCTATCTCTTAGGAATATTGTTCCACAGAGGCATGAATGACTAACACACATAAACTTTACTATTAGAGATTTTGTGTGAAATGGATAGAACCGATGACAGGAATGTCTCTCTGTACCAACACAAATTGTATTAAACTTGAGAACTACTACAGCAACAATGTAATAATACTTAATTCCAGATACATATTGGTATCAGTTGGGATGCATACCAATTCCAGAGTGAGTCCATCAGAAGCAGAGGGAAATATGAGAAGACATGGAAACAACCATTGGATCAAATGAACCATGTTGACTTTTTTGATGAAACCTTAAGGCCACCACAGACTTCATGGACTGAATGTCTGCTGGAATAGAGTCTCAAAGTACAGCACCAGCAGAGGCGTAGCTAGGGGGGGAGCAGGGGGAGCGGCCGCTCCCCCTGAGACCATTTTCCAAGATGTGGGGCCTTTTCACAGTTTATTCCAATCGTTCAAAATTTATTTATTCCAATCGTTCGAACGACATAATTTGTTTTCTGGAACTCTAGAAAGTATCTGTAAAATCTTTTCTAGCAGTTTACATCGTCTTTCAATATTAAAAGAAGAACATTGCAATCGTATAGAATCTTTCGCGTTAGCTCTAAAAATACTTTGCGATACCAGATGGGCATTCAGGATCTTGCAGAATTTATCATCACTAATAGCCTAGTTGCCCTGCATAGAATCGTGGATGGTGAGATTAAAAGCTGCACTACGAAACAGTTGGCTGAGGCGAAGGGTATGCTTGTAACAATTGATACGTTCGAATTCTTAGTTCTTCTAATCTTCTGGAAAAAAGTGCTAGAGAAGGCTTTCAGTTTATCCACATATTTACAGAGAAATAGCATTGATTCGATAACAGCTTTTCATTTGATTCACAGAGGCGCGTTTACAGAAAATGGGGCCCTAGGCGCAAACATTTTTGGGGCCCTTCTGAACTTGTAGACTAAGAGTCTGAGACTCTGGTGGTGTTTAGCCAATCATGTGCAAAACCCACGAAGTTGAACTTGAAGCCGTTTTTGTGAGTGTTATTGACACCGTCACTGTAATTATGATTTGTTATAGAAGCTATTTTCAAAGAATTTGAAATTATTTGACTTAATGATTTTATTAAAAAAAACTGACATTGGGTGTTGAATCAACAATCAATGTGAAATACGTGGCAATTTTTACTTCTTGAATAAATTGAGCTCTTAAATTGTCCCCATAGATTGTTTTGAAAAGTTCTGGCAGATTGCAAATTGTATTGGATAATTCTGTAATTTGAAAAATATTTTCCATCGTTTGGGGGCCTTCCGAGATATGGGGCCCTAGGGCCTTTGATTCAACTATTCTTTTGAAAACGATATTAAAAATATGCGAAATGAATTTAAATCTGAGTTTGAACGTATTGAGAATGAAGGAACTGAGCTGGCTCAAAAATTTGATTTTATTGCTGACTATAAGCAACATAGTGTTCGAAAAAGAAAGAGATTCCATGAGGAAATGTCAGTGGGTGATGGAATATCTGAGTTATGGTTGAAACCTAAATAGTGTCACTAGACTGTGTCATAAATCTTGTCTTGACTATATACTGTTCCTCACTCTGCGATGGCCTACCTTCTAGTCCTTTGACGTGCCTCAATCGAATGCAACGCTTTGCATCGAATACCAAAATTTGGCCAGTCTCTGGTTATATGCTGGAGGTCCTGCATTGGCTCCAGCCAACTGTCAGCCAGCGTGCAGTATAAGGGTTGTTTCCCTGGTCTGGAGGTGCTTTCTGGGATGCGCTCCAGCTTATCTGCGGGTCCTTTGCCGCCCCATGCTGAGAGTTCATGGTAGTCGCCACCGCCGATCTTCGGGCAAAGGGGTATTCATTGCGCCTTTTGCCCGCACAGCCACCATGCAGAACCGTGTTTTTCAGTGGTGGACCCGACGGCATGGAACGGGCTACCCCGGGATCTGCGCCTGTTCCCCACAACTCCCTCTGATAGGCCTACGTTCTATATTCGATTGAAACTGTCTTGATTACGATCGAAAGACAGTTCGCTAGTGAAATGGATTATGACAAAGTAATCGATAACTTTGCTAAAGTGAAGCCTAGACGAAAAAGGGTATTGTAGTTGGTTAGTGTTTTTATTGTTATATTCTAGTGTACTACACTAATACTCATTTACTATGCATATATGTATTGCTTAAATTGTTACCTATTGAGTGTTTCAGTGTCTCTATTTAATTTAAAATACAAAATTAAATACGTATAATCATAATGAATGTACTTAATTGAAATGAATTGAAATGGTAATTGGGGTCTTTTTTATGTGCTCGCTCCCCCTGGTGTTAAAACCTGGCTACGCCACTGAGCACCAGCAATGGAAAAGGTATGCCCATCAAGACCTGTCTTTGTCCACAGTCAAGTCAGATTAAGACAGACAGTCTGACTACCTGACAAAATGACACTGCACTGACTTTAGATAATTTTAAAATAATATCTGTCTTCCATTTACCATTCGGTCATCAGCATTGAAATTCAATACCTATTGCATGCAGTAACTGCTTCAGGCTCTCACATTTCAAGTTTACTTCTGTTTTGTTACTTTCACTAAAGCAGTTTAATTTTTGTCCACAACTCTAGTAAGTTTTCTTCCGAGAAACACTGATAGATCATTGATAATCAATTACAACATTAATATCCTGCATCAATTCATAGAAATGTTTTGGATCATTCTTTATCTGTGTAAGTAATTGATTAATTATATCAAATGACCTGCAACTTCTCCCAGAGCTTCTTCTTTAGCTCTGCCTTCTGATCTGTGGATTCTGAGTTGCTGCCCTCTGCATAAACCCTATCACCGGGCTTACAGCCTGCTGGTGGGCTAAGCACTTCGAGAGCCTTTGGTTCATCTCTGTAATCAACAGACAGAATACAGACACTTCTTCAAGTTCCCTAAAGCTACACATTATAAACGGAAAATAAACAAAAGATAAGCAATCAAAGATGAACAATCGACAAAGATATGGCACATATTTTGTGCACAAATTAAACATCAAACGTGCATTTTTTCAAAAGTAGAGAAAAGGTGCAATTTCTTGAGGAATGGAGGAAATGCGCAAAGTCTATGGGCATGGTAGCTGGATAGAGTGTTTGGCCTGTGGAGAGTAAGGGTTCAGATGGTTACTGTGTAGGGACCGTGAGAAAGTTCTTGATGCACAATTTCTCAGCACCATCTGTTGTAAACGTAAATGTATGCATTTTCTATAGCGACTGTATGGCCTCGTCCTTGCTCATTTTTCAATGAATTGATCGGGTGAGATCTTTCACCACCGCTGCCCATTTAAAGCACCATGCCGTTTAAGGTCCCCGTGTAAGGACCATGCTAGCCTCAGATTTAAATCTCTAGTTGTATGATCATGTGTGCACTTCTGAATTTTGGAAGGCAATATCGTATGCAAAGGTTGTACAAGGTTATATGGTCAACCACCAGCTTACTGCATTGTACACATTCAAATTGACAAGAAAAGTGACTGACCTGGAGGCACAGAGCAGCATGGCCGTTGACTCGATCCCTAGTAATGTCGCTGGTCTCAGGTTGCAGAGGAAAACACCCAACCGGTCGTTCAATGCCTCTGGAGCCAGGACCTTAGCCAGGCCACTGACGACCGTTCGTGGCTCTGGTTCTCCGAGATCAACCGACAGAATGTACAGTGTGTCGGAATCAGGATGCTATATACACAACCAAAATGCTCACACTTTCCAATATCAATCGATATACCTAGGTTAAGTATACTTCAGATGATAACACTAAAGTGTAGTACAATGCAAGGCATATGTTGGGTTTCACAGCTCCACTTTGATGGCAAGGGCGTGCTAACAGTCTACTGTTTAGCATGGACGACTGACACCCACAGGTCAGGGTTCAAATCCACAACAGAACAGAAAAAGGTGAAGTCAGGTATGAAATGAGTGTACAGACTGTTTATGGGAAGATCAAGCAACAAGGGAGAAGACTGGTTACCCGCCCTCATATGCCGAGGCTAAGAAAATGAAGTTGCTAACCCGTTGCATACCCGTTACAGCTTCTTTAGGGGTAGCGGAAAGGAATGGCTCTTCTCTTCTTCCACTATAATGTCAGGCTTTCTGTTAAGCTGACAATTTTTTCCCCAACACACAAACTCTCTTATCTGCATGACATCCAACAAGAGCCCAATACTGTTTGGGTACATGGTACAACAAGAGTCAAAAGATCGAGTTAGTTATTTGTTAGTTTGGGACGAGTATGTGGATAGAGCAGAAAGATCAGCTTCTTTACACAAATGTAGTACTTTGTGCAATATACGACAGCAACAGATTGGATAAATGATGGAAACCATGCCTTCTTGACTCCAGTTATTCTTCCGACACGGAGATCGAGGGCTGATGGGGAGGCTTTGTCTTCAGTCTTTCCACCACCACCACCGCCCTTAGCTACAGCTGCAGCAAACACAAGAGAAACAGAATACACAACTTCAACAATAGATCTACTACAATAAGTTCATAAAAAAAATTACAATCAAAGCACCAGTACTTTATCCCACAAAAATCTACTGGATTTAAATTGGTTAGTGACTGGCTACATGACAATGCCTGCTGTAACATGATAAGTCGAATCAAGTACATTCTGAAGGACCATTGTAATAATGTAGTAGATCACTGTCAAGTTAAACAAATAATTGCAATTCCAATCTGGTCTTGTTGAGAGAAACCGATGGAACAGGAACCAAGTCTTGGGGGTTACTGCATTTTCGCAGTGATTCAAAAACTGAAACAAAATTCACAGAGAAAAGATGACAGTTCCAAGAACCGTCTTTGTCCCTTCATCAGTTGTCATCCTGTTGATGGAAATCAAACTGACCTTCTTTCTTTGGTGGTGGATAGGCAGCCGTTATAAGTGCAGCATTTGCCGCATTCTGGAAAGCGGTTCTGATTGGTTCAATCAACTCATTCAGGTAACCCTCTACGGCGTTTTTCAAGTCTCCCGGATGAATTTCCTGGAAGAAAATACATGATCAAGGAATGCATCAATCAATGCAACAGTTCTCCGATTAGTTTATCCACTCTTTAAGCATAGATACCTCTATCTCACCCAAGATCCTGGTCATGCAGGCAAACCTGTCAAATCAGGACAGGATCTGTCTATAGATATCAAGCCTTGACAGTAGTGTTTCTGAGGAGTTTCTCTTGTAGACAAACTGCACATATTTTATTGATTGACCTTTTATATTCAACAGGAATTTTAAGTGCACAATATTTTTGGTGCAACAGATTTCAGTGCATATTATTCCACGTAGTAACGTGGAAATGAGTGGAGGAGTCTAACCTTCACTGGATGAATTTCAGATATGATGAGCCAAGAATAGAGACAATTAGCAAGTGCTGTGGAAAGAATGATGCTCCAGAGAGGACATGCAAAGATGATGTCAATCAGAACTAAACTTAAATCATGTCTGTTTTCAGATTGATTACTCTCCATAGCTAGACTTCTTGTTCCTCCGATTGACCAGATTATTAACATGGCAATGATTCTACTTGAACCAACCATCAACTGATGCTTCACAAATTAGGTATGATAATGGTGCTTAATAAGTCATTAGATTGGAACAATATGATGATGATAGTAAGATGGAGTGCCCAGGTTTGAAACATTTACTATGCAGCAACTATGAGCAATGCTCCTCAATGCTCAACTGATGGATGCTTCTCACTGTCAGTTTATCTTAAATTTGCATCTGCTAAGATCAGCTAGATAGGTTTTTAATGCCACAAGACACAGTAAGGCTTCTAAGGAAAGGAAGCCAAGTCCAGTCTTGGGTGATCTGTACCTGTTTTCCAAAGGATGCTTCGAGTGATGAAAAATCTGAAAACGATGCATCACCTCCAAACTCTGCCGGTCGCTTCAAAAGGAATCCTGACAATGTAAAAACAAATGCTCTTTCAAAGAGTTTTACATGTGAAGGCAATCAAACCAATTATTATGCATTTACTAAGCTTCACAAACTGAGAGAAGGACTTGCTCAAGGTCCCTACACAGTAACTGCCTCAGGGAAGGCTCAAACCTGTGCCCTCCGCATTACAAGATGAGCACTTAACCAATCGACTGCCATTTCCAAAGCCAAAAGACTAATATGTATCACAGTTCACCTGGGCCCACCTGCTGAGGCACCCACTACCAACACTTGAGTTGTGTGCAGAGAAAACATTAATAGATATTTAAGTGTCCATCCTCGTACACCAGCCAAAGACATTCCATTCAACAAGTCAAAAATAAATTTCATTCTACAATCTCTGATGCTTATCTGCGAATACAGGAAAGCGGCGGCTGGTGATGGACTACCATTCGAAAGTAAGCCTATAGTTTTGGTGTTAGTACTTTAGGAAAGGCATTTCCATTCATGTAAACAAAGGTTTCCGTCTTGAATGCTTAGCGGTTGGAGTAATTTTGTAAACATGCAAGAAAAGCCCGATTTCTTGGGAAGCCCAGGAATAGGGGTTTATAGCTTGGGGTGATAGGGTTAATACAGGCAGACAACTAACAAGTCAATACCTTTGCCATCGTTAAGGGGAATAATGACATCTTTGACGTAAGCAAGAACTGGGTTGTTGGCAATGTTTCCTGGTTCACAGAATGTCTTGCCAAGCTTCTTCTTCAAGTTCTTTTTTGTCTCCAGAACATCTATTTTACTTTCCTCTTCTGTTAAACCGACTTTGCCACCTGGCAACTTTGGAGCTACAGTAAAATCAGAGTGAAACTTAAACAAAACATCTCACATTTATATTTACAAATAAACAAAAGTTGAATAAATCACCAATTGTAACTGTACTCTGACAATTATAAATTGCCACTTCAAGAAAAACTCAACAGTGCCACTCCCGACCCAAACTAGCGAAATAATTGTCGAATAATACAGACTTAACAAACTGAACAGGCGCTATATAAATGCTCTGAATAAATGAATGAATGAAGATAACAATAAAAGTAAAAAAATTAAGATAATAAAGTATAAAAACTTGACGACATGATATACCTGTAGTGTTGATCAGGTGTATCCTCGGCTCAAAGCCAAGTTTTGGAAGGTACTAGAAGAAAATAACACAGATTAAGGCAAACTCTAATTATAACCAGTCATACATGCAAGCCACACATTTCTCTGAAAGTTCAAAGATTTTGTTTGTATTACGAATATCTTCTTCAATATATTCAAAAGCTTTGTTTAGATTAGATTAAGAATGCCCTCTATATTCAAAGCTTTATTTAGATTTGCTTAGATTAGATTAAGAATATCTTATTAGAATATTCAAGAGTTTGTTTCGATTGTCTCCCATGACAAAACATTGTTTTACACTGCAATTATATTTACTAAAAATTCATGGAATTTGTTTCGGTGAGGACTAGTTTCTTTGAAAATTCAAGGACCTTCTTTTGGTTAGGACAACCTTCTTTGAAAATTAAAGAATTTGTTTCAGATAGGACTACCTTCTTTGAAAATTCAAGGATTTTCGCCTGGTCTTCTCCTCCGAACTGTGCATCGACTTTCAGATGTTGTTCATCCAAAGCCTACAACAAAAGGTTTTTACAGATCAAATACAGTAATTATTTATGCATCACCATAGAACAATCATAAGGCAGAGCAACTGTTTTGGCTAAAGCACAAACATACCACACAGTCCAACAGAAGGATGCTGTCAACATTGGGTCAACATTGAACTGATCTTACACCACAGAAGTTAAATGCAAGACACATTGGTGACAGTCTGATGCAACTGGCAATAAGTCACCACAGTAACTAAGATAAAGGACAAAGAGTAACACATGGTTACTATGACAATGGACAACAAGTAACACGTGGTAAATATGACAACGGACAAGTAACACCAGGTCAGACAAAGACACAGTTAACAGAAATAATTCTAGTGATTACAAACATGACTCTCGTGCACAAAGAATTTCACACAATTCTGACGATTTGCTCTATCATAACAAAGGAGTTCATACATCTATCAAATGGCTTCTTTCGACCAACGCACATTCGCATTTTCTTTACCATCGTTTGTCATGTCAAAGTTTCATAACTTTTCTCAATTCAACCAAATCTTGACAAATACCATCTTAATATAATGTTTCATTATCTTATATTACCTTTACGAGCATAGATCTACAAAAAGGAATGTGAATGCACACACAGTTCTGTTTTTTTTTTCATATATCATGTATAAAATCAGCTATTCTCACAAGCAATAGCAAATTGTAGTATAATATGGTATGAGATTCACAGACGAAGGAAGTGATGGATTACCTGGAGAAGTGGATAGAGCCGACTGCTGAGCAGTGGATGATCCACCTGCTTCACGGCATCCTCTCCTGCCTGCTGGGCATCACACACAGTCACAATCGTCGACAGACGGTACACGTCAAGTGTGTATTCTCTGTTAACAGAAACACAACACAATTCCTGTGACTTCTGGTTTCTCTTAATAATAACATAACATAAAATAACACAACACAACACAATTCCTGCGACTTGTGATTTCTATTAATAACACAATACAAGTTTATCATAATAACCAGATACTCTGTAATATACATGACATTTCTTTCTGAATAAGTACTATGTTGTTCAGATATTAGCTTCTTGAAATAGATACATTTAGTAGTCGCTTACTTGCTTAGCTGGTAGTCAGTACCACGGACAAATGTCACTTTCTCAACCGGAGCACCAATTGAAAGCAGCATATGTCTTATGACTTTTTCAAAATATGCTGATCGAGCCGCAAGTAAATCCCACGGAGTTTTCTTGTTGTCAAGGAAGGAATGAAGATCAGCCAACAAAATTGTCACCTAAAAAACCAAATTAAGAATATTTATAAAATATTTAATCTGATGAGAAACACAAATTAGTTAGTACTGGTGTGAATACAAAATTTTTCAATGTGCATTATGGACACCTAGGATTGCATAAATTTTATCTTGGGTGGCACACGATAGTCTAGCATTTAGTGTGCTGGACTGTCAAACGAGAGGTAAAGGGTTCAAATCAGGTTAAAAAATCCATTTCTGTGTGAACAATTCTGAAAACACTAATGCTGACAGGATGCACTAATCAAGTCAAGACCTTATCTTACCTTACTCTTATCGTATCTACCTTTGCAGTGATATAGCAGCCAACTGGTCTAATGCTCGACTTGTAATGACAATGTCTCCTTTCTGGCACAGTTGATGGAAGCACTGGCAGTTATGGGCAGCAAGGTCAAGGCCTCGGGATCAAATGGGACAAGACCAATATCCAGATCACCATAGGTTGTCCCCTGTTATTGCCCACAATAGTGGATGCATTCATATAACTTGGCAGCCAAAGAACAATCCATGGATTCATACAACAGAATCGTTATCACCATTTCCTGCTTTCCCTAGATAAGAGCTTTCGACAGGCAAGTCCTTCACACACCATTGTACAGCACCATTGATTATCACTAGGTAGGGTACTGGCGTCTACTAAATACAGAAAAATAATATGAGCTTATTAATAAACTGATTGCACATCATAACTAATCTGCTCAGTCAAGCCCACATTTCAGTGAAACAAGGCCTGGAGATCAAATGGGACAAGACCTTGATCACCATAGGATAGTTTTACAACATAGAATGTGGACTTGCTAACGCAAGTGGGAAGGGACATGCCTTATGATACAGTGTGTAAACCAGACCACACATAAAAAGGGATAATGCTCTAAAAGGCAACATTTAGTACTACACTGCAGTTCTTGTACAGCACGTTAACCAATAGGGCGTGTTAACAGCTTTGGAGGATATAACACCACTTTGCATTAAGCAGTATTGCACATACACCAGGAATGTGCAAATGAGTCCACATTGTACCAACAGGGTCTTGGCCTAGTGAAGTTGAAATACACAAGGACTTACGTGGCATCCAGCTTTCAGGAAGTCTGAAATTTTGTTCATCTGTCCAAAGTAAGTGACGTCCGGTTTGCTGGCCGTAGCGATTCCCCAAAACACTCGCAGGTCTCTCTCCTTCAGAATGCTTCGAAGTTTGCTTGCACCGATTACCTCCTGCATGATACAAGTTGAAACAAACATAAAAGAATTTTATAATATAAAAACAATTCCACTAATTCAAAAATAATTCCAAAATTACCATAAATTTAAAATACATACACAGTATATATAGTTGCTCATTTATACCACGACCCTCTACCAATTTGCAGTGCTCGTGAATAAGTTGGTGCCCTGCTGACATTAGCTTTTAAGTAGCATTGAAGAAATTTTGAGATTATGATTATGATCAATATGAGCCATCTGCCACCACGCCAACTGGTTGAACGCTAACCTTGCAACTCAGCGTGTGTGGGTTCAGAACTCTGTGATACGGCAACTGCGTAGAGACCCTGAGCAAGCCTTCATGCACAATTGCTCAGAGCAACTGAATGATGCATTGTCATTACACATTACCACTTCTTATACTGAAATAATAATTTCAGTCTGATGGCAGGTGGCAGACTGTGTTTTCCTTTCACCTTGATGTCCATGATCAATTAAAATCCCAGAGTGTATTGTGAAACAGAAAAGGATTTTCAATTAAACAGCATGAATGCTTGAGCCTCACCCGATGTTTAACATCTAATTCACAGTTCAACCTATGTACAACTCAACTGAAACGGATCCATTCATATAAAAACCATCACACAAAAGGTGCCGCATAAATTCTTTGTATTTATGCATACATGTGTGTATGTAAATATGAACATAAGCAAGTATGTAGAGATGTATGTGCGTATGCTTGTACATACTGAAATACGTATCTATATGTATGTACGTATGTGCACATGCAATTATGTATGTATGCACTATGTATGGATGTATGTATGGATGTATGTATGGATGTATGTATATATGTATTTATGTATGTTATGTATACATGTGGACACAGTGCCTTTCAAGAACCTGTCAGGTTGAGCATAAATACCTTCAGATTTCTTGTGATCAGCTGGTATTTACTTTCAGCTTCGATTGTCAGCGTGGACAATGAATTTGAGACAGACTCCTAAAAATCACAGAAAAGAAATAAGACTATTTGATGCCTCACTGTTGATCAAATTCTGAAATTTATTTCTCAGCAAACTAAAGGTAATGGAATAGCATCTGCATAATGCCATGCCCTCTCTATTTACTCTGTATTTTGATAACTAGCCTCTGTTAAAGAAACAAGAAGTGCAATAGATAGGTTCCGTTCACAAAACACAATTACGGCAACCTCATAAACTAATTTCAACTGGAAATTCATTCTTACCCGAGTATCATCTGCTTTGCTTACAGATTCAGGTGCTGAAAATAGATACAACATTTAACATTACTACCCTAATTGGTTTTCTCGTGTACTTTTCTACACACATATCCACTGATGCAACAACTGGTAGACATAATCAGCTCACACAGTACAGTTTAAAAATAGCTTGCCTGTTTTACAAGTCTCAGTACACATGGTTAACTAACTGATCTAAACAACCTAGGCTGAAAGTAGGTTGAAAATGCATGCTGCAGTAGTCAGTTGAAAAGTTAGTGTAAGAATCAATGTAACAGTAGGGTAAATGCCCCCATCCCCTGAATGTTTTCACTGAGTTACAATTTAATTTACTAGATCATTCTCTTTAGAGAGCAAGCTTTGTACCGGAAATGGTTGAGGAGCAAGTAGGCTTCGGATAGGCATCCGTTGTCAGTTTCCTATTTGCTTCCGTTTCAAAGTCTTTCCTAATTGGATCCAAAAGCTTGTTGAGGTAGCGCTCAACAGTTCGCTTCAGTGAATCTGGATCGACCTCCTATGACCAAAAAACACAAAGATTAATACACAGGCCTTGACATATTTAAACGAAAAAATAATTAAGTAACAGTGCTCCTAATGGCATGTATGGTCTGTATGAACGATGAATGTGTATGTACATTGATGTCTGTCTGATGTATGTATACATGCATGAATGTATGCATGCAAGTATGAAGTAGGTATTAGAGTGTTCCTAAAAATGAAGTGCTAGAAAAGGTTTTTGCCCACTCACAACGAGATTCTTTTAGATGTAAAAAATGTACAGTAAAAAAACAAAAACTGGAAATACTGAAAACAGTAAGTGTAATTAGTAAGTAGAATCAGATCCTACTTTAAAAATAACTGCAAAATTTGAAATAAATGCCGCAATACTTTTAACAGATTTTCAACTGGAATGGGCAAGTTGTACAGTGTGAATTGCAGTAGAACGAGGAAACCTAAGATGCATTTTCCCAATTATTACACTCGATTACCAGGTCTTTTCCCTTCAATATCTCCAACCATCCTGTATCCTACGGTTCCTACCATCACCTCTTGCTATCTAAAAATTTATATAGAGCTTTATAAAAAGATCACCAAAAGTACAATCCCCTTAAACTGAAAGTGTACGATTTAACGAGAACTATAATGAATGACAGCATCCTTTCAGTCGTTAGGAACATACTTTCCTGGTACAGCAATAAATGAAAACCCAGATTAAGAATACGTCTCAATGGCTCTTTCATGAAAGATGTAAAAAGTGTCCACGTTTTTATGACCACCAAGTACCTGCTTTAGATAGGCCTCCTCAAGTCGGCTGTAATTTTCAAATGTAATAGTTTCTTTTCCAGTAGTTCCTTTTTCAACAACAAACCCTGCACAACAACAACATGCTTCATGAGAAGCAGACTTACACAACCGATAATTAGTTGACAGTAAACATTGCTACAATGAGGTATATGGTCAGAAGTGAAATGTCAAGAGATTCGAGGCTCTCTTCAGAGGTCCTAAAAGGCACCACATAAGTGTCCGTGGGGTGTGGTGGACGAATGGTTAAAGCGCTTGGCCTGTAACACGGACAGTATGGGTTCGAGCCTCAACTCAGGCGGTTAATCACTGTGTATGGACCTTGAGCAAGTCCTTCACTCACAACTGCTCAGCGCCGTCGATGTTCTGTCATATGCACTTTGAACTTTGGAAGGAGGGCAATATATCAGATACAGTTGTACTCTATTGTACTGAGAAACATACACAATATACACATACATTCATACACAAGTATCTAGAAGAGACACTAAAAAAAGATCTGAATGAATGCATGAATACATACGTACACATTACACATATACATCCATCCATACATAAACTGCAGCCAAAAACGAATGCATCACAAAGTTGATGCCCGTATATAATCGGTCTTCCATTGAAATCCAGGCTTCAAATTAAGTTGCAATACTTCACAAGCGTCATAGCATTGTTTTTGTTCAACACAGAGTCATGACTGGAAGAAGCAAAGTGCAGATGGAAAACAGACAAAAGATTTCCATCAACAACTTCAAAGCCAAGACAAGAGGGTTTCTAGCTAATGCCTAAGCGATCACATCGACCTACAGACCTTGTAGAGTCTATCTACATTCTATGGTGCGTAGTGCCTAATCGACCTGCAGATCCTTCCATCATTCCTTTACCCTCCCGTGGAGGGAGGCGATTGTGGCGCGGAGGACCCACTCGGTCCCATTAGGACCGCCTATTGGCCCCCGGACTCTCCTTGGGGCTTAGTTAAGATTAGTTAAATTTAGTTAAGATGATTACTTCACTACTTTAGTCGTACCCTATTGTACGACACTAATGATTTTGTACGACATAGATTAAGATACCAGGAAATTAATTGTACTCTTGCAGTCATAAATTTTTCGTTTACATTATATGTTCAGGTGGCCCTCTAGCGGGACCTTGGTCCCTTTGGGCTTTCCCTTTTGCTTCCACTGACTATGCGAAAAAAAATTGATTAAATTGACAAAATTGAATGTATTGAATGTATTATGTAATATTATGAATTGTGTTATGAATTGATTTGTATTATGAACTGAATTGAATTGTTGTTACTCGGTTGCAATAAAGATTTATTGTATTGTATTGTATTGTATTGTATTGTAAAAGAACACTCCGAACTACAATGCTAACTTTTAATGAAAATTATAAATATTTAATATCGAAAGATTGACCAGACACAAAAATACATTTTATTCCTCAGAAGGCCTTTTATTAAGAAGTGGACTATAAAAATTACTTATTATATTACGTGGCATTTTAATTACGTCAAATGGAATCTGAGAGACTGACCCTTGCCCTCATTTAGAGGGAAGAGGACATATCTGATGAAGGCCAGAACCCCATTGTCGGTATTGCCGGCCTCACAGGTCGCCCTCACCAACTTCTTGGCCAACTGTTCCCGACTGTCGAGCAGATCAATCTTCGAGTCCTCCTCAGATGCACTCATCTTTCCACCAGTCAGGCCAGGCACTGCAATCATGTAAAGAAAACAAAACTCAACATACGGGACAAGGTAGTTAATTAGTGGAGCGTTTGCCTTGCAATGTGAAGAGTATGGGTTCAAACATACTCTCATGACACAGTTACTGTGTACAGGGACCTTGAGCAAGTCCTTCATTCTCAATTGCTCAGTGCCATCGATTGATGCCTGGTCATTAGATAATGGTGCTTAATAAATGTATAATAAAGACACTGAATTTCCACAGCAAATGCTAAAAAATTCCAGAACTTCTATAGACCCATCATCATGAAGCTCAACTAATGTGTCAATGGTCGTCCATAAACAAAACCAAATGACCATGCCAAATTTAGACAAGGCGACCAACCAACCAACCAACCAAAGAACAAGTTTACCAACTGAAACACTGATAACATCGCATTGACAGTAAACATCTAAGGAAGACATGATACCATGACTACTATGGTATCCCACGACAGCTCGGGCTACCATAACTACCATGGGATACCATGGTATCGCATGATTAGAATACAATGACTCCTTGCTATCTTAAAATTACTTCCTCTAAAAAACTCTTAAACATGATAACCAGCTTTATTAACTTCATCCTTCATAGAAAGTGACAGCTACAATCTCGTCTGTATTAAATCTAATTAAAGACAAGCTGCGGCATTGGATAAGCATTAGAAGAATAACATTTCAGGAGCGCCAACATACCCATTGGATTCATGAGATGAATGCGCTTTGTGAATCCCATCTCTGGCATTGGTAGATACTACAAATAAAAGATCAAGACACCTCTGGTTGAAAAACTTAGATGAAACTATCAAACTACTCTCAATTTTAATCAAAGCTAATATGGAAAAGTTGTCAAGAAAGCCACAACTCTAGACTGTTTATATAAAACATAGCTCCCTAAATACCAGTACTACTTTCCTCAGAGACTATTTTTACATTAAGTTAGTAAGGCAGCCAAGTGTTCAGTAGTGAGAACTACTAACAAGACAGATGTCTTAACTAGAAATTAAGTGAATCGGACAACACTAGTGTTAACCAATATTAAATCATAAAAATTAAGATAAAGACAAACAAGATCAACCTCATTACCTTTTCTGCATAAACAAAGATTTTTCTTTGGTCCACTCCACCGAACTGTGCATCGACCTTCAAGTGCTCCTCATCCAAAGCCTTCAAACAGAACTGAATGATTGATTGATTGACAGGACAGTAGGTAGCGTTTCAATTGTACTTTAAATAAACCAAGGACAGGAGCTTGAATCAGGTCCTGTGGGAGAGTGTTCCAAAGCATTGGGCCCGAGCATTTTATTGAAAACTGCATGACCTTTGTACGAGCTGCATGACTTCGATAATTCTGTGAAGATCTTGTACTGTAGCTGTGTACTGATTTACCTTGACAGAAGAATTTATCAAAACTTAATGGTAGCACTTTATAGTGAGTTATAACCTGATTTATAATAGTTTATTCTGAAAGATACCTGCCTAGAACCAAAAGCCTGCAACACAACTGTGCACAGCATCATGTATCTTTTGCTAACCACTATTCTCGATTCATTTCAGAATGTCCCTAAGCATTCTTAGAAGGTGCTACACAGCCACATACATATGTACATATATTTACTTAGCAGTCTAATCAAATTTTAAAACAAAGCCTTCATTGAGACATTGGATCGGTTACACAACAATATACCATATGCTATTTCATAAAGTGATGGAGTGATCTTATAAGTCATCCCTGGCTCTCAACACAAGTTAGGCTCCTTGGTGTCTAACCCTTCCTCATGGGATACAGTTGTCTGAGGTCATCCCTAGCTCCCAAGACATAGCTCTGTCATTTGTCACTCCTCATCCCTGGTTTGAAAAAAAAGGGTTCCTGGTCTATCTATCATCATGTGATGCAGTAACCTACAGTCATCCCTGGTTTCCGAGACAAGGCTACCTGGTCTCTGAACCTCATGACACATGGTAAAACAAACAACATGGAAAATACTGCAACTATCCATTACCTGTAGACCTGGATAGAGAAGACCGCTGAGAAGTGGATCGTCCACCTGCTTGACGACTTCTGCTCCGGCCTTCTTGGCATCATGTTCCGTTGCAAGGGACGACAACCGATACATATCCACCGTGTACTCCCTACCACACCAACACAACATCTGCATTATACACAATGTAATGTAATGTAATGTAAATCTCCTAAATTTCTCAGCGCCACACAAAAGCCATGTCAGGGAGACCAGCTTATTCACCGGCGCTATATCAAATCAAGTCTGCAATAGCCATGTCCGCCTTATCCGTTCCGGTGCCATTGTACTGCACAACACATCACTGCTCTTCAATAAACATGGCTTACAGTGACATACCAGGCTCTCTACAATGAATCCTATCTATAGCAAAGACTCAACAATGTGTGACCCTTGAACTCAAAGTAATGCTTTCCATGCAGTTGTTTTAATATGCAGTACAATACAATTCTAAAGTTTAGAAGTGAATCCTGAAGCCAGGCAACAGGAGGCATTTAGAATCATAGAGTCGTGGAAGAGGCGAGTTTTAAGTCTAGAGCTAAACTAAAGGTAGATTCACAAACACAGAAAGCTCAAGAGTTCACACCAGAAGTTTAAACAGTTCACATAAGAGACACTTTGTTGTCACCGCCATAGGCGCCGACTTCTTGGGGGCCTTGGGTGCCAATGCACCCAGAGAAAAAGTTCAGTGGGGGCCTGGCACCCAGAAGAATTCGGACCATAAATTCTATTTTTGGGGTATTGTAGGAGAGAATTAGGCCCTATCTTAAAATATGCACTGGCACCAGAGGCGGATCCAGGGGGGGGGGCGTAGTAGTAGACGATGAAAAATTACGAAATAATGTAAAATGAATTTTTAAGGTCATCAGTTTTTTTCGGAGATGATTTCCTAAAAAAGTTTCGTTGGTCCTTTAAAACTTTGATAAACCTTCTGGATCTGCCCCTGACTGGCACCCAGAGACAAAAGCAAAAGTCGGCGCCTATGGTCACCGCATGTTAATTTCTATAGAATGGGTAGCGCCACCTGTTCAGCTGGTATTCTGTTCCTCTGATAAATCGGAGTTTGTCAAGTGGAACTCCTATGGACTTCAGCATTGACTTGATGACTGTTTCGTAGTAATCGGTACGGAAGCAGACAAGCTCCCATGTTGCTTTCATGTTATCAAGACATGCATGAACATCAGCCAGTAGAATTGTCACCTGGGAGTATAAAAAGCATAAGATAACTACTGTCAGAAAATCTCATTAAAAACAGCTAAAAGAAACAACTGCAATGTTCAGCAGAGTTAATGATGTTTTTCAGTTCCATCTTCCTTTCTTTACCCACAAATGCAAACTGCTAGGCAAGAATTAAGTTTCAATTTTCATTTCTAATATTCATTTTTACTTTCAATTCGATTCAATTTTTCAATTCAATTCAACTTTATTGATCCGAATTCAATACAAAAGTACAGTAGGCACCAATCAGAATGTAAAAACATTCGGGATACAATAGGGAAAGCCCAAAAGGGACATAAGTCCCGCTTAATTAGGGCTGCCTATTTGTAACGTAGTAATAAGATGGCACCAAAAAAGAAAAAGAAAATGATGGGGACAAAACCATGTCCTGAAAATAATGTCCTTGAGGTATAGTATGAATGAAAAGTAAAGGACTAGTTGAAAATACAAGAAAATGCAAACAAACAAAACAAAACAAAAACAAAAAAACGAACAGAAAATGCATCAGATGATCAGCATGGCTCAACCGGGCACCTATTACTGTAAACACACACAAAATAAAATTTATAAACAAATCTCAATCAAGAGAATTAAATGTATGCTTACTTAACTAGTCAAGTTCATGTCAACAAACATGAGCTTACAAAAGTTAGTTATATCAATGTGCGTACAATTAATTACCAACTGTGCCAAGCGCAATCATTTTAAACATAGAAACTGTCGTAGCATTTTTTTAAATAGTGATAAACATGGCACCAAACGGATGTCCAGAGGAAGTGAATTCCACATTGATGGAACTTTCATATATTATATTTTTATTTTTATTTGCCATAACCCATCTTTATTTCAATTTTTTCATTTAATTTTACATTCAGGTTCAATATTCTTTTATTTTCATTTCTTAAACTCCTTTTCATTTTCATATTCACTTTCACTTTCATTTTTAACACTGCTGAAGGAATTTCAACTGCAAGACTCAATTCCCTTTTGCATATATGATCACCTTACTATCATGAGAGCTCTATATCAAATATCAAATCAAAATCAAATACATTGAATAGTATTGTAAGTAACCACACTGCATACAAATTTTTAGCAAGAAAAGACAAAACCAATAAAGAAAAACACTCAGAAACAAGCAACACACCTCACATTCCGCTTTGAGGAAGTCCGCAATTTTCGACATAGGCACCAAATATGCCACATGGGGTTTGCCTGTTGTAGCCGTACCCCAGTAAACTTTCAGATCTCTCTCCTTCAGAATACTGCGCAGCTTCTCTTCACCAATCACCTCCTGTGCAAACATAAATCGGCTCTCGGGTGTACTAAAGAAATCACGTTAATTGCTGATAAGAAATTCAGAAGTAGCTCAACACAGATATTCAGCTGCAATTTCTACCACAACAGAGTTAATCATACTTCAAAGAAGAAATGTAAATTTGTTTCGTTTCACATAATGTTAAATAGTTTGGTTCCTTAAAGGTTGCAAAAAGGAGCTGCAGAAAAGCTGATCAGCTCCACACTCTACAATCTACATAGCTCAATGTGTCAGATAGAAACATATCTCCAAGACGATTATTTTCTAATAAGTAAGTGTGATAGAGGTTAACCTTGTCTACTGAAATCAAAGATGACAGAGCCATTACTGACCTGGAGGTTCCGAGTAATTAGATTAATCTTCTCTTCAATATCCATATTTCAAATCTATTAATAACACCACAAAATATTAGCTATATATCCAGAATTCCAAAGAAGATGCAAAGCTCCTGCAAGACAATTGAAATTTGTGTACAAATTTGTTTTCGCATCATAGACTGGAGACTTGTTACAGAACACACTTGTGCCGTCGGTTGATGCCTTGAGCATTAGATACAGGCATGATATTAATTAGTAATAAAAACTTCCTTGTAATATGATAATATAGTCAAGGACATGGACCCTAAAATAATCAAGCTATTGAATTGAAACTCTATTATCTCAAAGCGGTAGAGAACAAAATCTTGTTACCTTAATATTCAAAATCAAATGACTAAGCAATTTAAACCAGATCCTCCTGTATTTCTTTACCTCTGAAGAGCTGTGATGAATATGAGCTGTTACACAAATACCAAAAGTGAAATTGTGAAATCCCTATATCTGCAGCGAATTTTCTATTTGGGTTAAAGCCTTCGTGCATGACAACGGCCCTACATCACGTTTGTTTTCTGGCCACTTCAACCCCGAACGACAATTTTACACAACACAAGGGCTTGTGTCCAATGCGATCTTTATTTATGGGACCCATCAGCTGAATATATTCCTGTCACATTAAATATATTCCTCTCGCATTACCGCAAGAGTGGTTTGCAGAATGATGCAATCCTGTAAGTGCTTGCACACAACATTAAACGCACGCGTTTGGCATATGGCGTTAAATACCAGAAGTCTAGTTAGAACAAACTCTGGTCATAATACCCCTATCAGCCCATAATATATGAAAATAAGTTAAAACCTACGTTACCTTTTGACAGAATCACACGCAGATAATAAATAGGAACAATGGAAAATAAAAATTACAGAATATTAACTAAATAACCACACTCCTATCTTTCAGTTCTATACCTAAGGCCACGCAGGAAGCGCCTCTTGATCATCCTCTGAATGTACATGATGAATATGCATTAGCTTGTTGTCGCTCCTCCAACATACTTAATGCATAATAAATCTAGCACTAACTTTGCATATTCATTAGCTACGCTGGAGCGCGTTTTTCGTACCTCCAACGCCAGTTAGATAATAAAATATTATACTGCAGAGGCTTGAGAGTCACGATGGTGCACAGAAGTGACAGAATCGTAACCGGACAAATTACACAAGTGAACTAGACTGATAATTTCAAATTAAATTATTATCAAAGATCTTGGAAGATATTTGTGATCATTTTGTGCCCTGTGCTTAGCTTCTACGTAGGGCTTTGGACCTTTGGTAATTTCCAAGTTTACAATCATGATCTGCTGGTTACCACAGTATTTATAATTACACTTGTTACTCCCATCCTCAAATCACTCCATTGGCCAAAAAAGACAGTAAATCCACTTCAAAGTCCCATCACTAGCTACAACCCCTGCCGATATTCCCAGCACAAGTATTTCCATGATCTCTTCAGAATCCAGACAACCCGGCCGCTCGACCCGACAATTCTCCTGTCTCGGTCTTTCTTGACACCCGCGGCCGTCACTAGGCTACTCGTCTCAAGTTCTGCAACCGAGCCATATGAACACGTTCAGCACCATGCCTCTTCTGGAACGATCTCCCTCTGAGTTCCGCAGAGTCTCGGTTCGTCCATCATCATTGCAACCCGTCATTACATCCTCCTCCTCAGGCTCCACTATGATGTGGCACTATCTATCGCGGGGATAGCGCTTTCCACTCAAAATTGGTCTCGCCTTCTCAAGAACTGATACTCTGACTCATCCTTCGCCTTCCAATTCTTCTTCTCACCCTAAACCACACCCACCTTAACAGTTGCTCTGCCTCGATCCGATCTTGATTTAGACCCCTGGAAACCGGACTTGTCAACTTGAATCCTTTGGACTACTCTTTGGAAACCCCCTCGGACTCGACGCAGTGCTCGTGAATAGGGCGGTGTCCTCCGCTTGGGTTTCGAGTGGCGCTTTAGAAGTGTGGAGATTACGATTATAATTATTGGTAAAATTGGTGTATAAAAATAAATAAATACAGCCTGTGAAAAAAGATTATTTTCCACAGATGTAACTTAAACAATTTCAGCCCACAATTTACTTGACCCTTTAAAACAGCCATGTTTTAGTGCCTTTGTGAGGTAATTCTTATCACTCTGTTTCCAAAGCAACACTCTTAAAAGTGCACCCGAGGTATTAAACATTTCACTTATGTGGCTTTAATCCAATGACAAACCATCATCGGCTGTCAACGCATTTCACTGCTGACAAAATGTTTTCTGATTTCCATTAGAAGCCACTTTTACTGTTTCTCTATTTAATCTTCTATTGTTCTTCTCTTTAAACAGTAAACTCTGTAGCAGAGTTTCATAATGCACAAGGCATCAAAAATTTATATTTAGAAATGAATAACACAGCTGAATAAGTATGCTTGATGCAGGGCATGTTTTAAGGAAAATTTATCACTGCACATTGCAAGCGCCAGAACGCATAAAAATCATAAAATAGTTCTGAATTACAATTCTTTTCATGCACAAACAGCAGTTAACAGCCTTTCATCACTGCACATTTTGTGTATCATTGCACGTTAAAACAATCCCTGGCTTGATGAATTCTTGATTAACAAAAACAATTGAAATGCAAAAAAATCATTTACTTAATGCAGAAAAATTCAGCACAATTAACAAGAAATAGTCAATAAAAGAAATACGCTGATGGCGATGTTCAAGTGTTTGGGTGACATTAGACACATCCCATATTCAGGATAAGTAGTAATCGACTGATGTCTTGGAAATTATTATAACGGCTCTGGAGAAGACATTAGATTATATTACTTGGGAAGATTCAACATTGAGGAATAGTGAATTCCAGTAGTCCAGTTTTGAGTGCAATATGGAAGTTACGATATTGGCATCATTCTTGAAGTCACATACAGGTCAAATGCAGCACATATCACAATCTACTCTTGGATAATATCTATAACAACCTAAAATGGCAGAATATGTAAACACCATCGTTATCTTTATAATTAGTCTAGCGGTTCACTGCATCATTCGTAAAACATACGAGGTTTTGGTTCTTAGTCTACATTGAAATGGTAAAAGACTACTCAATATTCGTTAGATCAGGCCAGTGGAAATTTAACATTCTAGTTATGTTGGTCAAAGAACCAATCGGTGAACAGATTACCAAAATTATCTCATCTCCTCAATTCATGCTCTGTACTAATTTTTCTGTAGTGATGAACTAGCCTAGACCCTTAACACCTTAAGTTAATTTTTATTAGGTAATGCTGTTAAACACTTTTGCAGGTTTGAAACAATAAAGATCAGTTTTCTAATAATATAAACATACTCTATGATAAATTTTGCATGATCACATTTTTCAACAACGAAATATTATTCCCAGTAAACTTAAAGAAATTATTATTAGCAAAAAACAAAGTACTAAACTGAAACATAATACAAAACTTGTGCAAATCAGAGAATTCCCTGTATTTTCAAAACAAACTGAGAAACAGAAAGATCAAAGTGTTTACTTGCTTTCAATTCATTTCTTAACACTAGGATTCTAGTTTTATCGTATGTAAAATGTTGGACTCTACCACTTATGTTCAGACATTTAACACTACCCTTCAATATAAAAATTGCACATGAAAGTTTCTGCATCAACTTTAGCATTAAAAGTAAGTTGAAAATCTATACTTCTAAGATTTAATTAAAAATTCACTGCAAACAGTTAAAATTAATGGGTTAATGATATGAAGCATAAAAGCTTACAGAGTTAAAAGCATCAAACACAAATGCTTACAAACTTGGTCAAGCCATTAATTCCAAAGTAATATATTTAATCACTGATATAGTTATCCGAATTAAAATATGTAAGAAATGTCTACATATACCAGACCCTCCTTATACTGTGCCCGTGTACATACAGCACAAATTCCAATAAAACATGGCCCAGAATGTGCACTGTAACATTTAATACAGCTTAGAACATGTAATGCATTCCTCATTACAGGCTATCAGAGGTAGTGGTACAATGGGATGGTCTAGCATATGAAATTTAAACTACTAAAGCTCCTAAGTTCCTTGTAGCAATGTAGGGGAGGTATTCATTTCCAACTTTTTGATCTTCGAATCCAGAGTGGAAGAATCCAGTGTTCCTTGTCACAGTGCCAATGTTTACTTCCAAGCTTATAATTAACATAAAATTACAAAGCACTAACAAGAAAAGGGTCTTGTACGTATGAAAACATTCTGAATTTGTCTTTAACATAAACAGCACGTTAAACAGAGCAAGCAACAAAGCACTCCATCATGATTTGCCACCAGAATCGCTCAATTCATGCCAAGCAAAGAAAGCAATGGATGTGATCTAACAGTTTCATCTAGCTTAAACATTACCAAGCATTAATTAAACAGAAAAATCTGCTGATCAAACTATTCCAAATATGTCTTTAACTGCAAAAGCACATCCAAAGCAGCACAGCCATAAATCGTTCTATCTCGATTTACGACACAGCAAAACCCTATATCCAGCCCAGCAGATTCGCTCCAGCTTTGGGCCAAGATCGGCCCAGATTCAACCTCGAATAGAGCAGAGGATGTTTTGTGTCGATCTTCCGGCAGAAGCGAGCAGCATGAGCGAGTGGAGCGCAGATGATGTCTGGGAAGTCAAAATCATCACCCGCAATGATGCTGTCGAGATGCTCCTTGAAAAGGAGTGTGTTGATAGAGAAAGGATCCGCTAGAGATTGCTCTTCAAAGATTCGGAAGAGAACGAGGAATGTCGCAGCTAGACGGGACACATCAGAATTCGCTTGGCTACCTGATTTAATAAAAAAAAACAGTACAGACAAATTAATTCTATGTACAACTGTAAAACCTTACAACAAATGTTAAATCGAACTAATAAACGAATATTTGAAGCACTTAGATTTATGTGCATCAATCTCTATATTTACACAGCACATTTCAACAGACATTTCCATTTGTGTAGACATTTCTGCATCTGCTCAGATTTCCCTCTTGGCTTTCAACTGGACTTACCACTCAATTTGGCCTGCCCACCCATTTTAGTAGTGACCATCGACTTATGCTTTTAGCATTTATTACAGCACTTGGCGCTACAGAAACTATCACATTTATTTACTATTATTTATTTATTTATTTATTTTAAAGACCTCTCAAACACATGTCATGTAAACAATGTATGTTTTAAAGACCCGTCAAGACTGGTCATGTAAGCAATGCATGTTTTAAAGACCCCTCAAGACTGGTCATGTAAGCAATGCGTGTTTTAAAGACCCTCTAGACTGGTCATGTAAGCAATGCATGTTTTAAAGACCCCTCAAGACTGGTCATGTAAGCAATGCATGTTTTAAAGACCCCTCAAGACTGGTCATGTAAGCAATGCGTGTTTTAAAGACCCTCTAGACTGGTCATGTAAGCAATGCATGTTTTAAAGACCCCTCAAGACTGGTCATGTAAGCAATGCATGTTCTAAAGACCACTCTAGACTGGTCATGTAAGCAATGCATGTTTTAAAGACCCCTCAAGACTGGTCATGTAAGCAATGCATGTTTTAAAGACCCCTCAAGACTGGTCATGTAAGCAATGCGTGTTTTAAAGACCCTCTAGACTGGTCATGTAAGCAATGCATGTTTTAAAGACCCCTCAAGACTGGTCATGTAAGCAATGCATGTTTTAAAGACCCCTCAAGACTGGTCATGTAAGCAATGCGTGTTTTAAAGACCCTCTAGACTGGTCATGTAAGCAATGCATGTTTTAAAGACCCCTCAAGACTGGTCATGTAAGCAATGCATGTTCTAAAGACCACTCTAGACTGGTCATGTAAGCAGTGCATGTTCCAAAGACCCATTTTGACTGGTCATGTAAGCAATGCATGTTTTAAAGACCCCTCTAGACTGGTCATGTAGGCAATGCATGTTTTAAAGACCCCTCAAGACTGGTCATGTAAGCAATGCATGTTTTAAAGACCCCTCAAGACTGGTCATGTAAGCAATGCATGTTTTAAAGACCCCTCAAGACTGGTCATGTAAGCAATGCATGTTTTAAAGACCCCTCAAGACTGGTCATGTAAGCAATGCATGTTTTAAAGACCCCTCAAGACTGGTCATGTAAGCAATGCATGTTTTCTGTGTACAGAATTCTTTGTGATGCAGTTTAACAGCACATTTATGTAGTGCCTCTGAAGACTCAGAATCACACTTAACACGAGTAGACATTTGTATGGCATCATTACAACAACTTCTCAGCATTGCTGCAAAAATGCACCCCACGACCTTAGTGTTCAACTGTAACGCCCAATATGTCATCAAATGACAAGATATTTATGCCAAAAACTGCAAGAGGAATAAAAAAGCATTTAGTGCAGTAGAATTTAAATACTTCACTTATTAAATGTGATTGCAATATATGTTAGAAATATATCCGTTGAAACTGTTTATTACCAAGGGAATTGAGTCCATTTTCAACCAGTATTTTTCTGCATTTTGTGGTGTCAATGCAAAGCAGTTGACCCAGTTCACCATTCAATTCCCAGTAACCATCGTCAGTTTCAGCTTGCTAAAACGCCAATCACAACAGCTGCAATATTAAGGCCATTGAAACAGAGTAAGAAAGCATATGTTTTCGTTTGTACAAAACTTTGTCCAGTTCTGATGTACAAAATTACAGGAACTTCGAATTTCTATATACCATAACACACAAAAGTCTCAGAATTGCTCTTTAATGCACTGGACTAAAATTTCTGCAGCACAGGGTGGCTGCAATGTAGAGTTATGTAATTTAATGTGTAAATACAGAAACTGACAATCTCATCTATTCACAGTGAGGCTGCGCTAAAGCACAAATATGATAAACAGCTCCCTTACGGCCAGAGTATCTTATTGTCCCCAGAGCTAGACTCCTGGTTTACATTCCTGGTCTCATTTAGTCACTAGTTCAAGACTTAAGAATTTCTTACCTTTTCTGTTCTCTGCAAACGCTGTGTGATGTAACTTAGATCATGGCTGAAGCTCCATCTTTTTGGAGTGCTTATCGTCCGTGCCCTGTCTT
Source organism: Allolobophora icterica (assembly GCA_963556255.1). Classification (NCBI taxonomy): domain Eukaryota; kingdom Metazoa; phylum Annelida; class Clitellata; order Crassiclitellata; family Lumbricidae; genus Allolobophora; species Allolobophora icterica. The sequence continues at coordinate 93,879,669 of OY744602.1, read as the reverse complement.
CCAGCCTCAGGACCTCTTGGGTCTCAACTGATTTTGCTTACAAGCAACCATCAGTTGATGCCCTGTGCATTACAATACTAGTGCTATAGAAGTTCCCAGGTTAGGTTAGACCAGCAGAGATACTACTACCGATAGTCGCCAAGCATAGAGGCCAGCCCAGAGAGTTACCTCGATGTAGAGACTAATCAGTTTCTCCCAGGTGCTTTCAGTCCAACTGACTTCGCCAGTGCTGATGTTCATCTTATCTGTAGAATCTGTCAAATACATTCACATACATAATTAATACAATCATTTCAATTCAAATAAATCTGCATTGAAGATCCTCCACATGGGAAACCCTGGATAGTCAGTGTGGTTCCAAAACACATCAGACAGATCGACATCCATGTCTCGAGCCATTCATTGTGTTCTGCGACTTGTGTTGACTTGCTGATCCTCAAATGTGCATACAACTTAACCTGTATGGGGTTGTTAAATGACACCATTCCAAAATTTTTCATGACAGCCCAAATTCAGCTAATTATTATGAAGTTCTCTTTTGCTCAAAATTAATATTTTAATAAACATTTCAACTAAAAATAATGTTAAAAATATCTACTATTACGTTGGAAGACAACTTAAAACATTCACTGAAACTCTAATCAAGTTAAAATTTCATCTTTATGAAAAGGTGCAACATAATTGAAACTCTATAAGCATGGTTACAAATGTTGCCTTTATTATAATGGATAAACTGTGATGAGATCAGACCAATCAAATCAAGTGGGAGGGATGAAGATGAATATTACGTTTAAAATGATCGGACTCACTGAACAAGTCTTCTCTGAAATCAGGTACAGTTCTGTCTTTTGATTCATCGTAAATACAGATGTCCCAGTTACCATCTGGCGTCTCCTATTTCACAACAGTAAAACAAATAACCTATAGAACAGTTACAGTAAACATAACGTACTGATATGCAGTACACATTTCAGCGTAGTACTGACTGTATAACATTTGTTCATTACTATGATGCTTTTTATGTTGTATAATTAGCATTATTTTTCTACTCTTAATACATTTATGTACGGTTCAATTTTGGTGTTTCAATCAAATAATAATAATAATAATAATAATAATAATAATAATAATAATAATAATAATCTTGGAAGCTGCAAATTCTAGAATATATGAATGTCTAGTGTAGTGTTCACTGAAGGAAAGACACTAATTGCCATTCATTTACCACCACCACCACCACCACCACCACCACCACCACCACCACCACCACCACCACCACCACCACCACCACCACCACCACCACCACCACCACCACCACCACCACCACCACCACCACCACCACCACCACCACCACCACCACCACCACCACCACCACCACCACCACCACCACCACCACCACCACCACCACCACCACCACCACCACCACCACCACCACCACCACCACCACCACCACCACCACCACCACCACCACCACTTCAATCACGATAGTTACTTTCACCTCCAACCTTAAGACTTCTTCTATGTGTAAAAATCTATAATTGTTACCTCAAAAATAATCAACATCATTTACATCTGAAACAAATCTGATGTTTTACAGTTCGATCAAAAGAGCACAAAAGACACTGCTCTAAAACACCAGACACTCAAACTCTTTATTTTATTAAGTTGGAGTTTTCATTTTCATTTACTGACTTGAAAATGCAAAGCTGTTTTGAATGTAAAATGGTTGGGAAGTGAGATGTCACTAGCTGTGTAGGGTAACTTTTTATGCAGGAAAATGCTCTGAAATGAAAGACAGTCACATAATCAGGTATTGGAAGAGGCACTGTTTGCATTCTTTTGCATTCTCACCTGGATTATGACAGGTGGGACTGAGTGGTCCCATCTACTCTGCATCCTTACCTGGATGTCATCGGCTGTTTCAAGTGGCTCTCTGTTCTCCATCTCTTCTGCATCCTTAATCATCCTTTCAATTTCTTCTTGGCTTTTCTCTTCTACAAAAGACCCACAAAATGCCAAACAAGAGACACAATTGACCCAACTGCTTTTAATATCCAAACGGGTTCTATTTTGCTTACAGAATAAGCTTACATGTATTTATCTACACATTTCCAGGTAAAAGATGCAGGATTGCTAAAAAGATATATCTTTAAAGTTTAAAGCATCTCTTAATAAGTATCCTCTCAGCTGCTAACCTCAAAGGGCCCTAACAAATGCCCTATAGAGGTGAAATATGAAAATAATTCCTTTACAACTGCTCAGTGCAATGCCCTTGATGCCAGGAAACAGGAAACATCATAAACCACAAGCAGAGAAGAAAAGGAGGTTTAAGAGTTCAGCTGACAGTAATATTATATGCATCATAAGAGAGTCAAGAACATGAGCAAGTAGTGTATTGCTAAATGGTCACACGTCTTCTTAAAAATACATGACCAATTTGTCCTGTTTAGCAATACAAGTACTTTTAACAATATGCACTCTGTCTTGTTAAAAGAGAAGGTATTGTAAAGAATTGCTAAACTGATTGATGCTATTCACTGATCCTAAGATATTCCAGAACTGAATAACAATTACACCTGTGTCATGATCAAGTCAAATATGAATCCTTTAAATCTGCAAACAAATTATACTTACTATCATGGGTGGCGATCATGGGGGGTCAAGGGGGACAAGTCTCCCCACCTTTAAGAGTGGGGGGACACACCATACATTCCCCCTCCCCACTTTCTGAAGAAACCCCAAACAAGGTCATCAAATTTGTTCCCAAAAATGGTTAAAAAAATGATGTGCGCCAGCGGTAAAAAAAATTTTTACCTCTTTTTTGAGGAGATCAGTTCAAAACTCTTTTCACTAGATCAGTTAAACAGTGTCCCCCCACCTGTGAAACAAGATCGCCGCCAGTGCTTACTATTTAATAATTTCTTCCTTCAGAAATTATATAATTAATTCCTAATACTGTGATGAGGCTTTTAAAAATTCTTGCAAAACTAAATAGTTCTTAATAATTACTTTTATTATTTTACAGTCAATTTATTAATCAAATACATAGTTGCAATGGAAAATCCATATTAATATTCTCCACTGGCTGGGATTTAAACTCAGAGCACCACTGCAATAACATACTACGCTCTTAACCAATGCACCACTTTGTTGTGCCTTAGATACTGAATCACCAGAGTTCTTAAATGATTACCTTCGTTGATGGTAGCTGTCAGTGTTTGAAATTCGCCAGTTGCGTCATCGACAGCTTTTACACTCAGAGTGCCTTGAACATCGATGTTGAATGTTGCTGTTATCTTTGCCTGTCCACGAATCCTGGGCAGAATTCCAGTCAGCTCCATCTGTCCAAGCAGGTGGTTGTACTTGGTCTGTGGGTATTCCCCCTCATACACCTTGATTCGTACACTCGTTTGATAGTCAGCACAGGTGGTCAAACACTTCGTCACCGTTGCCGGAAGGGGTGTGTTGTATTCGAAGACTGGGGTCATGACCCTGCCGAGCGTCTCAATTCCAATGGAAAGTGGTATTGGAATGAGTAACTGCGAAACTTCCCGCTTGTATTTTTTCAAACCCCGAAGCACTGGAACATCCTTCTGTCTCAGTCTTAAAGAATGGTCTAACGATGCACCACAACTGACCTCAGACAACTGAGCAGATTTTGATATTCCTACATAATCTTGTGAAAGAAAATGCTTGTGTGGAGGTGGTGGAGGCGGTGGAGGTTGGACATCCATGGCTACTATAGCCTGGGACACATCTGAAAACATCCTACGTAAAGGAGGTGGTTTAAAAGAAGACTTAAAATGCTCCTTAAAAAAAGCTCCATCAGTCTCCTGCTTTCGAGCTGGCACTGGTGGAGCAAGTGCCTTCACAGGCATCGATTCCTCTGGAGGTGGGAGACCTGATTGCTGAGGAGGTGGCACTGGTACAGATCGCCGGGCAAAACGTGGTGGTGGTGGTGGATAATCCGGTTCTGCTTGGCTTGACGCATAAATCTCTCCAACTGGTGCATTGTAATAGAGACATGCAAACGGCTCTTCAGTGGTGCTGCTCTGGCAAATGGCAGTGGAAACTTCGTCTGGAGGTGGAGGCAGCACCTCTGCTACAACTCGATGCCTCCACATACCTGAGTCAGAAGTAGCTGGTCTCCATGACTCACTCTTCACTGATGATGGCAGTGGTTCAGAATCCATAAATTGTGGTATATATGCTGTGGATGAAAAGGTACGTGAAGACTCATCAATAGGAAGTCTTTTTGCCATCACTGGTGGTGGCGGCGGTAAATCAACCTGCGAAAAAAATGCACTATGTCCTCTTAGTCCCTGGATCTGTTCAGGTACCACAACATCAGCTCGGCTTGAAGCAATACCACCACGCTTCACACAAGAAGATTCAGCTTCTTCAGGTTCTGGCACTTCAGACTGAGCTTTTGCTCTTCCCGTTTGCTGTTGCACTTCAGATGATGGTGCAGCTAAACATGCAAGACGTACTAGTTGTGGAGGTGGCGCTGGTGCAGACTGCAAGATGCCATAAAAAGAGCTTTTGTGCCTTAAGCTAAGTGCCTTTGGTTCAACTTTCCTTTGCTCCGTTGGAGTAACTATTCTTATGTCTTTTGATTCACTATCCACTGATGGTAGCAGCGGTTGCGAAATAACTGCTCGTCCTTCTTGTATTGGGATCTGTTCAAGTGCCACAGAATCAGCTTGGATTAAAGCATCACCATCAAGCGTCATACAAGACAATACAGCTTCTTCACGTTTTGCTAGTGCAGACCCAACTCTTGGTCCTCTCGGTTTCGCAAATGACAGCAGGTGAACTCTAGATGCATGTGCAGTTGTAGGTGCAAGAGTAATAGCAGGGGCGAGCATGGGTTCAGGCACCAGTGCAGGGGCAGGCACAGGTGCAGGGGCAGGCACAGACACATCTGAAGATGCCAGAGCAGCTAATTTAAGTTGAGAAAAATCACTGGCTGATGTGCTATCAAATGAAGAAGTAGCGAAGGCAGAAGGTGTGCGAAATGCACCATCTGAAGGAATATCAGCAGAACAAAATGCATTAGATATGGTAACACCGGATGAAGGTGCACCAAATAATGAAGATACACTGGCTGATGTTGAACTGACACCTCCAGAAAGTGTTCCAAATACAGAAGCAGCACCAGCCAAAGGTGCACCAAATCCAAATCCAGAAGTAGCACCAGCCAAAGGTGCACCAAATCCAAATCCAGATGTAGCACCTGTCGGAGGTCCACCAAATCCAAATCCAGACGTAGCACCTGCCGGAGGTCCACCAAATCCAAATCCAGATGTAGCACCTGCCGGAGATCCATCAAATCCAAATCCAGACGTAGCAACTGCCGGAGGTCCACCAAATCCAAATCCAGACGTAGCAACTGCCGGAGGTCCACCAAATCCAAATCCAGACGTAGCAACAGACGGAGGTCCACCAAATCCAGAAGTAACACCAGATCCAAATCCGGGAAGAGCACCAGCTGATGATGCACCAAATCCTGCTCCTGGAGGAGCAAATCCACCAAATGCTACTGCCTGAGCACCACCAGCCAGAGGTGCACTAGATCCAACTAGCGGAGCAAGACCAGCTGACTGTATACCAAATCCACCTGTGCCAACTGAAGGTGCACCAAAACCAACTGCTGGAGAAAGACCAGTGGAAGGTGCAGAAACTCCAAATGCAAAAGCACCAGCTGTAGATCCACAAGCAACTCTGGGTGGGCGCTTCTTAAATCCACCAAATAAGCCACCGTCAAGTCCAGAAGATGATGGCGGTTGAGGTTCACTGGTTGCAGCTGCAAACCTTAATGGTTCACATTCATGATAAGCCTGAGGAGCAGCAAAGAAAGCCCTGGACGACCGTGACTGTTGATCTTGTTCTTGTAAAGCAGAAAGTGAATAATCCCGAGGTGCAGTCTGCATTCGGAATTGTGGACCAAAAGAAGCTGCAGCCATCAAAGGTTCTGGTTCTGACCTTATCAAATCTACAATAATAACAATAATTAGTAATTAGCAACTTCTATAGCAGTGGTTCCCAAACTTTTCTGGGTCGCGACCCACTTGTGAATATCTTGGCAGTCTCGGTACCCACTGTGTTAAATTAATCAGTGAGTACTTAAAATTCATTCGTAAATTGGCATCGAAATATGCGGATTTACGTACAGCGTTTAGAAATTAGAATATTTAAGGCATTAAAAGGAAACTTATAAGTAAAAGCAGTTTACAATGTATTGCAATTTAAATGCAACTGTTGTACCTATGTAATGTAACGACAGCTAGTTATAGCCAATCATAGCCAAATATTGTTGCTTCGAAAAAATAAATATTTCTCGAAAACATTTGGCGACCCACTTGCCAGAGCTTCGCGACCCACTTTTGGGTCGCGACCCACAGTTTGGGAAACTCTGTTCTATAGCACCGGTGATTAATGCACAAAGTAACAACAACTGATGGTAAACCAAACCAATCTGTAGTCAGGTCAACATCAGAAAGTCAGTCCATTGAGACACACAGGGAGCCTACTCAGGTTAATTGTAATTAAAATTTATATGGCGCCACTTTAAGAAAAAAACTAGTCAAAGGCACACTCTAAGCTAGCCTGAATGATGTTAAATGTCAGTAAGAACAGACATTTTATAAGTAAGCAAGACATTGCAGAGAATACTAGACGAATCATAACTGGAGGGCTCACAAACACACACATATATACAAACACACACACATATACACAAACACATACACAAACATACACACACATACAAACACACACACACACGTGGAGCCTAACCACTGGATTCCCATTCAAAGTTGACAGATAGCAACACGTTCGGAGTCTCTGGACCATGTTGTGTCGATAGTGTGGATATGACAGGTGGTAGCATCTGTGGCACAAAATAACTCCACCACCCAGCAATCCCTCATTCGTGGTAGATGATGCACGTTCGGCTATCCTTCAAGCCGCCAGGTGCAAATAAAACAAGTAGGCCTATTCATCACATAATGATCAGTATCTAGATTGAAATGCCACCAGTGAACATCCTGCGATGAATAGGCTCAGTTGTTCTACTTGCATCTGGCAGCTAGAGGAAGGAACTGCTCCACCATCATTCCGCAATCACGGATTGTTGGGTGGTGGAGTTATTGTGTGTTATCACTGATGCTATTGTGACTAACGGTAATTGTACTTGGTAACTTCTATTGCACCAGTGTCTAATGCAGAAGGCATCAATCGATGGCACACCAAAACCAAGCCATAATCAAGTCAATATCTAGAAGATCAGTCCATAAGACAGAGAGAGGCAGCCTATGGTGGATAAGCAGTTTGAGAGAGGTAAGTTTTAAGTTGAGAACAGAGTGACACAAGCGACTGAGCAAAGCGCACAGACTCAGAGAGAGTTCCAAAAAGTAGGAATGGTCTAAGTACTCCAAGGACCTTGTGCTGCCCATCATCCACCGAGACTAAACTGACAGCAGACGACACAAACAATGAAGGAGATGAAGGCGATTCAACAACAGATATGGTCAATAACAGGCAGAACCAATATGTCTAGCGATTAGACTAAACTGACACAAAACACGGAGCACAGCGAACAGATGTTGGGAGAGTAACGCAATCAATGTCCTTAAAACAATTAATTGTTTTGTTTTCTTCAGAAAATGTGTTGCATAGAAAACAAAAATATTCAGAGAATTAGACATCATGACAAATAATCAGAATATCATCAAACATCTATTATCACATGTCTATCATCACATGTCTATCTTCATATGTCTATCATCACATGTCTATCATCACATGTCTATCTTCATATGTCTATCATCACATGTCTATCATCACATGTCTATCTTCATATGTCTATCATCACATGTCTATCATTACATGTCTATCATCACATGTCTATCTTCACATGTCAATCATCACATGTCTATCTTCACATGTCTATCTTCACATGTCTATCACCACATGTCTATCATCACATGTCTATCATCACATGTCTATCATCACATGTCCATCTTCACATGTCTATAATCACATGTCTATCATCAAATGTCTCAACATGTACTTGAATCACTTAGTTGAAATCAACAGAACAACTCAGAAAGACTTTCCTGACAGTTACAGCCACAACAAAGTAACTACGTAAGTAAGCATTATTTGCATCTGACACGCCCACATGCATTACATTGTATACAAGATTACACACATATTTGCAACAGACTATAACAGGAGCAGATTCTACAGACATACCCGCACAACTAAATATAACACTACCTATCACATGTCGTAAAGAGCATTTCCATCACGTATTCAGTTGTGCTTCTGTGGATGGAAAGTCCAACTCAACCACAGACAAGCATAGTACATCCTCAAACATTTTAAACTAGTATGGGTCAGTGATCAAATAGGATATCTGAAAAATTCATTCAGTTTAGCACAATTAGTAGCAAAGGCAAGACATTCTATAGACTTTGGACAGACTGAACTATGTTTAGATCACATAGAACTAGATTGATTTAGTCTAATTTAGTTCACATGTAATTAGTTTCTGTTGTATACCTACTGACAAAAGTTTAGAAGTCCACTTATGGACTTATTGCAACTAGTATGTAGCATTGAACTCAGTTATGTGTGTAAGTTGTACACCATCTAGTCTTTTGGTGGGTGATCTATATGCTATATGAAGACTGTGTTTGATTTAAAGTTAGACCAGGTTTTGGTCCTGCGAGGCTTTTTGCCCATCTCTCAACTAGTCAAATTTTTGTGTCTGTTTGAGGATGACTTGTTCTTAGTTTGGAACCAGTTAAGGTTAAGTGTTTTTCTCTTCAATAGTTTTTTCTGGTTTTTGCCACACGAGAACAACCGGTTGGTGTTCGAATGTGTAAGTTATATTTTGCTGTACAATCAGCTACTTAGCTACTGAAACATCTATTTCAGTTTCTTCAGTGTGACCGCACATCATTTACTAGCATGCAGTACTCACTAATTTTTTCCTAAACAAACCATAATACACCAAGAACTTTTGGCTTCAATTTCAGGCAGCCATAACAAAGGGTCTTGGCACTCCACATTACATGATCTTTTACAGTGAGAATTCGTTCACTCATTTATATAGCACCTATCCAGATATCCACAGAGAAGTGCACCCTTGCCCAGCCTTAGCAATAGAGAAAGGTTTTCAAACATTGATAAGAGGTAGAATTGATATAAAGTGCCTACCAGATTCAGCGCAAGCCATATCATGGGATACATGATAATCTTCGACAGCCAAGGGGATACCCTGGTCTAATATCTCCTTGCTTTTTAAAATGTCAGTGGATCTTTTCGAATAAGGTTCAATTCCTGGCTGAAAGTCTGCATATTCAAATCCTAGGAGAAACAAACTTCATCACAACAACCAAATCCATGACATATCACTGATTCACTGTTTGGATGATATCTCTTAAGCCAATCCCAGCTGTTCATTTTCCATATGATAGCACAAAATCGAGCACAAAGCAGTTCACTGGACATAACTATAATTACCGCATTTTCCCCCGTAAGTCAATACCCTAAAACACATGTTGAACAATCAAACTGTCTCTAACTGCCATAGACACTGCAGCCTCTTTACAAGATGAGGAGGTGCTGATAAGGGCTGGGAATCAAGATATATCATAGCTACCATAAGGGAGCAATGAACTTGTCACATCCCGAGAGGAGACTCACTCTTGGGAAACGCCATTGAGGGAAGAATGGATGGGAGGAGGACAAGAGGAAGACCCAGACAGATTCTGCGGTACTAAGAAGAAGATCAGCACCGAGAGGAGTGGTATAATTGGATGCCTGAACCTGCCTGAGGGCTGAAAACCTGAAGAAGAAGAAGTATTACTGTATTGTTGTATTTCATTATTATTAATGCTCTCTTGACCTGTGGTTAAGGCGACTTTTACTCTAAATGAATGGATTTGTACTGTAACATGAAGTCTGATAACACATGATCTGGACATGGTTACTAAAATCAGTTCAACCATAGAAAATACCCTCATTATACCATTGTCTCATTTCGAGGCTGGTCCTTGCTATGGCTCCCAAGACAGCAATTTAACACGCTCTGGTGTATATTGTAAAAAAATTTAAATAATTTCTTACTTTTCGCAGATGGCAGAGAATGTTCTCTCTCCTCTCTCTTCTCCATTGACACTAACCCTTTAAACATTCGATCAGGAACAGCACCTGAGATCAGAGATAAATAAACATATATATATCACACCTTCAAAGGCATCTCACACGATTAGCATGTTAGAGTTTTATACGAATCATAATGTAATCTATGTATTTAGTCAAAGAGTAAACATCAAATCAGACATGCATCACCATAATTCTTTTTTACAGGCATATGGTGCCCCAACTGAGTAATGTCAGGTAATTATGACTGTTTATAAAGAATCATGACCAGTAGTAAGCAACATGTCAAGGGTGCTTTGCAATGTCTAACATCAGGGCAGGTATTAAGAGTTACATAGTAATAGAATTTAAACTGTTTTTTAAGTGAACACATATTAGGGGTCCACCGGTAACCGGCTCGGATACTCGGCTCGGCCGGTAATCCCGTTTCCGGAAGTATTCGCCTCGGCAAATACTGTAGACGCAAATACTTGCAAAATATTTGTTTCTTTCAGAACTTATTTAATAAACTGTTAACAATAAGCACCGTGAACGGCGCTAGGAAATTCTTAAAGATAGATTAGGCAGACAGAAATTTTCCAAAAATGGCGTCGTATATTCTAGCGCTATTTTCGGTTCATTCCTCTATAATCTATGAACACAAATTCATTTTGATAATTTTTCATTACATGAAAATGTGAAGCTTCGCATATGGAACAAATGGTACCCGGTTCGTTACCGGATCCGGCAAAAATACATTCCAAATACTCGGATTCGGTTACCGGCGGAAAATGTCTTACCGGTGGACCCCTAACACATATGGCCTCCTCAGTTTTAAATGCATTTATAATTACATTCTTTAGTGTTGCATCATGTGACACAATTATTATTATTATTATTACAAACATATTTAACGCGCATAAAGTCCCAAATAAATGCAAATCTGAGGCACGGGAAATGCGAAGGCGCAGAAAATGCAATGTTCATGCACAGCACTTACTCAATTTCACACATCTGACTCAGTGTTGTATTTTGGGGTAACATTCAACATCTACGAACAGGTTTTATTCATATTTACACACAAGTCTATCCTATATCATACAATTTCCTTGGGAATTCCTAAAACTACACACGCACACACATATATATATATACATATATATAGGGTGACTCGATAGGTCGAGAACGATTTTGAATGCAGACAAATATATGTTATACACAATATAATATGGAAAGTTGTATACTGGAGGATAGGTTGTTCAAATGAGAATGTTACGCAAAAAAATTAGATCACTAGCTCACTTATTAAAAGTTTAGCGCCAATATCCGTGACGTCATCAAATTCGTGCCAAGCAAACGTCCAGTTAGGCCGAAAACAATATTGTACGACCATCATTGTTAATCCACACATAATTAATTAATTACTACAAATTATCATTTAGTATTTAATAATGTTTCCTTTACTCTTTATTACAGCCTCAAGTCGATTAGGCATCGAGCCGATTAGATTTTTCAGAGTTGTCAGAGGTATTGATGTCCATGCCTTACGAAGCCGACGTTTTAAGGTGTTCAATGTCTGGGGTTCGGGATCGGCATAAACAGTTGCCGCCATAATACTCCAAACATTTTCTATTGGTGATAAATCCGGCGAATTAGGCGGCCAGTCCCCCGGTGAGATGTATCCATTGATATTTTTTTCAACCATTCGACTGAAGCTTTTGATGTGTGTGCACGTGCACTGTCTTGTTGAAATAATCCTTCGCCGTTATTATGAAACATTTTTGTGGCTGTTAACTGAGCGCAGACTGCAGTTCGCTGGAATGCGGGTTTGACATCTTTCTCCAGTATCTCATTAATGTAATAACTCGAAGTGACTGAAGTTTGTTTTGGAATGATATGAAGTTTTGTTAATCCAAGAGGCTTGAGTTGAAGTGAAGAGCTTTCACTGGGAAGAAAGATTTAAAATATCACACAACTCAAGACGTTTTCAAGGAGTGATCTTCAAGGCAGCCACGTTCATGTTCTATTCCTTGTGGCTTCAGACCTGCTTAAATGCCGTGACCCAGAAATTGCTGATCACCAGATCAAATCCCTGGACGTGGCAATGGAAACAACAATGATGAAAACAACAGAAAACATGAGCATTGTGGGATTGAACTGGAAGTGCGGGGTTCTTGTCTGCCGCCTTACAGCAGCTCAGAAACCATCGGTCCCATACCACCTCCTTGTTACACCAACTGCCATTGCAGGTTGCTTCATCCATGTGGCTAAAGCATTTGAGAAGCAACATTAACACCAAGTTTGGGATGAGTGGCAAAAATATTGTAGTCAGCAAATAAAGGACCCTGAAGAATTCCAGGTGCTGAACTTCAAGCAGCCCTGGAAAACGTAAAATTAGGAACTGCTGCAGGCTGTGACAACATATTGCCTGATTTTCTAAAACATCTTGGTTCCATGGATCTGAAATGGCTTGGAACATTCTATTCACGGATCATCCGGGAAAAGATCCTTCCTAAAATATGGCGTCAGACAAAGATCATTGCCATACCGAAGCCAGGCAAGGACCTTCAAAAGACGGCTGGCTAGCGTCCAATATATCTTCTACTTTCTGTGAGTTTCAAGCTTCTCAAACGTCTGATACTTCAGCGTATCGGCTTTGTCTTGGTAGAATCTATTGCAGTTGAACAGGCAGGTTTTCAGCCAAGATCAAGCACTAGCGATGAAGATCTCCAGGTTTCTCCCAGATGGATGGTGGATATCATGGAAGTCTTTCTTCGGAACAGGTGTTTCCGAGTACACAGGGGGCTCAGCACAGCGCTTGGAGAGTACAGAAGAATGACCCACGACAGGGGTATGTCCTCTCACAGGCATGACTCTGGACAGGTCCCTTACATTCCATCACCGCTGGAAGAAAACTGCAGCAAAGATTGGCGCTCGAAACAACCTGCTGAGAAAACTTGCTGGCTCAACTTAAGGTGCCAAGATTCACACATTAAGAAGATCAGCCCCTGCTCTTTGCTATTCTGCAGCAGAGTACTGTGCCCCAGTATGCTGTCACTTGTCCCATATACAGCTAGTTGATGTCCCTCTCCATGTATCCATGCACATTATCTTGGGAACACTGCACCCAACTCAGCCATAACAAATGGTCTCCGCATTCCAGACTGCATGATCTCAACAGTGAGAATTTGTTCATTCATTTATATAGCACCACTTCTGATATCCAAATAGAAGTGCACCTTTGCCCAGCCTTAGCAATAGAGGAAGGTTTCTGAAGCACTGATAAAAGGTAGAATTGATTTCAAGTGCCTACCAGATTCACCAGGTTTCATATGGAATGAAGCTCCGACAGATGAGCTCTCCTGCTCTGAGCTCTGCACGTCTGCATAACTCTCAGAGGGTCCTTTCAAATTAGGTTCAAGTCCTGATACAAAATCGGCCGCACACATATAGCTATTGTCTCCTAGACACAAAAGAACTTCAGATAATTTTCTGGATTAACATTCAAAGCCTAAGACTTAGATAGACAAAATTCATCACAAATACCAAATGCATGACACAAAACATACCACTGATTTACCATTTGATGATGTCTCTTAACCCTTTAATGACAAGAGGGATTCGTTTGCCATACATTTTAGTGCTCGCTCATTGTTAAAGTGTTAAGCCAACCCTAGCTATTCAGTTTCCATACGAGAGCCCAAAATCGAGCAAAAAGCAGTTCACTTGACATAACTATAATTTATAATTACAAAATTTTTCCAAGAATATCAATATCTTACAACAAACGTTGAATAATCAAATTGTCTCTAACTGTCGTAGACACCACATGCTTCATTGTACAGTAGAGACAAGTTTACGTGCAGCCCATTAACGCCTGAATCTGCTTAACAAGTGGTTACATCCTGGCTCCTAACGACACCTACCGGTATTTAACAAGAGATGCGTTAACATGCTGTGCAGCAGTCTGTATCAGTTTTGAACAGCTGACTGAATATGGTTGCTAGCTGCAGCTGGCTTTAAGTATTGCAGAGGAAAGCACAGTTTTAGAGCAGATCTTAATATAACTGCACGTGTCTCTACACCACACACCTAGTGTGGTACATATACGCTTCCTTGCCACTGCCAGTCTACTTAACACCGGCAGGTGCTTAACTGCACGTGTCTCTACACCACACACCTAGTATGGTACATATACGCTTCCTTGCCACTGCCAGTCTAGTTAAAATCGGCAGGTGGTTAGCTGCTGTCTCAGCCAAGGTGACAACAGCTGGTGACCGGTCAATTCGGCACCGGTCAATTTGGTGCCGGTCAATTCGGCGCAAGACAATTCGGCACATGGTCAATTCGGCGTAAGACAATTTGGCGCAGATGCTTAAATTATAAACTTCAAACCATTTCACACCTGTTACCGTCTTCACGAGCGCAGTTGCGCTTGTTTACCCTTCTCTGCAGACACTTGTCTCTAAACTACAGAAGGAACAGGACCTTGGACGACTAAGGATGGAGAAACTAAATGCCGGCGACGCTCCTCCAACTAAGAAGAGGAAATACCGTGATCTAAATGAGCGTTTATTTGCTGTGGTGAATGATTACGAAAATCGTGATCTTACATCGTTTTTACCCGGTGTTGTCAAAACATTACCTTGTAGACTCACTTGTAACTTCATAGAGACTTTTTGCATTCCAAGACGTTTATAAGGCTATCAGTTTTCTTGCTTATTACTTTACATCGGTAGTTGTTTTACATACTAGAGTTAGTCCCTCTAATCATTTTTGAGAACTGAACATTTATAACTTTTGAAACACCATCATCGTCAATTTTTATAGAATACAAGTCTGCGTTTTGATAATGGCTTATTAAAGCGCATTCGCATTTAAAACATTGCCTTCATCGTGTAATACAGAAATATATATAGAAGCGTAAACAAAAGGCGCCGAATTGTCTTGTGCCGAATTGACTGCGCCAAATTGTCCTGAGCCAAATTGACCAACGCCGAATTGTCATAGCACCCAACAGCTGTGTACCCATACAACTGGAAGTTCAATACAGGCACTTTCATTCTTTGAAGTAAGTTTGGAAACATTAGATATTCATATGGCCATAAACATAAGTCGTCTGGTATTAAACCACAATCATTTTTGCTTATAACGGTATAACCAGACAGCAAAGTGGCTCTTCAAAGTAATTGGACAAAATCATCTAAAGCAGGCTACAGTGCAAGTGCCTTTGAGCTTTCTAGCCACACAAAGACTTACATAAATCATACACTACTGTATTTCATTATTGCCCTCTTAGCCAACGGTTTTGGTTAGGTGACTTTTGCTTTCAGTGACTCTATGCAAACGGGTCTGCACTGTAACATGAAGTCTGATATCACACGGTCAAGACAGCTACCAAAATCAGTTCAGCCATAGAAAATAACCTCCATATAACAAGGCAGTCCTTGCTGTGGCTCCGAGATACAGAGCTACAATGAGTTTCTGGTGTATAATATGCATACTGTATATTAGGGTGTTTTTATGGTACACGTGATATTTTCAACTCAAAGATTTTTTAACGGCCAGGTAGAAATATCATGCCTATTCACATATAAACTCTATATCCGAAATTATATCTTGATAGCTGAGCATTTAGAACTTGCGCAAGGCGACCGAAATTAGGACCCGGTGATCTTCCTCGTTATGGAAGAAAATTTTGATAGCACGATGTTCTGTTCTTCGTGTTTTTGATCTTCTTCTTATAGTAATTAATTATTATGTTAAATTAATGTGTTATTGCGCATGTGAGGTGTCAACATTGAATAGAAAAAGACTTAGATTTGGTTGATTCGGAGTAACGAAGCTTACTTCGGTTAACTACCAAGGGTACCTACACGAGGAGAGGCTCTCAGGGTGTTGTCAATTTCCGCACACAAAGGAATCAGAGTGTGGATGACATGGTGAAAGAAACGGTCGCTCTGGTGCTTTCAATTTCGGAAAGAGCACGGATTCCAACGAGTCATAGGAATAATGTTTGGAATGAGCTTCGTAAGGAATGGCAAACATCAAGAAATGTATTTCGAGAAAGCCTGAAACTGAAGAGGGAAAGTGCGATGCTTCAAGGATTCCTTGCAGGATCTCTTTAATAGTTCTCATCAAGACGCCATGACTATAAGCAAGACAGAAGGGGATCGGCAGTTTTTGAAAACACAGCGTGAGAAAGGACAAGGTTTCGATCCAAAGGTTCCCAAACTATCAATTGGGTTGGCAAGATCATGCCACATTTTACCGGTATCTGGTAAGTATGTGAGCAAGCTATTGGCCATTCCCAGACTCCAGTCTGGGATTGCTGCTGTCATGGTAGATGGGTGTTTGGCCGAGATCAGAAGTTGGGAGTTTGAAAGACAGAACCGTGGTCATGTGTTCGACACATTTAACATCGAGTAGGCTGACATGGGTTGCAAGGCGGCGCCTTGCAACCGTTTTCCATCAATCTGGAAAACTGAATCAGGACTGGACCTCTTGAACCTTGCCTGTCGACATTATGATTGGATTGTTGGGTGACGCTTTTCGTTATCAAGACCGGCAACAATGGGAGTCAGAACAATCATACAGTGAGGCGAAATACACCATATAGGACCCTAAGCGTGACGAACGATGTGTCGGAGAAAGGATAATAATATATTCGTCTATTAGAGTCAGGATGACACACCGCATCCTGGTACAATATCGCTCGTTCGGACTAAGATAATATAGACCTAGTATATAGCATTAGTCTACAGATAGTTGTTAAGAGTCATTCTGGTACAATGGTCGTTATGTTTGAGTCATTCTAATGGGGGATAGATAGCATAAGCTCTAGCTAGGAGTGGCTTTCATGCAGTCCTTCAATGAAACCCTGGTCCGAAATGAGGAAGAGTAGCAATTTTGTTCTTAAAATGGTCGAGTACCATCTAAAATAAATTCCCAAAAGCACAAAAGGTAATAAATAAATATAAATGGCAAAGAACTCAAGGTTTTTCTTTGATTTTGCTTGATTTTTTATGTTTCAGTGTTGAAATTGCTTCGATTTTTGAAACTTACAATGTATCACATTGTTTTCTAAGTGATAATTCTTCCCGGTCCTTTCGCAAGTTCTAAATCTATTACAATTTTCATATAATTTGGCAAATGTTAATGTTTCTCAAGGTGGAACACAAAAATAACCTGGCCGATATAAAATTTTAAACTTCAAATTTAAGACACACCCTACTGTATATAATCAGAATGAATCAGATTTCTTCTTCTTTATGTTCTCTGCCCACCGGCAGGTTCGTATGACCAATGACGCCATCGTTCTCTGTCTTGTGCTCTTTTCTTCAGTCCACTGTATCCTTCTTCTTTTGTCATCATCCAGTCTAGCAGCATTGCCCTCGGTCTTCCTCGCGTCTTTCTCCCCTCCATCCTTCCCTCCATGATGTCTCTTAGCAGTGTCTCACTCCTTAGGATGTGCCCGATCCATTTCCTTTGTCGTCCGCGTATAGTACTTATGAGTGATCTTTGTTCTTCTACCATTTGCAGGATTTCCTCGTTCGTCCTCCGTTCCACCCAGCTAACTCTCTCCATTCTGCGCCACACCCACATCTCGAAGGCCTCCAATCTTTTTATGTCGTCCTTCCTCATTGTCCATGTCTCGGAGCCGTACAGCACAACACTCCACACCAGTGTCTTCACCATTCTCTTCTTTAGATTCTTGCTTAAGGTTCCTCTCATCAGCTCTCCTCTTTTGTAAAATGCATCTTTTCCCATGGATATTCTTCTTTTTATTTCCTCATGGCATCTTGCATCGTCTGTGATCACACTTCCTAGATAGCAAAACTTCTCCACCTGTTCTATTTCTTGTCCGTTTAGTGTGATCTTTATTGTTTGTGGTATTATACCGCTTCTCTTGTTTATCTTCATTACCTTTGTCTTCTTTACGTTTATTTTCATTTCATATTCCAGTGATACCGTATTTAGACGATCCATCATCCTTTGTAAGCCCTCCTGGCTAGTTGCCAGCATCGCCTGGTCATCTGCAAATCTCAGATTTCTTACCGTCATAAGATTGCGCACTCATCAGCACTAGGTCCAAGTCATCCAAGTCTCCATCTTCAATAGATGGAGATAGAGCACCTGTGATGAGAGACCAGTAGTTTCACTCTATTATCAAATAGCCTGTCTAATTATTATTTGCATAATAATTTAGTGCATCATTAGCATAAGTCAGTTTAATCAGAGAGCACCATTTAGGTAAGATTATATAGCACTGCAGCGATCCAAAGTAAACATTTTGTTGGAAGGCAAAGATGCACACTATTAGCTATAATTCCAATCAGAGTTGATGACCGTGGTTGCCACGGTGAATAAGACCGGCAACAAATTATTATTATTATTATTATTAGTAGTAGTAGTAGTATTATTATTACTATTAATATTCCACCAAGGTACATAATGATTCCTCAGGAATACAGGAATTAGGGGAGTATTGTTCTGTAATGGCTAGTCTTCACAGATGTTATTATAAGCATCATTTTACATTTATCAAGTCCACTATCTAATGACCAAGCATCAACCGATGGTGCTGAGCAATTGTGACTGAGGACTTACTCAAGGTCCCTACAGAGTAACCATCTCAGAGGAAACTCATACCCATAATACTTAATTATATAATTGGTGCCATATAGGTAAGGAGGACTATTGTGTTGCATCATCAAACTGATCTATCGATATATTTTAAAAAATTCCCTTAAATGACTGATGTCAGCATTGACGTGCTAACACCCCTAATGTAACGTGAGATTTTCGTCAACAGATTAGCAAGATAAGAATAAAAATAATGCTAAACAGGCAGGATATGGCTACCAAATTTCATTCAGCCACAGAAAATAACCTTTTTATAACATTGTCTCATTACAAGGTAGTCCTTGCTGTAGTTCCCACAGACAGCGCTATAACGAGTTTCTGGTGTATATTGTATATTAATTACTTACTTTCCTCATATAGTTCACTCTTTCGTTGCATCTTCTTCTTCTTTTTTGACAATAAACTGAATTCCCCTATATCTTCAGGTTCAAGAGGCTGAGCAATGTCACCTGCGAATATTATAAGCTGCAAGCTAAAAACGAGTATACTGACCACACACAGTCTGCAGTGGGAAGATCACAAGGCGAGGGAGAGGACTGGCTACCTGTCCTCATATATGCCGGGGTTAAGAAAATTAAGTTGCGAACACATCATACCCATGCCTGCTTTAGGGCTAACTTATGAGACTGCTTAAAAAGTTATCTGTGTAATATCTGTATTTAATCATATAGAGTAAAACACATAAAGTTAGACATTCAGTAACATAAGTACTTCTTTGTTACAGGCAGTATGGCTCCACAATAAAGGAATTATGACAATTTATAGGCATCATCAGTAGTGAGCTACTCCTCGGGTGCTTTACAATGTCAAACGTCACAGTGAAATACTAAGAGTTACATAGTAAATAGAAAAGCATTTATTTTCCAAAGATGTGAACAGGTTTGGCCTCCTAGCACAGGTTGAAGGCATTTATAATGTATTCATATTCTTCAAATAAGCTTAAGATAAAATTTCTAAATGCAAGTTACTAGGAGAAATTTGTTGCAACTTTACAGCAGACCTTATATCTCCAGCAATAGCCAGGTCATTAAAACACCATGAAGGCAAAAGTATGGACAAAGAAATAGAAATACAGGAGTCGTCACTTGACATGGCATACACTTTTGATTCAGTGTTGTAGTATGGGACACAATTTATGCAACATTTGTCAACAGATTTTACTTGCTTGAGTAAGCTTATTTACAAATCTGATTTAGTGTTGCATAATGTGATAAAATCCAACTTTCATACAAAGTGTTTACATGTATTCACAAATTTGACTCAGTGTTGTATTGTATGACAAAATCAAAACTTCTGTTTACAGCATTTACTTGTAATCACACATTTGATTCACTGGATTTAATGTTGTATTTATGGGGCAATATCCAACAGTTATACAACAAGTTTCACTCGTATTAACATTCAGTGTTGCATTTTAGGGCAATATCCAAAGATTTATACAACAGGTTTCACTCATATTCATGCATATATCTACTTCACAACCTATGTTGGCCCCTCTAGTTGGAACCATCTTCCACAGGAATTGTAGCTTAAGCCCCTCACCCTTTGTCTTCAACTGTTCCGGAAACGCCTGGAGTCCATTTTATTTATAAGTGATAACACTCACTTCCAAGGGATGGTAGTGCCTCTGAATTGTTGAGTGGCCGCTTTATAAATGTTCAATTACAATAACAAATTACAACATCATGCAACGTCTATGGAAACCTCTCAGAGGCAGGCCTGATCTGACAACCCAAAACTACAAATTAAAATTCAATGGGTTTCAGTTGTTGACAGTTCAGTTTAGGAAGTATTATCATCACTGTCCAATTTCTTTCAGGAAGTCATTAAAGTAGCAGTGTTTCTGTGTACTCACTCTGTTGGGTAACAGTCATAGATGCACCAGATGAGAGCTCCTCTTCCACATAATCGAGTAACTCTTCATTTAAATTAGAACTTTTACGCATCTCACATGAACTATTATTCAAGGTAAATAAGTCTAAAAAATAATGTTAAATCTTTGAATCATATTTACTGAAAAACACATCAACTTAGAGCTGCACAATTGGAACAACCCCTTTGCAACAGCCAATATTCAGCTGAAGACTAAAGGCAAAGGCACCAGGGACAAGGAAGTAGTTGACATGAATAGCCTTCACTGGCAAGAAAGATTTTATGATTCTGACTGCATTCTCCTCTATGTCACGTATATGGTGAGGAACGAAGGCAAGCTGAATGTTTTTTGGAATTATGTGTATAGAATTTTATTTGGCTTAAATGTTTAATATGGGAATCTGTGAATGGTTTAATCTGTGGCTTTGGTAGATTGGCTTACATCACATAGAGTTAATTTAAGAAGTACCACACTCTTTAGTATCTGTGGTGACAGTTGACATATCAAAGCACCTCCAAAGTAGCTTGCCACTGATGACACTATGTAAATGGTCATAATCACAATTAAAGTTGTAATTACAATTACCTTGTTTTATGGTATCTAGAACATTCAACATCAAGTTTTCTTAAAGATAATTTTATGGCATTATTTCGATTAACTTCAGTTCATATTACCACACAGTTTTTCCAGTTTATGCTCTTGACTGTGTGTTATCAGAGCTCATTCTGTCTGTTGCACAGGCATAATAAAGTGCTCATAATGCCACTAGGAACAGAACATAAAAAAGAAACACTGGCAGGTCCAGAAGTATAGACAGGATACCAAGAAGGACGGTTGCACATAATTTTGCTGAAAAGTTTTTGACAACTTAATTTGACTACAACTTTCTGTCATTAGAATTTCTTCAAAAAAATCCCAAAACACAGAAAAGCCAGAAAATGAAACAGGACAGCAATGATGAGAACCTTGAATTTGCAAGTTCAAGCACCAATCAGCAACACCATGTGCTGCAAAAGCTACCTAAGAATCAGTGTCGTGCTTCATCTTTGGCATGAACAGACCGTAGATTCTGATTATGAATCATCAACCATCAACTGTTGATTGGAATTTGTTGGTTTGTCTACATGTCTGTGTGAGACTGCCAATTAAGGCATTCTCCAGCTATACCAGCACCATTTATATGAGACAAAATCCCTGTCATTCTATTACAATTCTAACATCAGCCAGGCTTGCAAGAAGCACTTCTCTAAGGTACCATAACGCTTTAACGAAGAGAGCTGCATTGATTTCCCAGTCAGTTTTAATACATTCTCATCATTAAAGTGTTAAAGGTGTTAAGAAATGTTTTGATGCATACAAGCCTACAGATATGTGTACCATTCAGTTTTGCCTACCCATTTCCAACCTTGACTCGAGTGAATGCAAAGGTGCAGAGTGATATGCTGGCAACTGTCCACCTAAGATCAGAGACAGAGTCCAATATAGTACACTGCACTGAAGAAAATCTTAAATGCTGCCTCCATCTAAATTAGCAACTTTTATGTATCTCAACCCAGGAACCATTCTCTAACGTAAATTAGTTTTAAAATAATATTAAGGCTTTGAATCAATACTGAAAAACATATCAAATTAGAGTTGTACAATTGGAATGGCATCTAGCAGTCAGAAGAAGACCGAGAGGAAAGACAGTCAGCAGTTGGCACCATGGAGAAGGAATCAGTTGAAACGAAAAGCTATCACTGCTTTCAAAGCCTCATTCATAATGAAAAGCCCAAAATGTTGACATTTAACCAACATCCAGCAAATGGTCAATTTTACATAATTCCTCTCGTATCAAGTGGACACACTGGCAAAATGCAGACTCCAATGTAAACAATTACTATGCCATCAACCTCATTCTTTACTTTCTGCCAATTCTGGCAAAATTTTTCCTCTGTAATCAAGAAAAGTACATGGTGAGGCAGGACGGCAAACTCAATGCTTTTTGGAATTCTGTGTACAGAATGTTACTTGGCTTCAAAAGACAGGAATCTGTGAACGGTTTCATCTGTGGCTTACATCACACAGAGCAAATATAAGAAGTGCTCATTTTATGGCATCTATCACATCAACATTTCTCACATATATTTTTTATAATGCTATTTCGATGAACATCTGCATGCTATTCCTTACTCGGCTTTCTCTAAAACTATCATTCACACTTCGATGACAATATTTACATTTTTAGGTTTATGCTTTGATTTTATGTTGCTAGCACTCATTGCATCTGTTGCACTGCTATAACACTTGGCTTTTACTCTGTCGGACCTTACCAGAGAACATTGACCGAACGATAAGTTGTGTCAATTGGCGCCCTGTATAAATAGCAGGCTAGAAATTAAATAATTCTGAGATAATCTAAGAGAATACCTTCCAGTAGTGGACATTCCGCCCTCTACCATGAGGAAGAAGAGAAAGTCAGAGTCTGCACATGACTATTATTTGTATCCAGAGGTGCCTGGTCGCTTCCTTGGAGCCGAAGGATATTCCGTCTCTACCCCGATGCAGCGGGGTGCGACACCTGGAACGCCCTGGAGAGGACAAATGAAGCGCAAAGAAATAGAAGTCCGCCGATACACCGGGAAGGACTCGGTGGAGGATTACCTTCTTCAGTTCGAACTAGCCGCTCGTCACAACTATTGGACAGACGAAGAAAAAGCCTCTTCTCTGTAGTGTGCACTTGATGGGCCACCAAGGGGCATTCTGGCTGAGATAGATGACATCGCCACCGTATCGTATGAAGATGTACGGAGAGCCTTGGTGTCGCGCTTTGGACCTGCCAATTTTCCGGCAGCACATAGCAGGCACTCCATCAGCTCCGGCTTTCTCCCGGACAAAACATTCAGGAACTCTCCCAAGATATTCAGAGACTAACAAAACGGGCTTATGGTGATCTTGCAGATAGAGCCCGAAATCAGCTTATGGTCGGATTTTATCTCCGAGCCATCCGAATGGAGACGTTCTTTTCTATGTGCGACATAAGGAACCTAGAACACTGGACGAGGCCTGCTGTTTGTATGAGCGCTTTCAATTGCTTTCGAATCAAGGTAACCATCAACACCCGACGGCGCGTCTGGTTGTCAGCGAGGAGCAGGATGAGGCCTTACCCGCAGCCAAAGTTAAATAGAACTCCAAAGCTGACGAACTCCCATCATCTCGTGCTATGCGAAGCTTTATGGAGCGTACAAACCGCTGCTTGGATCACATGGGCGACACCTTAGAACGCCTCTCCGTTGCTTCCCCATCCCCGCGGGAAAACCTGTCTTCAATGAATCAAGGAAGCATTCCGAGGAAGCTGTGTCCGCGATGTGGTCAAGTCGGTCATTGTTAGGCCTGAGTGGTCCTAGTACGAGGGACAAAGAGATCAAGATGGCCAGCAGAGCGCAAAGGACGAGCAGAAGTTGCAGAAAGAGGTTGCCGCATTAGGTCAGAGAGGTATTTAGGGGCAAGCCCTACTAACTGAGACTTGGAAACCAGAAGGAGTCTCTTATACTGGATACGCGAAATCAGGAGGCAGTGTAGACCTTCAGTCATATATGTGTAGATATGAGCAAGCGAGGAAGACGTGCTACGAGCCATGCAGCTGCATTATTGCCCTCTTAGCCAACGGTTATGGTGACTTTTGCTCTCAGTGACTGCATGTAAGTGGGTACGTGAAGTCTGATATCACACGGTCATGACATAGCTACCAAAATTAGTTCAGCCATAAAAAAATAACCTCCATATAACAAGGCAGTCCTTGCTGTAGTTCACACAGACAGCGCTATAACAAGTCTCTGGTGTATAATATGCATATTGTAATTAATTAAATCAGGTTTCTTACTGTAACAAGTATACCCCATGCTCAACACTGACTCCTCCTTCTTCTCTGTTTGTTCATAGTATCCCATCTCTGCACCTTCAAAAGATGGAGCAAGAGCATCTGTGATCACATACCAGCAGCTTCAATCCATTATCAAATAGTCTGTCTATTATTTATGTAATAATTTACTGTATCATTAGAATAAGTCAGTTTAATTAGACGGCACTGCTTAGGTAAGATAATATAGCACAGCAGTGATCAAAAGTAAACATTTTGTTGGAAGGCAAAGATGCAGACTATTAGTTATAATTCCAATCAGAGTTGATGACTGCAGTCTCCATGGCGAATAAGACTGGAAACAAATTATAATTCTTCTTCTTCTTCTTCTTCTTCTTCTTCTTCTTCTTATTATTATTATTATTATTATTATTATTATTATTATTATTATTATTATTATTATTATTATTATTATATTATTATTATTATTCCCCAAGGTACATAATGATTCCTCAGGATTACAGGAATTAGGGGGTATTATTCTGGAATGGCATGTCTTCACAGATGTAATTATTAGCATCATTTTACATTTATCAAGTCCACTATCTAATGACCAGGCATCAACCGATGGTGCTGAGCAATTGTGCCTGAAGGACTTGGTCAAGGTCCTTACACACTAACCATCTCACAGGAAACTCATACCCATATTACTTAATTATATAATTGGTGCCATATAGGTAAATAGGACTATTGTGTTGCATCTACCGATATATTTTAAAAATTCTCTTTGACTGATGTCAGTGTTGATATGCAATATGTTGTAATGTGAAATTTTCGTCAACAGATTATGCATATTCACACACCTGATTTAGTGCTGCATAATGTGATAAAAACCAGCATTCATACAAAGTGTTTACTTGTATTCAGAAACTTGACTCAGTGTATGTATTTTGTATGACAAAATCAAAACATCTGTTTGCAGCATTTACATGTAACCACACATTTGATTCACTGGATTCGATGTTGTATTTTAAGGCAATATACAAAGATTTATACAACAGGTGTCACTCATATATATCTACTTCATAACCTATATTGGACCCTCTAGTTGGAACCATCTTCCACAGGAATAGCGGCTTCAGCTCCTCAGCCTTTCTCTTCCTCTGTTCCGAAAATGCCTTGGGTCAGTAGTGCCTCTGAATTGTTGAGTGGGCACTTTATAAATGTTCAATTACAATAACAATTACAATATCATGCAACGTCTATGGAAACCTCTCAGAGGGACGCCTGATCTGATAACCCAAAACTACAAGGTAAAATTCAATGAGTTTCAGTTATCGACAGTTCAGTTCAGGAAGCACTATTATCACTGTCCAATTTCTGTCAGGAAGTCATTAAAGAAGCAGTGTTTCCTTGTACTCACTCTTTTGTGTAGCAGTCATAGATCTAGGAAGTGAGAGCTGCTCTTCTTCTTCATAATCATCATAGTCTTCACCTGAGATCAGAGACAAAGAGGCCAATATAGTACACTGTACCAATGAAAATCTGAAATGATGCCTTCATTTAAATTAGAACTTTTATGCATCTCACAGGAACTATTCTCTAAGGTAAATAAGTTTCAAAATAATGTTAATTCTTTGAATCAATACTGAAAAACAAATCAACTTAGAGCTGCACAACTGGAACGGCCTCATTGTGACAGCTGAAGACCCAAAGGCAGAGGCACCATGGACAAGGCATGACATGGACAAGGAATTAGTTGACAAGAAAAGCTCCCACTGACAAGAAAGATTTTATGATTCTGACTGCATTCTCCTCTATGTCACGTATATGGTGAGGAACGAAGGCAAGCTGAATGTTTTTTGGAATTATGTGTATAGAATTTTATTTGGCTTAAATGTTTAATATGGGAATCTGTGAATGGTTTAATCTGTGGCTTTGGTAGATTGGCTTACATCACCTAGAGTTAATTTAAGAAGTACCACACTCTTTAGTATCTGCGGACAGTTTACATATTAAAGCACCTCCAAAGTAGCTTGCCATTGATGACATTATATAAATGGTCATAATCACAATTACAATTACCTTGTTTTATGGTATCTAGAACATTCAACATCACGTTTTCTTAAAGACAATTTTATGGCATTATTTCAATTAACATTCTGCTAGTGATTCTGAACTCAGCATTCTCCAAAAATTATCACTCAAACTTCAGTTCATATTAACACAGTTTTTTCCATTTTATGCTCTTGACTGTGTGTTATCAGAGCTCACTCTGTCTGTAGAACAGCTCAAACAGTTGGTTTATTCTCTGCCTTCAGGCATAATAAACTGCTCATAATGCCACTATGGACAGAATATAAAAAGGAAACACTGGCAGATCCAGAAGTATAGACCCAATGCCAAGACGGACGATTGCACATAATTTTGCTGAAAAGATGTTGACATCTTTGTTTGACTACTAATTTCTGTCATCAGAATTTCTTTAAAAAATCCCAAAACACAGAAAAGCCAGAAAATGAAACAGGACAGCAATGATGAGAACCTTGAATTTGCAAGTTCAAGCACCGATCAGCATCACTGTGTGCAGCAAAAGCTACCTAAGAATCAGTGTCGTGCTTCATCTGTGGCATGAAACAGACTGTAGATTCAACGGTTGAAGGGAATTTGTTGATGTATCTACATGTCTGTGTGAGACTGCCCCAAAAATGCATTCTCCAGCTATACCACCATCATGTCTGTGTGAGACTGCCAATGGACAATGGAGGCATACTCCAGCTATACCAGCTTCATGTCTGTGTGAGACTGTCAATGGCGGCATTCTCCAGCTATACCAGCATCATTTGTAAGATACATAATCCCAGTCATTCTAACATCACTCAACCTTGCAAGAAGCCTTCTCCAATGTAATATAACATGTTAAAGACGAGTTGCATTGGCTTTCCAGTCACTTTTAGTCATTAAAGTGTCAAAGGTGTTAAGGCATGCCTTGATGCACACAGGCATACAGATAGACAATATTATGTACCATTCAGTTTTGCCAACCCTGTTTGCAACTTTACCCAAAGGCTTATATGTTACCAAACACATCAAGTGAACCTACCTTCATCCATCAATTCAAACCCCATACCACCAACATCATATGATGCACCTGAAATATAGAGAAATATGAGTTAACAACACTCAAAGAAACAAATCCATTTTCAGTAATACATGCGATTCGACAATAAAGCAAATGCAATTTGTAATAACTTTATATTTTAATCGTAGTGCTAGTTACTTATCATAATGTACTGCACTTCCATAGCAGCCAAGGACCTTGTAACTGTCCATCTATCTATCTAAAACATTTATGTAGCGCCCCTTCAAGGAATCTATTCAGAGGCTCTCCCATAAGAGTAAAGAACTCACATGGGACCTTTACTTTACTTCCTAACATTTCAGAACCTCTCAGAGGTGCTACCATGCCAAAGTGCCCACAGCTCTGTATCTATATGCAATTTGGATCGGCAGTTCAATCCAGGCACTTTCATGCATTTACATGTCTTGAAACAATACATACAAATGCAGCTAGAAACATAAATTGTCTGGAATCAAATCCTAATCACTTTTGCCCATAGCCAGACAGCAATATGGTCTATCCAACTGGACAAAATCATTTAATAATAAGCTACAGTGAAAGCAACTTCACACTAGACAGCCAAAGTCTTTGATCTTTCCAGCCACACAAAGACTTGCTCTACTGTATTTCATTGGCTGGGCTGGGAGTGCCGAGTAGGTTTCTTGAAGGAGTGCTATATAAATTCCACGAGTGCATGAATGAACGATTGTTTATCTATTTATGGGATAAAAATAAACATCAAAACGACAAAAATTATCAAGAAGAAACAGTTGTAAGATTAAACATCAATGGTGAGGAAATAGAACACGTTCAGGAATTTTGTTATCTGGGAGGCTTTGAGTGCAAGATGCAAAATGCCAAAAAAGAAATCAGAAGAATAACATTTGGCAAAGATGCCTTTTTCAAAGCGAAAAGAGTTAGTGAGAGCAAAAATGAACAAGACGTTAAAGAAACAAAAGACTAAAACTCTGATATGGAGCACGGTGCTATGTGGATCCGAAACGTAGAGCATGAGAAAGGAGGACACCAAGTGATTGGAGGACATAAAAATGTGGAATTGGCGGACGATTGAAAAATTAGCTGGATGGAAAACATAACAAATGAGGAGGCGTTGATAAGGGCTGGGAATCAAGATATAATATCATAGCTACCATTATTATTATTATAATTAAAGCAGTTTTTTATAGCGCCCCTTCAAGACTTCAAGATTGCCTACTCCATAAGGGAGCAATGAACTTGTCACATCCCGAGAGGAGACTCACTCTTGGGAAACGTCATTGAGGGCAGAATGGAGGGGAGGAGGACAAGAGGAAGACCCAGACAGATTCTGCGGGACTAAGAAGAAGATCAGTACTGGGAGGAGTGACATCATCGGACGTTTGAACCTGCCTGAGGGCAGAGAACCTAAGAAGAAGTATGTCTGTATTCTTGTATTTCAAAATTATTATTGCTCTCTTAACGTGTGGTTAAGGCGACTTTTACTCTAAATGAATGCACGAATATGGGTCTGAACTGTAACATGAAGTCTGATAACACATGATCTGGACATGGTTACTAAAATTAGTTCAAACATAGAAAATACCCTCATTACACCATTGTCTCATGGCAAGGTAAGTCCTTGCTATGGCTCCCCAGACAGCAATCTAACAGATTCTGGTGCATATATTGTACAAAAATTAATTAATTTCTTACTTTCCACGGAATACAAAGAATCTTCTCTCTCCTGAACAGTTTCTGATGCCATCGCTATTCCTCTAACTTTCTTCAATTGCTTCTCAACTGCATCTTTATGACGATCCCGACGATCCATAGCGACACCTGATATAAGAGATAAGTCAACAGCTTTTTGCCTTACACTGTGCCACACAAAATAACATCAAATATGATATGCAGCACACACCATTTATATAGCACCTTCAAAGGCATCTCACAGGACTAGTATGCTAGAGTTTTATAAGAACTGTAATGTAATCTACCGGTATGTATTTAGTCAAAGACTAAAACATCAAATTACACAAGCATCACCCTAATTCTTTTTTACAGGCAGATGGCACCACAATAGGGTAATTTCATGTAATTATGACTGTTTATAAAGCATCATCATCAGTAGTGAGCAAAACGTTAAGGGTCCTTACGCATTAACGTAACACCGGAAGCCTCTGTTGACTCTCCAGACCAGACGTGAAAAAAGTTTTTTCGCAATGTAAAACATCCGTGCAAGTATTAAGAGTTACTAGGGTGCTAGGGTGCTATAGAATTTAAATTGTTTTTTATGTGAACACATTTTGGCCTCCAGAAAGTTTTAAATGCATTAATAATTACAATCTTTAGAGTTGCATCATCTGACAAAATTATTATTATTATTATTATTTTTTGTTTTTTGTTATTATTATTAT
This sequence comes from Allolobophora icterica, assembly GCA_963556255.1. Classification (NCBI taxonomy): domain Eukaryota; kingdom Metazoa; phylum Annelida; class Clitellata; order Crassiclitellata; family Lumbricidae; genus Allolobophora; species Allolobophora icterica. The sequence continues at coordinate 93,849,640 of OY744602.1, read as the reverse complement.
TATTACAAACATATTTAACGCGCATAAAGTCACGCAGAAATGGGAAATGCGTTGAGCGTGGAAGAAGCAAAGTTCATGCACAACATTTACTCAAATTCAAACATTTGACTCCTGAGTGTTGTATTATGTGGCAACATCCAACATCTATGAACAGTTTCTATTCATATTCACACACGTCTACCCGATATCATACAATTTCTATGGGTATTCCCAAAACTACATGTTCAAACTTGATGGATCTGAGTTGCCGACAGTTCAGTTCAGGAAGAATTATCATCACCATCTATTTTTTCAGGAAGTATATTAAAGTAGTACTCACGCAAGAAATCATTACGTGGGAGCTCTTCTGCCCTGCGCATCCGTGACTGAAAAGAATCTGCATTTCTAAGAATTGTAGATGATTCACCTGAGATCAGAGACAAAGAGGTCAATATAGTATGCTGCACCACAGAAAATTATAAATGCTGCCTTCTTTTCTATTAGCATGCATATTGCAGGAATTTATTTATAGCATAAATAAGCTTAAAAGTAATGCTAAGTGTCTTTGTGTCAATAAACAAAAACATGTCAGATTAGAGATGTATGATTGGAATGGTCTCCCTGTGACAGATGAAGAAGACCCAGAAGCAATAGAGCAGTAGGCAAGGTGGCCAAGGAATGAGTTGAAGTGAAGAGCTTTCACTGGAAGAAAGATTTTACGATATCAGAGAACTCAATACGTTTTCAAGAAGTGATCTTCAAGGTCGATTCCTCGTGGTTGTAGACCTGTCTAAATGCCTTGACCTAGAATTGCCGATTACCGGATCAAATCCATGGACATGGCAAGGCATGCAAGTACGATGGAAAAAACAGAAAACAAGAGCTTTGTGGGATTGAGCAGGAAGTATAGGGTTCTCGTCTGCCTTGGAGCAGCTCAGAAACTATCGGTCCCATACAACCTTCTTGTTATACCAAAGGCAATTGCAGGTCGCTTCATCCATGTGGCTAGAGCACCATTTGAGAAACAACATCAATGCCAGGTTTGGAATGAGTGACAAAAATATTGCAGTCAGAAAACAGAGAATGCCAGCCCTGAAGAATTCTTGGTTGCCAAATTTTTTCATATTCACACAGTTTTGAACAGCTACCTGAATATGGCAGCTGCATAGGGACAGCTATAAGCCCTGGAGATGGCAGTGAATTTCCAGATGAAGTGAATTTAATCTTAACTGCACATGTCTCCATTCCCAACACCTAGTAGCAGTTGCAACCAACATATGGTACGTATACAATTCCCTGCCACAGTCAGTCTACTTAACAGGTGCTTAGCTGCTGTCTCAGCTAATGTGACAACAGCTGTGTACCCATACGATTCACAGCAGTTCGATACAGGCACTGTCATCATTTGGTATGGTATCTGTGAATTTATAAAGCGCCTCTCACAGTGCGAACTATTCAGAGGCGCTCTCAGCGTGTGAGCCTCGCGGAAACAGAAAAGACTTTAAACGATGAACAACAGAGAGAGAAAACTAGGTAGTAAGTAGGATCCCACGCAGTACCAAGGGAAGGGAGTTCCAAAGGGATGGGCCCATGACAGCGAAAGAGCGAGACTGAGCCACGGCAGACCTCACCCGGGGAACAAACAGATCAAGCCGATTCAGAGAACGCAGGGGTCGATGAGAAGAAGCAGAGAGAGGTTTGCGCATCAGGTCACAAAGGTAGGCTAGGCTGGAGATAAGCCCTGTTGTGCCTAGATACAAGTGTTATGATCTTGAAGTGGATACGAGCGGAGACAGGAAGCCAATGCAAGACATCAGTCATGTAAGTAGAGATGGACGAGAATCGAGAACAATGAGCAATGAGGCGAGCAGCTGCGTTAAGTACCGATTGAAGGGCAGAAAGACGGACCTTCAGTAAAGAATTACAATACTCAATGCGGCAACAGACGAATGCATGGATAATGGTAGTGAAAACTGCAGTAGAGATGGATCGACGGAGTCTTCTCAAGTGGTAGTAGCAAGTGCTAGTAAGTAAGGAGAGGTGAGAAGCAAAGGTTAGTGAACTGTCTAAGGTGACTCCCAGGTCGCGGACATTCGTAGAGTATGAGAAGTTCGGAAAGTGAGCTGAGAGAAGTGAGAAATTGAGTTTAGATAATTAATTGCTGCTTTGTACCAAAAAAACCATTTGAAGTGTGTCTGGAAACAGTAGATATTAATAGGGATAAACATAAATTGTTTTATCCATATTATTACTGGTATTAAATCACAGTTACTTTTGTCCATAGCCAGAAAGCAATGTGGCCTTTCATATTGGACAAATTGCCTAATAGCAAGCTACAGTGCAAGTGCCTCCACCCTAGACAGCCAATGACTTACATAAATGATACACTGCTGTATTTAATTATTGTCCTCATAACCCGTGGTACGGTGTCTTATGCTCTCAATGACCACATATAAAAGCGTCGGCACTGTAACCAATCAGCTAACATGTCCCACAAATTGGCTACCAAGTCAAAAATCAAAGGTCGTAATAAAATTGAAAGAGAATGTTAATTGGAGTCAGGAGAAAGAACAGATGAGCAAGGAGTAAAATGTTGCAGTTGACAAAGTGTTCAATTTACGTATTTGTCAAATGTGGATATAACTCAGTCACTGAGCTAAAGAAGACTGTTTTGCAAAATAGTATAAAAATCGTACGTTATCAGAAGAAAATCATCAGGATTTTTATGACTTCATAATATCATGTCAAACCGTGAAGTCAACTAGTGGATTTTACAAATAGATTCAAACAATTCTTGACAGCTGAATTGATACATACAATTCGATAATAAAGCAAAGGCAATTTATAATAGCTTATTACCACTCTCCAATTTCTTTCAGGAAGTTAAGTAGCAAAGCTTCTTTGTATTTACACTTACGGGAAAATTGACACGCAGAAGATGCGAGTTGTTCTGCCTCGCGCTCTAGTGACTCCAAAGTTGCATTCAGTGTAAGTGATTGACCTAAGATCAGAGACAGGGTCCAATATAGTACACTGCATTAAAAATAATCTTAAATGCTGCCTCCCTCTAAGTTAGCACCTTTTATGTACCTCAACCCAGGAACTACTCTCGAACGTAAATTAGTCTTAAAATAACATTAAGTCTTTGAATCAATACTGAAAAACATATCAAAGTAGAGTTGTAAAACTGGAATGGCCTCTAGTAGTCAGATGAAGACCAAGAGGGAAGAGAGCATGCAGTTGGCACCATGGAGAAGGAACTAGTTGAAATGAAAACTTTTCACTGAATTCAAAAGCCTGATTCATAATGAAAAACCCAAAATGTTGGCATTTAACAAACATCTAACAAATTGTCAATTTTACATTTATAATTCTTCTCATATCTTGGACACACTGGCAAAAGGCAGACTCCAGTGCAGACAATTACTATGCCATCAACCTCATTCTTTACTTACTGCCAATTCTGGCACATATCCTCTGCAATCAAGTACAGTACATGGTGACTTGGTGAGGCAGGAAGGCAACCTGAATTCTTCTTGGAATTCTGTGTATAGAATGTTACTTGGTTTGAATAGACAGGAATCTGTGAACGGTTTCATCTGTGGCCTACATCACATAGAGCTATTTAAGAAGTGCTGCAGTGCTGCACCTTGTTTAATGGCATCTTTCACATCAACATTTCTCACATATATTTTTTACGAAGCTATTTCGACACCAACAGCTTGCAAAAATTAACCTTGAGGCTCTGGCACTTGAATTCCCCTGGGTTTCCTTTGCCTCCTCAGTACGGGATCTTGGTGCAATTCTGGATCAAGAGCTCACATTCATGCGACAGATTAATATGCTTGCTATTCTGAACTCAGCATTCTGTAAATCTATCATTCAAACTTCAGACGATATTTAGTTTTTTAGGTTTATGCTTTGAATTTGTGTTGTTAGCACTTACACAGACTCAGACACTGCTACAATACTTGGCGTTTACTCTACCTTCAGGCATAATAAAGTGCTCACTACTGTATGCCAAATGAGACAGTAAAAAAGATACTCCAGTTTAGAGAGGATGCCAAGATGGATGGTTGTACAAATTTTGTTGAAAAATTCATGACAACTTTGTTTGACTACTGATTTCTCTCATCAGAATTTCTTTGAAAAATTTCCACCGAAAGCAGAAAATCAACAGGACAATGATATTAAGAACCTCTACTTTATCAGTCCACTTCTACACAGGGCAGACCCATTAAGACGAGGCTCATATACACACGAATCCACTTGTCATACCATGCCTCCCAACAGCACCTATATAACACGCAGAACCCGTTAACATGCCGTATAATGAACTTTCTGAGTAGCAGTCTGGATAAGCTGTGCACAGCTGCCTGCATACGGACCCGGCAACTGTTGCTAGCGGCTGCTGGCCATGCAGTGGGCAGTTCCAAAGCAGGTGTCTCTCTACTCTCTAGACCCCACACCTAGTAAGACCATCAACAAATCATCAGTAACTGTAATGGTTCTGGTGTAATTATGATTCTGGTGTAATTACTACCACATAAAGATTACATTGTTTGTTAACTGTTACAGCAGATTTTGGGAAGAATATTCAAAAGGGAGAATAGATGGTGGTCACATCTCTAATGGAAAATTTTCGACTTAAACGTTTTTCTTTCTCCAACCCCTCATTTGGTGCCATTTGGTCTAAAACTGTTGTAGCCAAAAAATTATTAGGATTAAACAATATTTAGGACTTGCACAATGTGTTTGAAATTTTGGATATTACAAATAGTTGTCGTCATTTCGAGTATAAGTATATTTGATTCGCATTTTTGGCCCTATGATTAGTTTTTAACAGAAAGACTGGAAGATTTTACTTAAGCACAACTATCAAGTAAATTCTACAATGTGGATGTTTTCATTGATTGTTTATTATGTATTTTTATGAGCATTTTAGTGGTATTTGACCCGTGAGTTTCTGAGACAGATGACCACAAATCTTCCCAAGCAAGAATACACAATGTTACGTTTTTTAAGTCTAATTTAAATCTTCAATGCTCTACATATATTACATATAGAATATACAATATAGAATAATCTGAAGAAGCGAATGGTTAAGATGCTGGTATGGAGTGTGGTCCTATACAGATCTGAAACGTGGACTATAAGAGGGGAGGACATCAAAAGGATAGAAGCCTTCGAAATGTGGATATGGCGTAGAATGGAGAGAATCAGCTGGACAGAGCACAAGACAAATGACGAAGTACTGCAAATGGTGGGAGAGGAGAGATCCATGATGAGGACAATCAGAGAGCGCCAAAGAAGATGGATTGGCCATATAATGAGAGGGGATTCTCTGTTGAGAAATATCATCGAAGGTAGAATGGAGGGGAAAAAGACACGAGGAAGGCCAAGAATGATGTTCTTAGACTGGACAATAAAGAGGGACGGCTACAGACAGATGAAAGCAGAAGCTTAACATCGAGAGGAATGGCGCCGTTGGACATACGAACCTGCCTAAGGGCAGAGAACCAAAGAAGAAGAATATACAATTATACATTATACAAGTGCAAAGTTTCCATAGAAAAAGTTTGTGTTCTGAACTTCAATCTCCTTTTAGTTCCAGTTGTGACGTGCTTTTCCTTCCTGTTGCATCAGCTTGTTAATATGTGCTTTATCTTCACTACTTGAACATGCTGTGTTGTTCATTGGTCAAACTGTAACCAACAATAGGCCTACCTCACATACTACTTTTAATAAAGTATATATTTGCACAGTACATATTTGCACGGAAAAAGTTTTCAGCCTCAGTGATGTTTCAAAATCTCCAAAACATGGAACTTTTCAGTCGTTTTCACGATTACTGGCCTCGGATTAATAAAACTGCCTTCACAACGGCTACAGACGATGAGAACATGGCAATGATAGTTGCTCCAAAGAAAGAGGATGTTATAATGTTTGCAACGGCGCAACTGACAGAGTTTCAATCAAGATACAATCACCTTGAACTACTCCAACTCAGAGCCTTCTATTATAGAGAGTTCGGCATACTGCTATTGAGCCCATGGTAAACGGTTTCCTGCATTCTCATTGGTCGGCTTACATGGACGCCATTTTTGTTCCGTTGGTGGGATTGAGTTCCTAGCAACCATGTGCGTTTGCCCAATTCACGTACCAGACTTTTCACTTTTGTTTTTATCTGTGCTATCATCATCATCATCATCATCATCATCATCATCATCATCATCATCATCATCATCATCATCATCATCATCATCATCATCATCATCATCATCATCATCATTAACCATGGGTTCATCGCCCGTAGGTGCTTGATGCGCTCTTTATCACTTCCTTCCATGTGTCTCTTTCTCTGTGCTATCGCCAATATTATAATATGGACTGTATTGTGGACTAAACAATAATTAAGCCTATCCCGAATAAAGGACATTTAAGCTGACACGTGTGTAGGCGAACGTAAACTTATTTCAGTGGACGATTACTTCCAAGCTTTCTCATAAACGAAACCGCCATAACAGCTGCTCTGCCTCCTCTCGCTGGTTTCTCGGGCAACAGGACTCGGACCTTCACTGGACACAGAGGGCCCGCAGCGTGACGAACGTGCGTCCACTCACCAGATCAAATCCACACAAGAAATAGGCATCGCATCGATAGTTTTGGTAAACGACAATACGGTATATTAAAACACTACGTATAATTATGTTATCTAAACTGAATGTTTTCTAATGAGTCACTCTGAGTCATTTTCAGTGTATGACTACGAGCGGCGGACAGAGGACGGGTAGGATGGGAGGGGACGGGAGGGTGTGCGTCCAATTTTTTGGGGTGTGCGTCCAATTTTTTAAGCCTGCGGGGGCCCCTGACTGGACATTGATCTCTGGACAACCCCCATGATAAGCTTTAGAAATTTGGAGATTACGATTATGATTCTTTGATCTCAAACGTCCCATGGTTTGTTAATTACCTTAATTCCTCGGCGTTTAGACCAGTAGCCCTAGTTTCGTTGAGTAGAACAGTGAAATTATATTTGTTTTTCGGTTTTTCAGTAGCCCATCCTAAAATTAAAGCAGAGGTTCCCACAACCTTTTTCAGAGTAAGACACCCCATTGATTAACGGCACCTTCATTTAGTTTCTTCCAGTTAATACTTTATTTTAAGGTCGAGCAATGTTCTTATGCTACATAATGCTTGGTTATGAGAACTGGAGTAAGTAAATAGTAAGTAAGTAATAAGAAGTATAACAGCTACTGATTAATCGCTTTCAGGCAGATTTGGGCATGTCAAAGGCAGCAATACAACTAAGTTTAAACTATTTAGGTTGCCATTCTGCCATTCATTCACAGCATCCACACAGCAAGTTCATGGCACCCTGGTTGGGAAACAATGCACTACAGTATTAAAGGATTAAACGAATCAATAGCATTAATTTCGATTACATGTATTTCTGTTTACTTTCAGAAGCAACTTGAAAAATTATAAATAACTGAAGATAACAGTCACTAACATTTGACCACTCTGACAACACATCAATTACTTATGCTATAATGCAAGTACACGTAGCTACCACTAGAACATGAAGATTTGTTTAGAATAATATTAAGACTAAATCAATCATATATTTTCACTGATCATGTCTTAAGACTTAAGGCACATGCACTCATTTACAATTGCCGTTGAGAAATATTAGCAATGCGAACTGCGAAAATCTCAAAACCATCAGTTACAAACTAACTGATAACCTATAAGAGCACATGTGAAAGATTTCATTGGTTTGAGGTTGTTCATTTGCTGTATGTTTGTATTCTAAAGAACTTATGTCGAGTCTCAAGTTCAAGTACTTTGGTCTCAAGTATAAGTACTTCAAAACTGTACTTAAGTAAGATTACATTTCAGCAAATTACACAACTTTACATGTATAAAATGTGTTATCTGTTGATCTATTTGAATTTGAGTATTGCCATTCGCATTGCCATACTTTTACTACCAAGTTCACCATTTCCGTCTCTCTTTGCATTATCTTTCAGCAATGCCCAGATACGCAAGCGAAGTGTGACAAATCGTTCAAGTATCACATGCTTCACATTATGACACAACGGCAGGTGAACATCCAAACAAGCTCGCTGAATTTCAGTTGACAACAATTTACGCACATTCTTCTTGTGATGCAGATCTGTTGTGGCAATTCGGAGCACTACAACCAACCATTGTTTTCACTTCTAAAAACAACATAAAGAAATGTGTACAGATTTGGCAGCGGAATGGGTATCATTTTAGCATCCGAAATTATTCGCCCATTAGAGTATATAATTTCAGCATCACAAATTAATTTCAACATTAACTTGTGCAGTTCACACACATAAGAATATAAGTTTGTAAAATAAGCATGAAACATAAATACATTAATGCATGACGTTTTAAAAAAAGAGCTAGTAGTTATATAATCAGTACCCAAGTGAACTGTATCTCACTGTGTTCTGTTAGTGGGAATTTTTATGGCATTTATATGCATTCTGTTGCCATTTTGGTTAGGGTCAGGGTAAGTATCGTGATGGACGGTTAGGGCTTAGGGTTAGGGTCAGTGCAGCCTATGTATTTGTGCGAATAAAAAAGCTATACCTGCGAGTGGAGGCTGGATTTAAAAATTCATGCACCCCGATTGTACATGATCCGCGAATTGCGTCGAAGCCTTGTAAAGACCAATCACACTAGACTAACAGACTTGATTTCGGGAGTTGGGACCATTTTGCATTTTCGCCAATTTTTGAATCAGTTTTCGGGGTTCGTGTACACCCCATGCTTCGATACTTGTTAAAACTACTAAGTAACATCAATTGCTCATTTTGCGCCTGCATACTTATCATCTCAGAAATAAAGCTAATTTATGAATTTATGAGAAATTTTATTTACCGTAAGTAAACAAAACCAAGTCCTCTAGCAGGTTTCTCGCAACTTCTGGAACTAAAATGTCGTCCATAAATTTCAACCAATCACAGCGCGAGATTTTCTTAATAACGGAATACCGAACTCTCTGTAATAGAAGGCTCTGCTCCAACTAAACCATCATCTTCTTGGGAGCCACTCCTTCACGCAGAAACCATTTCCGTTATCCAGGAGCACTTGGATGGTGAGCGCGATTTACAGATTGAAGATGTAACAATTTCGAGACGAGTACCCCCTACTGCAATGGTTGGGGCCATCACGTGGATCATCTTTTCGTGAACGTGTGTGGGAACATCTGAAGAACGTTAGTCTGTGACATGCATCATGTCAGTTATTGGTTTCAAACTCCATTAGCAACCACTGCTCCCAGGAACGATCTAGCTCTGCTGTATTCTCTCTTTGTATCCACAGATGACTGCTTATATATTCGAGTGCTTGTATATTTCATAAAGGGTAAAACTTTGATGGTGTTGTGCAAGTCCTAAATATTAATATCTTCTCATACAACTTTTTGTGTGATGTTTCTTGAGGGAATGGAACCAAATGGAGCCTTGGAGAACAGTAGTTTCAACCTTTCATTTTTAATGACCACCCTCATAGCCAGGAGAGCATTAGAACGCGAGGTTCAATACCCGTAATCCCACCTAGAGCGGGCGCCTTGAATGGCTGCCAAAATGTGTGTTTAATTAAGATCTTGATTGTACTGTCATGTTTCAATGTAACCTTACTGCATACTTGTCAGTTTTAATTAATAAAGATTGATTATTTACTTTATTTTAGTTGCAGCTGCAACTGAGATAAATTAAGGTACTTGTGCCCTTCCCTCTTACTTCCAGCCCAATTCATTAACACAGACTTGCCTTATCACCCGTCTCAACTTAGCATTCAACAGATGACTGGCAGTTCCAGCCCCTTTAAAATACTGTCTGAAAATAGTAGATGCTATTGCGGCCAGAAAAATATATTGTCTAGTATTAAATCACAATCACTTTTACCCATAAACATACAGCAATGTGGCCTTTAAAAGTACTTGCAAATACCTTCATATTAGATAGCCTATTTTTCTAGCCACACTAAGACTTATGTAAATCATACACTACTCTAGTTTGGCATAGCTTGTTAGTAAGTGGTCCATTCACACGGCCACTATGGTTTGACTCCCAAAGACCACATGCTAACGGGTCTGCCCTGTATCAACATCACTGTGCACTGCGAAAGCTACCTTAGAATCAGTGTCATGCTTCGTCTTTGGCACGAAACAGACCATAGAGTCATAGACTCTGATTACGTATCAACCATCAAATGATGGTGGGAATTTGTTGGTGGTTCTACATGTCTGTGTGAGTCTGCCAATGGAGGCATTCTCCAGCTATACCAGCATCATTTGTACGAGACAAAATCCCTGTCATTCTATTACAATTCTTACATCAGCCAGGCTTCCAAGAAGCACTTCTCTAAGGTACCATAACTCTAACAATGAACAAAGTTCAATACCTGATAGAAAGTAGTCCGCACTAATGTTAGAGGTATCGTCTAGATGCACAGGAACTTGAAGCGATTTTCTTGATTCACTTTCAAAGCCTAAGAGAAACAAACTTCATCACAAATACCATGTACACACATATAACTGATTCACTGTTTGTATGACATCTCTTAAGCCAACCCCAGCTATTCATTTTCCGTACAATGGCACAAAGTCATGTATAAAGCAGTTCACCTGACATAACTATAATTAAAAAATGTTTCCCAGTATATCAATATCTTAAAACATACGTTGACCAATCAAATTGTTTCCAATGGTCATAGACAACGTCATGTAATGTAATAAAACATTTATACAGCACTCCTTAACATGTTGACCGCCGCCATATTTTTCCGCCCCACGCCACAGAAAAGTGGGAAAAAGTTTAAAAAGTGGTATATACATACATACATACATACATATATATATACATACATACATACATACGTATACACGTACATAAATACATATATACATACACATACATACATACATATACATACAAACATGTATGCACACGTACACATGTACATACATACCTACATACATATGTACATACATACATACATACACACGTGCATACATACATACATACATTCATACATACATACATACATACTACATACATACCCACATACATACCCACATACATACACACATACATACACACATACATACACACATACATACACACATACATACACACATACATACACACATGCATACACACATACATACATAGATACGTGCATGTATGTATGTATACATGTATGTATTATACATATTTATGTGTCTATACATGTATGCATACATGCATGCATGTTTGTATGCATATGCATGTATGTATGTATGTATGTATGTATGCATGTATGTATGTATGCATGTGAGTATGTACACACATGTATGTATGTACATGCATATCTGGATGCACATGCATGTATGTATGTATGTACATGTGTACGTGTGCATACATGTATGTATCTATATGTATGTATGTATGTGTGTAGGCACGTGTGGATGTATCTATATGTATGCATGTATGTACGTGTGTATGTATGTATGTACGTGCGTATGTATGTATGTATGTATGTACATACATGCATGTATGTATGTATGTACATACATGTATGTATGTATGTAAATGCATATATCTATGTACATGCATGTATGAATGTACATAAAAATAGTACGAATTATCTCGTACTCGGCGCTATAGGTAAGAAAATAATGTACGAGATATCTCGTACTCGGCGGTGAACGTGTTAAGAGTCTCTAAGAGGCGCTAAGTACGTGCCATCAGCCTGAGAATAAATGCAATTTTAGCAACCGGGTAAAGGAGGCAAAGTCTCCAGTGGTCATAGTGTCACGAAGTGAGAGCAGAAGGAACGATCATAACCGTGCGAATCAAAGCCATCGTTGCCGATTATGCGGATTGTCCGTTGTTGGATTATCTTTGTGGGATCGCACATAACTTAAATTTACAAGTCTAGTTGTTAACTTTTTCATTCTTCATTTTAGAATATTATGAACATTATGCAAGATTGACTAAGCCTAAATACCTGTAATTTGTATCATTCCTAGTATTATATTCAATGATTTAATTTAGTATTTACAGACTCTAATTGTGCATTTAAAATAATCCTGGAAAAATGTCACTTCCATATTTTTGCAACTACATTGCGCTATATATTCTATTATAATATTATTTAAAATTTTTATTATAGGCTAATGATGAATTAAATAAATAATTATTAGTTTTATTTACTGACATTTACTTCGTGCGGTCATGATTGTCGCTATAATGAACAACATGTGGTAATTAATGGCGTGATTTTGTGCGCGCGGTTTTTAACGGCGCGGTAAAGAGCGCGTGGTATTTACTATATACCCTGTAAACAGTAGATATAAAATATGGATAAACATAAATCATTTGGTATTAAATCACAATTACTTTTGTGAATAGTCAGATAGCAATGTAGCCTTTCAAACTGGACGAAATAGTCTAACAGAAGGCCACAGTGCAAGGGCCTTCACCCTAGATAGTCAATGCCTTTGAGCTTTCTAGACACATTATGACTTACATAAACTATACACTTGCTTCACTGTTATATTTTGGGCGAAAATCCAACATTTATAAAACAGGTTTAGTCGTTTACTCATATTCACTGTAGTACCTTAACTTGGTGTTGGATATTACCAGTGATGGGAACTAAACTATTTTTTTTAAGTTAAACTAAAACTATTTTCCAACTAAAAAAATTAGTTTAACTAAAGTTGGCAACTGATTTCGGAAATTAGTTAATTAAACTAAAAAAAGTAGTCAAACTTTTTTCAACTTTTACGACAAACATTTTCACAATAACAGAGGTTAAGTGAACTGTCATAATGCAGAGCGTCAATGACAATGTCGCCTTCAAGCTATGCAATGTGTACTGTCCTAGCATAAAGTTACAGGCATACTGTATGTAGTGTATGAATTTGAAAACACAGGCTGTTATAATAAATAATAATCTTTTTCTTTAATTAAGCGCCTGCTAACAGCACTGCACTGTTCAGTGAACATACATCATAGTAAAAACGGCAGCCACACAGGGCACCTTACATACATCTATACAGTAGAAGCACATGATAACAGTTTTACAGGAGTCGAATACAACTGTTTTGAACGGCAGCCAAACAGGGCGCCAAATCACGGCCTAACACTCACTTAACTTCACCGTGGCTCTTCTCACCACTCCCAAACTCCATCGCACATGCATCGATTGCCGACTCCTTTGCATCATTCTTCACTGACAAAGTTTCCTCACTCCGTCTCTCATTACAGACTCTCTTATCAAAATCAACCTCTACACAAACCGACTCTTCCCTCTCAGGCGACCACAGTGCAGAGCATGTTTTAAGGAAAATTTATCACTGCACATGACGATCGCCGGAGCACATAAAAATCATAAATAATTAGGAATTACAATTCTTCTCATGCACAAACAACGGTTCACAGCCTTTCATCACTGCACATTTTGTGTATCATTGCACGTTAAAACAATCCCTGCCACAGTGTAGCGGATAGAGATTTATAGCGCTACAGCATTAGGCTAGTCACGATTGGGCTGGTCGAAATTAGGCGAAAGTGAAGCATAGGTTGAAGCAGGTGTACGTGATAAGTGAAGGTGGGCGTATTTCGGAAGGGAGTGCCGAGAAGAGAAGACGTCTTGGAGGACGAGTGAGAAGCTGTGGCTAGGGAAGAAGTAAGTTGTGCTATGTTTGCTAAACCATTTGTGTACTATTGCATTTGTGTAGAAGAGAATGATATGTAGTGTTTAGCACGTTAAATGGAGATTATTGTACAAGTACATGTAAGAGACGAATAAAGTAATGCTGTGTTTATGTAAAAGGGATTGTTGAGTAGTGTATAGAATGTTAGAGATTATTCGTCTACGCATAAAGGAATATTGCGGTTATGTAGAAGAGACTGCTAAGTAGTGTATTGAACGTTAAATAGAAATTGCTGTAGAGGTTATAGACGAATAAAATAATACTGCGTTTATATAGAAGAGACTGTTCAGTAGTTTATTGTAAATGTAACGAGAGGACGGTAAAGTGTAGTAATTGGAATATGGAATTGTTTCGATGTATAATTATGTGTTGTAGAAACCCTAGCGGTCGGTGTGACCCTAAGGTGAATTAAACGGGAAATGACTCAACTTGTGTCGAGTTAATGAGTCGTTTGTTACATTTGGCGAGCCTGCCAGTCTACAAAAAGCCGGTTGTTGAAAAGCCAGTCTACAAAAAGCCGGTTGGTGAAAAGCCAGTCTACAAGAGGCCGGTTGGTGATAAGTCAGTCTACAAAAAGCCAGTCTATGAAAGGCCAGTCTACGAGTTTGCTGGTCAGTCTGCGAGTCACCGTTCTACCTGTCGACGTTTCTGCCTGCGAACTACGAGTTTGCTGGTCAGTCTGCGGGTCACCGTTCCACCTGTCAACGTTTCTGCCTGCGAACTACGAGTTTGCTGGTCTGTCTGCTATAGTCACCGTTCTACCTGTCAACGTTTCTGCCTGCGAACTACGTTTGCTGGTCAGTCTGCGAGTCACCGTTCTGCCTGTCAACGTTCTGCCTGCGAACTACGAATTTGCTGGTCGGCCGAGAGTCCTTGTTTACCTTTCGGCGTTTCTACCTGCATGTCACGAATTGACCTGTCCAGAGTTCTACGAAGCTCTCTGGTGTTGAGTTTCATTGGAAGGTTTTTTTTGGTTTGTCTTTTTGGTGTTTAGTGAGGGTGTTTTAGGTTTATACGTTGTAGGCCTAGATATCCGTTCTCTTTAAATACGTTGTAGATTTAAATATTAATTCTCATCTCGACGCACTATTGGCCTAAATACTAGCTCTCCTTAAATAGGTTGTAGGTTGGAATCTTAGCTCTCGTTGAAACAAGTTGTAGGCTTAAATGTTAGCTCTCGCCTAGATATTAACTCTCTATACTTGTAGGCTTTAAATTGCAAGCTACCTTTAATTATGTTGCAGGTTTAACTATATTGGGTTTAAAGTAGTTGCTCTCATTTAGATACGTTGTAGGCTTAAATACTATAGTTCTCTTTCAGTTCGGTGTGGATTCAAATTTGGGCTATCCTTTAAATTTGTTCCCTGCAGGCGTGTAGCCATGACTTCGTTGGCGCAACTGAAGGAGGTGGGTGAAGGTATGGGGCTTACTGGGGAGCCCCTCCTTGCATTTGTGCGCGAGCAACAAGCTTCGGAAAGGGAGGAGCGGGCTAGAGAGAGAGCTGACAAGAGTGAGAGGGAGGAGAGAGAGGGCTGATAAGAGGGAGAGGGAGGAGAGAGAAAGGGCTGATAAGAGTGAGAGGGAGGAGAAGGATAGGGCCTTGGAGGCTGAACGTTTACGAAGGTCGCATAGGGAGTTGGAAGTAAGAGAAGCGGAAATGAAACTAAACGAGTTGGAAAGGACAGCGGAGTTGGAGAAATTAAGATTGGATAAGGAAGTTGAACGTTTTGAGTTAGAAAGCAAGCGTCTGCAGATGGAGAGGCAGTTGGCTGGGCGTGAGGCGGCATCCTCGTTGGACACCTCGTTTGAACGGCAGTATCGAGTAAAGGTACCCAAACTTCCTCCTTTCGAGGAAGGGAAGGATAACATGGATTCATACATAACACGGTTTGAGAGGTATGCAGAAGTACAACAATGGGATCGAAGGGAATGGGCGATCTTCTTATCCGTTTTGTTGAAGGGGCGAGCGTTGGATGTGTACTCCAGGTTGCCTGCAGAGAGAGTAACGGATTATGACTATTTGAAGGAGGCGTTGCTGAAAAGATTTCAGTTGACGAAAGAAGGATTTAGACGAAAATTTAGATCGGTGAAGGCGGATGTAGGAGAGACACCGGCGCAATTTTTGGCGAGATTGGAGTCTTATTTGCTGCGATGGATGGCGCTGGCGAAGGTGGATGCAACTTTTGAGGGCTTACGGGATTTAATTGTCAGGGAACAATATTTCAACACATGTTCCAGTAATCTAGCAGTGTTCCTCAAGGAGCAAGCTCCGAACACCTTGGAAGACTTGGCACGTTTAGCTGAGAATTACCTGGACGCTCATGCTAATGATGCAGCGTCAGGTACTGGTCGGGCGGAGGAAGAAGGTAGAGTTGGGTCGCTAGAGAAAAGCAGGAAGACGTTCCTTCCGAAACAAAACACGGATCGACGTTGTTTTATTTGTGGAAAGGGGAATCATATTTCGACAAATTGTTTCTATAAGAATCGAACGGGGGTTAGGTCGGTGAACGGTTTTCGATCGGGATCATCGCAGGTTGGGTTTCAGAAAAAGGGGCCGCAGGCCAATGGTTCTATATCTGGAGAGGTGGATTCTTCAGGAAGACAACAAGAAAGAGAGGGACAGTTACGGGAGACCGAGTCGGCTCGAAGTGTGGAACATCGGTGTGGGGCAGTAATGGCTAACGAGGTTGAATTAGTTTGTGGTTGTAAACTCCCGGTGGTGGCGTGTGCGTCGCATACCCGGAGAGATTTGATGCCAGTAGTGGAAGGATTGTTGGGTGAACGAAAGGTGAAAGTGTTGAGAGACACAGGTGGTTCCACAGTAGTGGTAAAGACTGAGTTGGTGAGAAAGGAACAGTTCACAGGGGAACAAACGTGTGTATTGATCGATGGGACTGTTCGCCGGGCACCTATGGCAGTGGTCGATTTGATTACGCCGTACTTTAGTGGGTCTGTTAGGGCTTTGTGCATGAAGCAGCCCCTGCATGACGTTGCCATTGGGAATATTCCGGGAGTAAAAGATTCAAGTCGAGTACTCGATGATGGGATGACAGGAAATAATGACAGACGGGAGTTGCTAGAGGAAAATTGGGCAGAGGAAACTAGACAACAGAGGGCTAGTAAATTGAAGACTGTCCCATTGAGGATACCGGACCAGATAGGTAGCAATGTACCGAGGGAAGAGCTGATAAAGGAGAACAAGATAGACGAATCAGAGGAGAACAAGATAGATGAATCAGAGGAGAACAAGGTATATGAATCAGAGGAGAACAAGACAGATGAATCAGAGAAGAACAAGATAGATGAATCGGAGAACAAGATAGATGAATCAGAGGAGAACAAGATAGATGAAGCAGAGAAATACAAGATAGATGAATCGGAGGAGAACAAGATAGATGAATCGGAGGAGAACAAGATAGATGAATCAAAGAAGAACAAGATATATGAATCAGAGAAATGCCAGACGGATGAGTCGGAGAAATACAAGACGGATGAGTCGGAGAAATACAAGATAGATGAAGTGGAGAAAGACATGACCGATGAATCAGGGAAGGACAAAATAGATGAATCAGAGAAATACAAGATAGATGCATCAGAGAAATGCAAGATAGATGCATTAGAGAAGCACAAGATAGATGCATTAGAGAAGCACAAGATAGATGCATTAGAGAAGCACAAGATAGATGCATTAGAGAAGCACAAAATAGATGAGTTAGAGAAAAACGCGATAGATGAATCAAAGCAAAACGCGATAGATGAATCGAAGGAAGATGCAATAGATGCCTCTAATGGGTGTGTTTTGCTTCAGGAGAATGATGAGAGGTTTAAACATCCCGGGGCTTTTACAAGTAGAAAATTGCTTCCGAGGGAGGCGAGTTATGCGACAATTGAAGAGATGTTCATTATTATTCTATTATTATTGGCTATCGTTTGGGGTATCGCGAAATTCCAAGAGTTTTTGTATGGTCAACATTTTGTATTGAAGACGGATCATCAACTTCTTCAGTATCTGGGGAAGTCCCAGTACCAAAATGGTAGATTGATAAGATGGGCGCTTGCTCTCTCCAACCATGTCGTTTCATTATTAGAGCAATTCGGGGAAAAGACAATATCGGAGCGGATTATTTGAGCAGAAGTGAATGTACATAGGGATTTTATTAATCGCTTATAGATGTTGTTTTATCATGTGTTGTGCTTTTGAGTATTGTGTTCTTTTGAGTATAGGAAAAAGTAAAGAATGTTTGTTTTAAAAAAAAACACAAAGAACTTTGAAAAGAGAAAAATAAATAAAAAAGATTGTTCTGTAAAGTGTCTGTGTTCGGATTATACCAGTTTTGATGAACTAGGAATGACTGTTGTACTATGTTTTTTGTGATGCTGAGTTCATTACTAAGTAGTTGTCATTGGATCGGAAAGTATACCGATATTTTTGTGTGAATAGGCATTGCATTTGTCGTTTGTTTAGTTAAGTTGAAAGTATTGTGCTTAAGGATTCGTGTCCTTCTGGGAAAGAGGAAGGAGTGTAGCGGATAGAGATTTATAGCGCTACAGCATTAGGCTAGTCACGATTGGGCTGGTCGAAATTAGGCGAAAGTGAAGCATAGGTTGAAGCAGGTGTACGTGATAAGTGAAGGTGGGCGTATTTCGGAAGGGAGTGCCGAGAAGAGAAGACGTCTTGGAGGACGAGTGAGAAGCTGTGGCTAGGGAAGAAGTAAGTTGTGCTATGTTTGCTAAACCATTTGTGTACTATTGCATTTGTGTAGAAGAGAATGATATGTAGTGTTTAGCACGTTAAATGGAGATTATTGTACAAGTACATGTAAGAGACGAATAAAGTAATGCTGTGTTTATGTAAAAGGGATTGTTGAGTAGTGTATAGAATGTTAGAGATTATTCGTCTACGCATAAAGGAATATTGCGGTTATGTAGAAGAGACTGCTAAGTAGTGTATTGAACGTTAAATAGAAATTGCTGTAGAGGTTATAGACGAATAAAATAATACTGCGTTTATATAGAAGAGACTGTTCAGTAGTTTATTGTAAATGTAACGAGAGGACGGTAAAGTGTAGTAATTGGAATATGGAATTGTTTCGATGTATAATTATGTGTTGTAGAAACCCTAGCGGTCGGTGTGACCCTAAGGTGAATTAAACGGGAAATGACTCAACTTGTGTCGAGTTAATGAGTCGTTTGTTACATCACAGTGACACAAATTTTCCACCTACTTCATGCTTTAACCTGTTTGAGCCAGCAGAAATCACTACCCTCATTCAAGCCTCACAAAACAAACAATGCGATCTCGACCCAATCCCAACATCCTTACTCAAAGACTGTGCAACTCTTCTCGTTCCTACTATAACCACGATCATCAACCTGTCTCTATTGACCGGTACGTTCCTATGCTTTTCAAAAACTCAGTTGTTAAACTATTTCTCAAAAAACCATCCCTGGACAAGGAACTTCTGTCTTTCCTATCTAAGCTGTCCGAACGGGTTGTCCTCTCTCGTCTCAACGGTTATCTTACCTCAAACAATCTCCTAAACAAAAATCAATCTGCCTACACCAAACATCACTCCACTGAAACAGTCCTCACCTCGCTATACAGCAAACTTGTCACGGCAATAGGTCGTCAACAAGTCTCTTGTCTGTGCCTTTTGGACATCTCTGCCGCCTTTGACACAATAGACCATGCTATCCTAATTAAACGGCTTTCCTCTGTATGCGGAATTTCTGGTACTGCCCTATCGTGGTCAATTCATACCTTTCCTCACGTTCTTTCACCGTTAATGCCGCTGGTCACTCCTCTAGCTCGCACACCCTCACCTGCGGTGTTCCTCAAGGTTCTGTCCTCGGTCCTCTGCTGTCTATCCTTTACACCTCCCCACTCAGCAAACTCATTTCATCATCCTCTGTCAATCATCACCTCTACACTGACGACACACAACTGTTCATATCTTTCTCTCCTCGCTCCCTTCCAGATGCACTAAATCACCTAAGCAACATCATCACCCAGATATCAGCCTGGATGACTGCCAACCTCTTATGTCTAAACCCTTCAAAAACAGAATTTCTCATTATTGGCCTCCGCGAGCAACTGAGCAAAGTAACCTATCCTTCCGACCTTTCGCCAACAGATCTCTCTTCTCCCGTACCTTACTCTTCTCCTGTCCGCAATCTTGGAATAACACTGGTCAACAATGATTTTATTGCCGATTATATTAGAGCGATTTTAGGGTAAACCTGTGGTGCTGATTCCGAATATGGAGTCGGTTTTGCTAGATTGGCTCTAGTTTTGAGTTATTCGACTAATTATGAGAATTTAATGGTTAAACGGAGCACAGTAACAAATCGCATTGAAATTGTCTGAAATTTTGTACCAAAGTGCACACATAAAATACATAATCTCATTGTCTTCGGTCTGATAACATTTAAACATGGTAAGCTGATTGATAAAAATCACAATTTTTAGACTTTTCTAAGGCTTTTGACACTGTCAGACACTCTTTCCTGGCCGACCAACTGGCCATTGCACTATGTTCCATGGTATCACATCGTCCCTGGCCTGAATTAATGCAAGTATCATACAGGGCTCCGGCATGGGTCCCACCAATTTTGTTGTAGCCATGTCTGGTTTAAAACCTCTCTACCACTTTAATCGCATCTTCAAATAAGCAGATGACTGTTATCTTCTCATATTGGCTTCTAATATCTCCACCACTGTTGCAAAACTTGATCACATAAATGCCTGGGCCCAGAGATGCAATCTTCATCTTAACCATTCTAAATCCAGCGACATTATCTTCACCAAGTCCAAGACGATCCTTAAATCCTATCCACCACCTATATGCGGAATCTCAAGGGTCTCTTCATTAAAATATTAGGAATTGAAATAACCGATAAGTTTGAATTCTCTCCTTATATCCAAAAACTGAGCATAAAGGCTAAACAATCCCTTTACGCTCATCGTATCTTGATTTCTCATGGGCTCTCGGGCCCCAGGCTTCATGACGTGAAACGGGCTACCACTGTATGCTATGCTGTTCCCAGGTATGGTTGCTTTGTCAACAAGCAGGAACTTGATCATTTGGGTGCAATTATTCGTAAGTTGGTTCGTCTTGGCTCCCTCCCTCCTTCTTTTCCTACTTTTGAGGAACTCTGCGGCCTTAAGTCTCCTCATCTCTGAAATTCTGCAACTGCTCCCTAGTCTATGCTGCACCGGCTCTTTGGAATGACCTCCCAAAAGATCTCCGCCAGTTCGCTCATCCTGCCATATCGCCTGTTGACATCACCTCGCCTCCGCTTGCACTGTCCTCCGCTGCTTTCCACTCACGACTGAAAACCGAACTCTTCAAGATATCCTATTCTGATTCCATTCCTGCGCCACCACACAACCGCCATCATCACTGATTACCACCGTAGCACCCTGCTGTCTCCTCGGCTCGACCTCCCGGACTCTGACCTGGCACCGGAATGGATAAGGTGGATATGGCTATAGCGGATTTGATTTGATGTAGCGCCGGTGAATAAGCTGGTCTCCCTGACGTGGCTATGTGTGCCGCTGAGAAATTTCTGAGATTTACATTACATTAACTACCACCACCATCTAGCGAGTAGAAGGCTGAGCAAACCATATGGAGGCTACGGGATTCGATCTTGGTTCCTTCTGCACTTCACGCCAGTGTGTTATCCATTACTCTACGGGCCCTAATGTTAAAACTATGCAGTGTTAATCAATAAGTTTCGCGTTGAGTTGTTGACAGTGTTCAATGTTCATTGCGGAAAATAGTTGCGTATTGCTGATTTTTTAAGTTAGACTTTTTAGTTAGCAACTAAAAATTTTTTAGTTAAACTATGGTTTTAACTAAAAGTTAGCAACTTTTTAGTCAACTATTGCCCATCACTGGATATTACATCTGCTACTCGTAATCAATCACCCCATTATCAGTATAGCAAATAGGATATAATAGCTTAGCATAAAATGTCAATTAGTTTGTTCAGTTTGATTTATTTAATATATACTCACGTTCACATGCTTGATTCACTGTTATATTTTTGGGCAATATACAACATCTATACAACAGGATTTACTCATTTTCACACATGTGATTCATTGTCATATTTTTGGGCAATATTCAATATCTCTACAGCAGGATGTCTACTCTTTATCATGCATCTTCTATGGAAATTCCTCAGAGGCATGCCTGATTTGTCAACCCAAAACTACACTTTCAAACTCAATGGGTTTCAGTTGTTCACAGTTCACAATTCAGGAAGGATTATTATCACTGTCCAATTTCTTTTAGGAAGTTAATTTAAGTAGCAATGCTTCTTTGTACTCACACTTCTGAGCATATCCAGACACAGAAAATTCGGGTTGATCTGCCTTGCGCTCGAGTGACTCCAAAGTTGCAGAGTCAAAAATTGGAGATGAGTCACCTAAGATCAGAGATAGGGTCCAATATAGTACACTGGACAAAAAATTATGAAATGCTGCCTCCATCTAAATTACCGGTATCCAGTCTTGTTGTCAAGACCATAAATCTCAAGACCAAGACCAAGACTTTGAACCTCAAGACCAAGACCAAGACTTTGAACCTCGAGACCAAGACCAAGACTTTGAACCTCAAGACCAAGACCAAGACCAAAACCAAGACCCAAAAAATCACTTCATATCCAGACTGCTATTCCTAACTGAAAAATTGTCATTTCGGAATACTTGCTATTTTAATGAAAACATGAGTTTTTTATTATTCAAGCAAAACAACTCTAAATGCAGACTGCAAAGAATTCTGAATTAGTATTTACAAAAGTTCTTCAAGCGAAATGTTATTCCAAATGCCTGTTGCATTTTATAAAAACCAATTCACTCAGAATTTTTTTACCAAGACGTTACCTGTGGGGCCTCATAAAAATTCTGTCATGTGAAAAAATACGTTCTACAGGTGCCGAAATCGCTGGCACACACAGCAGCTTTTCAATCACTGGATTTAAATGTATAAATCGTGAGTCTATTTTGAAATTATTCCATGGTAAATAACCGGAAGTCAAAATAATTGTCCAAAACAACAGTAAAGCCTCATTCACAACCTGTAAATACTAAGGCAATTGTATTAGTAATCATTGGAAAAATATTTAAAATTCTTGCATTTTGTTACATGACTGTTCATATTGACAGAGTCTTGGTCTTGCAAAACCAAGACCAAGACTTTGAACCTCAAGACCAAGACCAAGACCAAGACTTTTGGTCTCAAGACCAAGACCAAGACCTTTGGTCTCAAGACCAAGACCAAGACCAAGCCTTTTAAAAATGAACTTGAGTGCACTCGAGACCAAGACCTTGGTCTCGAGGACAACAAGACTGCCAGTAGCACCTTTAATGCATGTCATCCCAGGAACTATTCTCTAACATAAATTAGTTTTAAAATAATGTTAAGTCTTTGAATCAATACAGAAAAACCTATCAAAGTTTAAAGTTGTAAAACTGGAATGGCCTCTAGTAGTCAGATGAAGACCAAGAGGGAAGAGAGCAAGCAGTTGGCACCATGGAGAAGAAATTAGTTGAAATGAAAAGCTATCACTGCTTTCAAAAGCCTCATTCATAATGAAAAGCCCAAAATGCTGACATTTAACCAACATCCAACAAATTGTCAATTTTGCATAACTATTCTCATATCTTGGACACACTGGCAAAAGGCAGACTCCAATGCAGACAATTACTATGCCATCAACCTAATTCTTTATTTCCTGCCAATTATGGCAAAAGTTTCCTCTGCCATCAAGTACAGTACATGGTGAGGCAGGAAGGCAAACTGAATGCTTCTTGGAATTCTGCGTATAGAAACTTATTTGGCTTGAATAGACAGGATTCTGTGAACAGTTTAATTTGAACACACAGAGTTAATTTAAGAAGTGCTGCACCTTGTTTTATGGCATCTATCACAACAACATTTCTCACATATATTTTTTATGATGCTATTTCAACGAACATTCTGCATGCTATTCTGAACTCGGCATTCTCTAAAACTTTCCGTAGGCTTAGCCATAACAGAATCAATTCTCCCTGTACAGGCAGACTGGCCTGCTATTCAGCTGATACCTAGTGCATTAGACACAGGTGCAATAGACATTACCACTTACTAATAATTTAGCAACAGGTTTTTTTAAGAGCACCAAGAGCCCTTAAATTCTCTCAAACGCATTGTAAAATTGTGATATTTATGGAACACCACGAAGATGCTGCAACAGACAATTGCATTGTATTGTATTAGCTTATTTGCTGGTGTCTAATTCAATCGCCCACAGCTGTAATGTTCTACAGCAGGCAGCAGAATTTCATGTTGGCATAAGCTGTGATGCAAACAGCAAATCCTCTATGGGCTCCATGTCAATGACCTTGCAATTGAAGGACTTCCTCTGCATTCCATTATGGGACATGGGACCTTTACTTTCCTTGCAAACATTTTAGAACCTCTCAGAGATGCTACCAAGGTGGTATGTTCTGGTGCGGTATTGGTGTCATTTGCTGCATGGTGCAAGAAAAAAGACATGACAAATTTGAAAATACAAGATTGCCGTGCTTGAGGAAAGAGACGCTAAAAGAAACTCATCCACACGAAACACATTACGATATTTGAAAGTTAAATCGAGTTAAAGTTAAGAAAATTAAAACTATTTACCTTCCAACCACTCAGAGGAGCTCTCAGAGGAGGATAAACAAAGGTCTTCACTTAGTATCAAATCACGGCGAGTTGTACTCTCAACTTGACGATAATCTGCATCTCTAGAAAGATTTAAGGCATCACCTTGTTATCAAGTGCATGTAATGGTTTCATGTATTTATATGGTTCTGAAAAGATGCTAGAAAATATTAGTATACATGTGTACATACACCAACGTAGTACTTGAACAACACAGATACATGAGGTATACATGGCAAGTCATCAGCCACATTGGTTGCTGACTTTCCTTTTGTACAAATTGGCAATATATGTGACCAGTCATTACAAAATGAGTCTCTAAGCACTTTTTGACCATTTTGAGTTATACATTCCACATTATTCTATGTTAAATTACCTTCAAAATGAGTTATTATTTATCAAAATCGACCACGTGCTTGTTGAGTTATTAAATTTTTAAGCTTTCATCCTGTGCAATACAAAATGTCGGGAAATCAAGATTTTCTATTCATATTTGTTTACCCAGATCCAGTTTACGGCTTACGAGAAAAGCACCTTATTGGTTGATTAAAGGTCATGTCGAAAAGATAATTTCTTCATGTCATAGAGCGAAGTCTAAGCTTTCCAATGATATATTACAACCATGATTTTTTTCGCCAGGTGGCCACCGTCTAGGAACGTGAAATTCGTACAAAAATGATTTTTTTTTATTTTATAGGTCACTTATTTTATATAAATAACATATTGAAAACAACAAAATAAATAAAGATTTAATATTTTTTAGTGTATTATATAATGTAGCTTTCGAAAATGTAAATATCACAAAATCAATAATTTTAATGCAAAACACCTTCAGAAGCGATTTGCAGCGTTTTGCTGTATGTGACTTCCGACTCATTTTGTAATGACGGGTCACATATGTATGAACTAGCTTGACAACATCTTATACATTTGAATGTTTGCTGTTGCCGCTCTATAAAATGGCCGCAACTTGGTCCATAAACTTTGAAAAAGGTGTCATCCATCATGTCTGAATACAATTCTGTGGTTGGGTGTTCACAATAGTGCAGGGGTGGACAACATACGGCCCGCGGGCCAGGTCCGGCCCCCGGGGACCGGCCCTAGACATGTCTTTGAATAAGCATTGGACCTGGCACTTGGGAACCTTTTATCCGGCCCTACATGAATGTCTGGATTTCTCTACGTAGACCGACATTAGTAGTTTCAGTTCAACGACACTGTGTAATAGCAAAGATCATTAGCGTCACCCTCCTCCCTTAGCAAGACTTGGGACTGGCACCGCCAGAGTACGAGCAGTGGCGGAGTTAGATCGACATTAAAGCATCTGTTTCTTATTTATTAAGAATCCGGCCTCTAGTCTAGTCAACTAGTTTAATTACGTATACTCTGTCATCAGTGTAATGACTCTCTGCATGAAACAAGACCACAGAGTGGGTAGGTTCGCAACTTATATCTGTGAATAGTTCTTCTCAAAGATGCATAAACTAACAAATGCAAAAACAGATGCAGACTAACAGACAACAATCTTTCCAATGAACTTTGAATTGCCACTTCGAACATTAAAGCAAATATTCTGGATTTGTGCCGTGAAAAGAAGTGTCAGATCTCACATTAGTAATTAAATATAGCACACCAAGCAAATGGATACATGGTATAGACTAACAGTTTTATATATTTTAGAAACTGAAGAAACTTAAAACATATTTGTTTTTTTATTGTAGTGTAGGACTGTAGGTATTAGGATAATTATGTTTTCATCATAAAAATTATCTTCATTTTTACTTTAAACTTTAAGTTTAACCGTAAAGGTACTTCCGCAATACTTAGTTTGAATAAAATTAATATTGTCTCATTTTCTGGGGCAAATAAATCGGAAATATTAGCCCGCAATTGGCATACGGTCCCTGAGCTGCCCTTAAAATCATAGAGCTGCCCTTAAAATCATAGGGCGGCCCTCTGTTAAAAGAAGTTGCCCATGCCTGACTTATAGTGTATAAGTCCACCACTGTTGAACGTTATCGTTATCAAGTTTTTGCCTCTGATTCAAATATTGACGTCTGGCACGTTAACATCACATTATTCACCTGTCAAATGTTTTACTTAGCGACTCACTTTCAGTTCTGAACTATACCTAGCATCATTTAGGTTAGAATGGAAAGACTTTTGTGAGGTACTGAAAAGGCACGACATCAGGTGTCTAGATAACATTCACACACACACACATTCTACCTATACGGAGCCGCGCCAGAGTACTGGATGGACTATTACATCGAGACACTTAATCTGCGGCTGGGCTACGACCGAGATTGGTGGAGAAGTGTGATCTCCACGTACAAAGGATGAGATACATTTTCGGCAACGATGCTTTCTTGGTTGCCGGTGTCAGATACTGGAACAGTCTTCCGCGATACGATCCGCCAACTCAGTAGAGTCCTTCCAATCCAAACTTTAAGACTCATCAGTTTTCGAAGGCCTATTCTGTTGAGTTGGTTGTGAGGTGCCCTTATAACGGCAAGGCTTTGTTACGACGCAATGCAAATTGTCGTTGTAATTATCATTATGTTATTATTCTCCACCTGATGAATTTTGAATCTGATTCCACTTGATGTGACCATCAACTGAAGCCTTTGGCATCATGACATTTATGTATGTACATATGCATGTGAAGCATCTATATATGTAAGTGTGTATGCTTGTGTTTGAACATATGTATGCATGTATCTGTGTTGATATGCATGTATGTATGGATGTATGTATATATGTAAGTATGTATGTCTTAAAGTATTCATACAACACACCTTTTAAAATTCTCTGAAAGGTGTTATATACTGAATTTCCTTTAAAGTCTACCTTTGAGGCCTTTGACGATCATCAAATATGTGCGTGGCAAGTTCCTCCAGGATCTTTTCCATGGCCTTGACTGTATCTTCTGTTCCCAATTCCACCTCTGCATCAGCAAACATCAAGACAACAGTAAACCATCCACAAACAGATTCTGGAAACAGATTCTTGTATGTATGCAACTAAACTAAATACTTGCTTAATTTGACTCGGTAGCAACTGTTCCAACAAGTGGTGCAGAGCTGTGAAGAATCTTCTGGCTGAAACACAAAGGTGACTTAACAAATGGAATTCAATTTACTCCCTCCCAACTACGCTAATACTCATACACGAACCGCAATAGGACGGACAGTTGATCGGATTCAAATGGACTAGTATTCCATGGATTTAGAGATTTCTGCTCCACCTATGTCTCCTTGTCAACCCACCTGTGTCCCTTTATCAACTGAAATGAGCACACCGACTAACACTGATCGCACACTGTCTGTGGGAGATCAGACGGCAAGGGAGAGAACTGGCCACCCGCCCTCATCAGCGAAGAAAAATGAAATCGCTACCACTTCTTACTTGTTTCTTACCCTCTCAAGTAGTTCAGTCATCAACATCTCTTCGACATCAGGCGAGTGTATCACATGACTTGCCATATACTTCCAGTTTGCACTGGTACCAAATTCTACTGCTTCGTAACAGAGACGCGTTTTCATGAACAACCTCCTTCGGGTTATTACACGCAATCTATCAGCTTCTTCACAGCCAGAATCGTCTGATTACAGACAAACAGCACTTATCTATTTACTTATTAAGGGAATTTATATAGCACCACTCACAGAAACTAATCTGAACCAGTCTAAACGATGCTAAACATCACTAACAACAGAACATTTTGTCAGTTAGTAAACATTACTCAGATAGCCCAGAGTCACTAGTGGCCGCCTCACACATGTACACAGTGCCCAACCAAAGAATTCCCATCTTACAGACTCATCTTCTTATGAATATTGATTGACCTGATTACGGCTTGGGTTTGGTGTGCCATCGGTTGATGCCTTGTGCATTAGACACCGGCTCAAAAGAAGATACTAATTACAATAACAATTCCCAGCTAGAGTTAACAGAGTTCCTGAAGCACGTAGAATCGAGCATAAGAAATGACGATAGACACTGTGCCACACTTGATACAGAAATACTTTATAAAAAATAGAGACTTCAGTTAAGAAAATGATATTTACCTGAAACTAGTTGGTCACGTTTGAGTTTTGCGCGATAACGGAGATCTCCAAATTCAGTTAGCAGATTAAAGCAATGTGAAAGATTGCCACGACTCTTGATAAGTGACTCAATTTCTGAAAGCATAAATGCTCCAGCATTGAAAGTTAAAAAAATATTTAACAAGCATAATTAATAAAGTAAAAATAATGCAATGCATTGGCAAATGTATCGGTGGAATATATGTATCCTAATCTAGAAATGGAATCTTCCATGGTGCTCTCAATGCAGTGCACAAAGCATTGGCAGACTGTCATTGCTTTCAGCCAAAAGCTTTCAGAAATCGAATAACCCTGAACAGAACTGGTCAAGATCCATTCTACAAGATCTGTTCCTATGTTTATGGAATCTTTATTGAACTCTTATTTCTGTGTCTCTCCTTTGGAAACAGCTCTTCTACAGAAAATGTTCCTGACAGAGGAACACCAGATTAGGTCCCTTGGACATTTGTGTTCACGGCACTTTTGCAGAGTTTCTTAAAATACACTTTATAAAAGTCTAGATACATTCTGTTGCACCCATTAATAACCATCGTCTCTGAGGTATTCTAGATATGGGTATAAACCATATGACTATAAACCATATGGGTATAAACCATATGACTATAAACAATATGGCTATAAACCATTATTATGGACAAGGCATGTCTTGTGTGATATGGAGGTGCTTATATTACGCAATTAAAACTCACGGCTAGGAAGTAGCAAGATATAAAGTACTGACTCATTTATTAAACATCTGTATCAACATCAAATTATGATGAACCTCGACCGTGATTTCAGTTGTCGATCCCTTTACTGACCATTGACTGAAGTGTTTGTTGGATTGAACAAGGTAGTCATATTGAAGGGGATGGGGTCTGAGGTTACGCAGTGCAATGATTTGATCGATATCGACTGTCACATGATGGGCCTGGGATTTGAACCCAGGTTGCACAGGTGATAAGCAGACTTGTAGATCATTCAGCCTGATATTGTGCATTATGATATTATCCGGACATTTCCCCCAGGACATTTCCCCCGGACAATTCCCCCCGGCATTTCCCCCGGACAATTCCCCCGTAGGACAATTCCCCGGACTTTTCCCCCGTTGAGACAGTATAGTTGGTCTTGGACAATATTGATCTATCTACAGTATCTATCTATCGATCAATCGATCCATCCATCCGTCTATCTATCTATCTATCTACCTACCTATCTATCCATCTATCCATCCATATAGCTCTCTATCTGTCTATCGGTCTGTCTATCTATTTATCTTTCTATCTATCTATCTATCGATCTATCTATCTATCTATCCATCTATCCATCCATCTATCTGTCTGTCTATCGGTCTGTCTATCTGTCTGTCTGTCTATCCATCTATCTATCTATCTATCTATCTATCTATCTATCTATCTATCTATCTATCTATCTATCTATCTATCTATCTATATATCTATCTATCTATCTATCTGTATAAATGGATGGATGGATGGATGGATAGATGGATGGATGGATGAATAGATAGATAGATAGATAGATAGATAGATAGATGATAGATAGATAGATAGATAGATAGATAGATAGATAGATAGATAGATAGATAGATAGATAGATAGATAGATAGATAGATAGATAGATAGATAGATAGATAGATATTGTCCAAGACCAACTACACTGTCTCAACAGGGGGAAAAGTCCGGGGAATTATCCTATGGGGGAATTGTCCGGGAGGGAAATGACGGGGGAATTGTCCAGGGGGGAAATGTCCTAAACCCCATTATGATACAGCGCTATAGATTAGACAGGCAGTCCTGACAGAAATGCTCTTAAGATCGAAGGATGCTTCTTCTAGCGTAGGCAGTTCGTGCTCATCCATTCGCAAGCATTATCATCATCGAGATGCAAAGCCAGTAGCCCATCACTGAAAACACTGATAATGCACACCATAGTCTGCATAAGTCATCCGTGGCTTGTACGCAGTTGATGGGGCTGTATGCACAATAAGCCTGGCCCATCCGAAGTCTGTTTAGAGCAGACCAGTGGTCGAGGCAAGTTGAAGCCTGGAGGACAGACAGAGGATTTAGCAACGAGGAAGTGATCAGTCACAGTTGCTGCTAATCACCGTCATGTTCCCACCAGATGGCATGTTAGCCATTTTAGCATGATTCAACAACAGAAGAACTTCACATGTTGCATCAGGAGTGAACCCTTGAGGCAGAGGTCAAGGTCATGCATGCTATCAATCACCTACTATCAATCAACCACAACAAACTAATATGCTATTCAAATCAGCTACATGTAAACAGCAAATAAAATACACTGGAAACTCATTATAATGCTGTCCTTGGTAGCCATACCACGAACCACCTTAAAGTGAGATCATGCTACAACAAAGGCAAATTCTAAAGCTGTATGAAATTTGAGATCTGTGTATCTGACAATCTCATATCAGAATTCGTTTTATAGCGAAATTTCTTATAAGGAGTGTCCAGTGTACATGTGCAATCTAACAGTAAGCAATAATTTGAAGTGGCTACGTGCTGCACGCTTGGTTGGGGGTATCTCCAGATTTTACCATGTTTCCGAATACATGAGAGATGTCCTTCACTGGCTCCCAGTTCAGCAGCGCATCCTTTACAGGGTCTCCTCAATGGCCTGGCAATGTGTCTTAGGCCGGGCACCGGCTTACCTTTGTGAGTTCTTTACTCTTACCTCTGCTTGTGCGGGGTGCAGATCCCTGCACTCAGCATCCCGGGGAGACTTCGTTGTTCCTTACGCTCGTACCGCCATAGCACAGTGTAGGGCATTCTCGGTGGTTGGTCCTGCCGTTTGGAACGATCTACCTCTTAAGATTCGATCCCTTCCTAGGGATTTCTCTGGATCCTTTTACAGTCTCCTTAAGACATTTCTTTTTGACTGGGCCTGGGTCGGGAGTGCCTCTGAATAGATTCCTTGAAGGGGCGCTATATAAATGTTTTAGATAGATAGATAGATAGATAGATGGAGTACCAACCATCTCCAGCCATAATTCCATATATTGTTGCTCCATCTTCGATCTTCTGATCCCAAAGGATGCTGTCGTCATTCACAGGGTCATCGTCTAACAAGCTCACCACGAGTTCTCTATCGCCTGAAGAGACATCAGAAATCTTGGACTTGACGCTTCTGACGGTGTCATTGAGATCCAAGTCAAGCGAGAAAGGTGGATGGTCGAATGTCTTCACGTTGACCTTCGAATATAAATCCGATAATTATATAAGTATCCAGATTTCTCTAAAGCCAAAGTTTATGGAAGTATTTGTACAATGGATTTTAGGCAATAGTGTACAACAGGCACCCTGTTGTGCACTACTGCCAAAGATCTAAAGCTCATACATCACACAATGTTACAACATATTTCTCTAAGCCATTGTTGATGGCCATAATGTTTAACAGGATTTCAGACAGCACATAAGACAGGTTGGAAACCACATAATACATGCTCAGAAATGTTTGACTTTTACCACATGCACTCACACTACATATTGATACTCACCCCACATATTGATACTCACCCCACATACTGATACTTACCCCACATATTGATACTCACCCCACATACTGATACTCACCCCCACATACTGATACTCACCCCCACATATTGATACTTGTCCCACATTTTGATAAACACCCCACATATTGACACTCACCCCACATTTTGATAACCACCCCACATTTCCCCGAAGCTACTCACCCGGCATTTGATGTTTTCCCAGCCCATATAGTCCAGAATGTCTACGGAATCTTTTGCTACCAGTTCATTCAAATCCCGAATTGCGGTCATCACCTCATCCTACAAACCCAACAGTGAGTCTTAATTTACCTTAAGCATGTTAATACCAATATTTCTATAGCACCACAATCTCATGACTAGCCATCAAAGAACAGATGGCGCCAGGTGGCCGTGCTTACTCAAGGTCCCTCCATAGCGGTATTTGTGGGATTCGCACATACTGACTTTTATGCCTTGAGAATTTATATAGCGGCACTATAAAAGTTCTAAGATTAGATTACAAGTTTCTTTAAATAGGTCTTTCAGAATTTCACCCAACCTTTACATTTCTGATGATTCACACCATCAACCACACTTTCTTTATTACGGTATGACACTCTTGATATTGATCAAATAGAGCAAAGTTTAAATATAGCACGACTAAAATTGACTTCATTAATAGGATTCACGAAGCACCACAAGGACCGTAATAATCTATTCCAATCTAATCTAATCTAATTTTGTTATTAATGGCTATCATAGTCAAATTCACAGTCTACTTGAAAAGCTCAATCAAACCTAGTGGACTGTACAACTCTGCTAAACAAACCATAGAATGATATATTTCAAGTTCAGCAAATACACACACACACAGGATCCTCGGTAAACTGTTATTACTGAATGCTACTGGATATTTTATCGATACTTATGGTGCCATACCTTTTCTCTCTTTTCGATAGCTACAAAACTGGTGAACTGCGTGATGATGGAGAACTCCATGCTCAGCTTGATTATGTAATTCTTTCGATTCTTCTTCAGAATCTGTGGAGAGAAAAAAAAATCTGTTGCACTGCAGAGATGAGAATTAGGAAGCTAAAATCATATCCAGTCCATGATACGAATGTAAGTATGTAAGTATGAAACATTGCTCGTAAGTTATTTAAAACTGTTTCCAAATCTCTCAGTCACTATACAGTTACAGTAAGTTACCATTAGTTCCAACAGACATAGCTCAACTATGTCATAATCATATCTGAAAACTTCGCAAGCACTGCTTAACAGTTAAAGCAAACGGGATCAGCTTATTCACGATTGATACACCATGTCAGAGGGTTGTTAACATTCTACAGTAAAGTAAGAACTCTAGCAACTTTGAACATTGTATCAGCTGTCGAACACGGATAGGACTCTGTTAGCAGTAGTAACTTCTCCAGTAACCTCTGCTTATTCCCTTGTAAGAATCTTAAAAAGTTCTTCAGCCATAGCCAGATACATACATGTCATACATACATACAAACGTACATACATGCATACAAACATACACATATACATACACACATATAGGCTACATACAGATGAGCTTGCTGTTCTTAATTAAGTCCTATACCAATTAAGACATCGCAGGCAGCACAATGTGAGGTACTAAAAGGCACCAGATAAAGAATCTGTGTACACACATTCATACATATATACAAGACGATATGAATGGCATAAACACAACAACAGTTATTTGTTTTTACCTCGTGTTCCAAGCGTTCTGCAGCCAGTTGTCCATCATTCCAGTCTTGAATTATGGCTCTGGCTGTCAACTGGTGCAGAATCTGGAACAGAAAACAAAAGTGAGGTAAGGTAAGATAAGGTAAAGTGGAAAGGTAATTGTTCATTTACCACAAGAAACAATCACAATATGAATATGGATGTAAGTTCATCATCGAATGAGTGACCAGAAAAGCATTTAATATATATTATTTTAGTATCATATTGTATGATGTACCTTTCCAGTGGTTATGTTGAGCTCTGCAGTCGATACCATCGTAGAAACCTCTTGATTGTCAATGACCGCCTTCAGTGTCGCCTGCCAAAGAAACAAAATGGACATTGGAGACACCCATTGGACCTATTCAAAGTTATGTATTAGATTCTGATGATCATTCTTTCATTCATTCAGTCATTCAGGACATTCATATAGCACCTATACAGTTTCCAGGGTTCCAGCAGCCAGAGATCTTAAGCTTCAAGTAGTCACTACTCACCTTTATTAATAATTACCTTAATAGGACAGAATGCTGGTGTCAATAGGATATATTTATACATATGATATATATGTATATATGTGTGTGTGTGTGTGTGTGTGTGTGTGTGTGTGTGTGTGTGTGTGTGTGTGTGTGTGTGTGTGTGTGTGTGTGTGTGTGTGTGTGTGTGTGTGTGTGTGTGTGTGTGTGTATATGTATATATAATATCTATGAATCTCATATACAGATATTTATTTTAACAGTAACTTTCTTCACAAAAAAGTGACACAAGCAAATCTTTCATTTTCTATGGAGAAAGTCAGTGTTTTAAAATAAAATATACAAAAATAAAATGCAAAGTCCAAGAAAGTTTACAAATTCCACTGCCATGCAACGACTGACCTGTGTGCAGTTAGGAGCAAAGCCATAGACCACTTGTCGGCATCCATTAAACAGCGCCATGATTTCTGCCGGCGCCTGAACAGGTGGTTCCGCATCATTGAAGTTGCGCCACTCGACACAGATGGACGACAGACTCGGCTGAGCGGCTTTCGCCAACTGGTTTCTGATCTTTGTCTCCCACCTGGACTTCATTTTCGAATTGAAGAACTCATAATAGCCACATCCAGCCCTTGCCAGACTTCGAAGGGTGTGCTGGTTGGCAACAGACCTAACAACAATATTAACAACTATGCAACCTGCAACAACTACATTGTACTGTTTTGAATTGCACTAATTGTAATTGCAATTAGTAACTTCTATTGTGCCGGTGTCTAATGCACAAGGCATCAACCAATGGCACACCAAAACTAAGCCATAATCAGGTCAATATCCAGTAAGCATATAGCCTAGGTGGAAATATGCTGCTGTAGTTACTCAGACTCATCACCTTTAGGGCGATCTTTGTGGCACAGAGTAGGAAATGGTTGCACCTTTTCCAGGATAAAAGAACTCAGTGGTGTTCTGCGCATGATAGTTGTGTATAACGAGGGAGTCTTGCAACAACATTGTGCAACCCTCCTGCCTCATTAAAAGTCTAAGACTAACAACAGGTGGCAGATGATACCTCACAAACTCACATCTCACATGCAAATTGACAATGGACTTGTAATTTCTAAACAGCTACTTATAGGCTAAGTGTAGGGCTTTGTCTTATTCACAAGCACAACGCCATGTCTGAGGGGTCATAAAGACATTTGAGATGCCAAGGCTACTCAACAGTAGCTTGCAAATCATGACCTTTTGTGAAGCTATACGGGAATTAACACATCACAACACATCAGGTCATGAGGGCTGGAGATGTTCTGCTATGCAACACTTATTAGTTCTTCTGCGCATATAAAGAAAATTTTATCCAGTGAACCAGATTATCTCCGGCCAAACAATTCAAAACACAACCGGAAAACAATTCTCTTCAAAGAAGAATCAACAAAAGCAAAACTGGAAATTTTCGTTAAGCCAAAACATTTAAAGAATTAAACATACAATATTAAATCAGATAAAATTATAACCAGTCTCACAGCATCGGTCTCATCAGACTGACCCTTGTAATTGACCAAATTGCAGATCTTTTCAGGAGCGCCATCGACTGATGCCCAGCGCATTTTTACAGCAGTGCTAAACAAGTTCTCAGACCAGATAAGATAATCTCCAGCCAAGAGAAATCAACGTACCCAACTCCGAAAGTGAAGACTCGTGAATGTCCAGAGTTTGTTCGAATGGCATCAAGCGTCATCTGCTCATTCGAGATGTGACCATCGGACACAAGGAAGAGGTTCTGAACGGAATCCTCAGGACAGACGAGAAAGAGGGAACTTAGCGGACGAATTACTTCAGTGTTACCCATAACAGCCTCCTGGCTCTGCAAACACAAACAACCCTCATTCATTCATTCATTTATTCAGAGCATTTATATAGCACCATCTAACTGATTACTTGCAGCATGTATTGCACTGGCTCCCTAGCCCACAGTGGACTGCTTATTGGGTCTCTGCCTTGGTGTGGTCCCGGTGTATTTGCAAGAGTTTTGCTGCTCCACCCTGAATGTCCAACGTCGTAGTTCTCTGCACTCATGCTGGATCCCCGCTCATGGACTGCTCTTAGGCAGTGCCATGCTTTCTCCATCACTGGCCTTGCGATCTGGAATGGGCTTCCCGTGGCACTTCGGTTGGTCCCTGGAGCCCCATGCTGCTACATTTTACTCTAATCTTATAACTGTGCCCTTCAGCTGGGGTTGGGTCTAGATCACCCATACACTAAAAACCGTCATCGTTAAACAGACAGACAAAAACATATCCATGTCGCTAAACTCTAGTCAAAACTGAATCAAAGATTGAAACTTGAATCACAGGCTAAATGCTGAGGCACACACAGTAGTGTCGTTTTGATCTCATACTTGCCAACCGTTATCCAATTAAATTATGCCTAGCAGCTATTTCTAAGTGACCTATTCCAACCTTACATTATGCTTACATCTAATATCAAACAAAATATCTACAAATTCTCTACATATAATATAATCTAATATGCTGATCAGTCAACCTTTATGAATTTCTCTGCCAGCTTAGCATTGACCGGAGTCTTAGTTCGACTGCAAGGAAAGAGTTCATCATAATCTGCAAATAGAAAACATTCAATTCCTACACTTAAAACACAGCATCAGTTAGCACCCTTTAAGCAGCTCTCAAAGTATTGTTCAAAAGGCTATCTACATAACTACCATAAATAAGAGCCTTTTAATATATCCATTCTCTGATGAACTTAAACAACTGCCGCTGTGAATGTCAAAGTCTGCTGATGTCATTGTGTTAGCAACTAAGACAAAAATAAGTAACTGAGCCTTTCAGCTCACTGGTCTGCATGCAGGGAAATAGCATTTCGGCATCTATTCAGGAGGACAAAATTGTTCATGCTTAAAAAACACAACTGAATCTCTCTTTTATTTACCTCTCAGCAATTGTGCTAACAGCTGACACCCTAGAAGTAGCTTGCTACAATCAACACTATTGTCTTCACTACATTACATTACACAGAAACTGCAATTGCATGCTGAGCACAGTCACACAAAATGCATCATTAACTACTTTGAATTCCTGAAGACAAACTTGTACAATATTGTAAGCTTGGTAAATAAAGACCTGTTCCAAAGACGATGATGTTGAAGTAGCACGACTCTGGAAGGAGATGAAGGGCCAACAGAAGGATTTTCTTGGCCTCAGTCAACGAATTTCCTTTCATCGAGTTTGAAAGATCAAGAAGGAAAACAACTTCAAAACTTTCCGAACTGCTCGCTTCAAATTCTGGGTAGAAAGTCAACATGCAAGCCTAGGAAAAAATAATTAAAAGTTTATATGTTTTGAAAAACTGCCCATTGCAAGTACTTCAAATTGGACTCCGCATAGTTGACGATAGATAACTTTGTTCAAGGAATTTTTTCAAATGTTATAATTTCTTGGAACTGAGATTAGAAATTATAACCAAGTAAGTACTTAAGTAATCTTAATTAGCTCGAGACAAACATCTACATCTAACAAACAGCAAATCTACATGAAATAAATATTGCAGTAACAAAAGATATGAATTAAAATTAAACTGTGATCAAAGGAGAAACTACAAAACACAAGATGCGAACGAATGAAATCAACATACCCTACTCTCTGGGTTGTCTGGCAGCTGTTCCACCCACATCCGTGGAACGTGAATCTCTGCCAATGAGATCAGCAGCTGGAATCCCTCATCAATTGGTTGGTTCTTTCTCATCTCAACAACAGCTTTTGTCTCCGTTTTCTAAATCAACAACATCAACATTCAAGTAAATGTTAAACAATACATAAAGTGTTTAATTAAAACTTAAAAGAATTCTGAAGTTAACGTTCAGCATACATGTACAAAGGTTAGCTCAGGTCTCTCTGCCTTCTCTCACTGGTCTCTCTGCCTCCTCTCACTGGTCTCTCTGCCTTCTCTCACTGGTCTCTCTGCCTTCTCTCACTGGTCTCTCTGCCTCCTCTCACTGGTCTCTCTGCCTTCTCTCACTGGTCTCTCTGCCTCCTCTCACTGGTCTCTCTGCCTCCTCTCACTGGTCTCTGTGGCAACTGGGCTCGGACCTTCACTGGACAACCCCTCTGAAACAACACAGCAATCGTGAATAAGCTGATGCCCTGCACTTAGCTTTGGAGTAGCAATTTAGAAATTTGTAGTTTATGAATACGATTACAATTACATTTTTTAAGTACTGAGAAAAAGTGCACGAAGTATCTCAATACATGACTTGTATTATTCATCACTTATAAGTAATATGATAATTTATTCACGAGTAACGAATTAAGAAAGCATTTAAAAGTATATTTCCAACAAAACATATTAGAAGAGTCTAAACCTTCAAACGAATGCGATGTGTAGGACAATCAATCTTCTTTATTTCGAAAGGCATTTCGATCGCCACCTGAACGGACGTCTCAACCTGATCTTTAGTAACCTTCACAGTATCAAGATCATCCTAAACACAAAACAAATCAGCAAAGTGTTAAGAACTTCTAACAGGCTCTGAAAATTCAATGTGGCTAAATTAAATCACAGAAATAAGTGCAGAATTAATAAAACACCATAGAAGAAAACGATGAAAGAATATCACAGTGCAATAGAATTGTAACTTGATAACGCCTTGCCTTACAAAGTTCAGAAGTACAGACTGAAGCCAAGCTACAGGGCAAGTCAGTCACAGCTGCCAGTCCCTATTTTGTACTGTACTGTATTGTATCTC
The DNA here is from genome assembly GCA_963556255.1 of Allolobophora icterica. Taxonomy (NCBI): domain Eukaryota; kingdom Metazoa; phylum Annelida; class Clitellata; order Crassiclitellata; family Lumbricidae; genus Allolobophora; species Allolobophora icterica. Next base: position 93,810,607 of record OY744602.1, on the reverse strand, counting down.
AAACTTGTAAAGCACCTCTACCCAGTGCCCACCAATCAGAGGCACTACCAGTGCGAAAGTACCCGGGAATAAAGGCAAGTTTTTAGACAGTGAAAAGAAGTGGCAGGACCATCCAATAATAGTGCAACTCAAACCGAAGGGGGAAGCTGATTCCATAATGAAGGGCCACTACTAACAAAGGCACAGATTACTATGACAGGCACCCATGTGAGATTCTTAAAAGGCACTTTACAAATAGCCAGATACATACATACATACACACATACCTACATACCTACATACATACATGCATACATACATACATACACACACACATACATACATGTAATCATGATCCGTTGGTGAAGCCCGGTCATGATTGATGAACTGACCTGTGTCACAGTTCCAAGTCCAGCCAATTTCTTCCACGGTGCAACACATGCTGGGATACGGAAGGAGACTTTCTCTCCCTCCATCTGCAGTTCAGCCACGTACGTTATTTTTATCAGAACATCAGAGAAGGGAGGAAGGTTACCAACGCTGACTGTAAACACATCCTACATTCAGAAACAAAACATTCGCCATTAACAGACAACTTAAAAAATATTCAACTCATTCGGCAATTTGGCTTATTTTAACTGATTAGCCAAACACTTATATGTATAGACTTTCTTTAGTTATGATTATTAATTATGTCTTCACATGTGACAGCTTCATGTTAGAGTATTTCAATATAGTCATCTAGTGTCTGATTGCTCAGTTTACGTCTCACTCTGTGTTGTGTAACCAATCAATCAATCAATCAATCAATCAATCAATCAATCAATCAACTAAGCATTTATAGCATCCCTTCAAGGCAACTATTCAGAGTCTTGACTTCTGCTCGATTTATTTATTTATTAAAATAATTTATATAGCACCATTTGAAATAATCATGTGCGCTTGCAGAAGTCAAGACAGCTCTGGGAACCCAGATGGAAGTCTGGCCAAAGCATAGCAATGTTTCAATGTCCTCAACATATCTCTTGCTGTTTGTTCTGCTCAGTCTCTTGTGTCATCCGCAGATGACCTTTTCAGCTGGCTTGTCCATTTGTCCATGGCAGCTTGTCTCTCTGGCTTAGGAAACTGACTTTCTGGGTACTGACTTGATTATGATTTGTTTTTAGTGCGCCATCATTTTGATGCCTTATGTATTAGACACCAATGCCACTGAAGTTTCTAATTAGGGGTCGTCCATAAAGGACGTCCGCAAAATATGACCTACTTTGGACCCCTCCCTCCCCCTTGTCCGCATTTGTCCGCATTGGACCTTACCCTCCCTCCCTCCCCCTATGCGGACGTCCGCATGCCTAAGCCAATTTTTAATGTCATCATTCTTTTTACAATCATTCCACAGTTCCTGTGCATGTTTAAGTGACAGTTCGGTTTTCATATCGCAGGATGTGCAGTAATAAAAGCCTCTTTAAGGTTGCAGTAAAAGTTATACCATGCATGAGGTTTTAGCTATCACTTCACTGACATTTTCGTCTTTCGGAGAAGGTTGAAACAAGGTGGTGTTTAAAAAACTATCAAATTTGAACGTTTAGATGCGGACGTCCGCACTGGTCATAATCCCCCTCCCTCCCTTGTCCGCATTTGTCCGCATTTCGATGACCCCTCCCTCCCCCTCGTTGCGGACGTCCTTTATGGATGACCCCTAAACCTAAATAATAATAGTAACAATAATAATAATAATAAAGATATGAAAATAGCAATTCTTTCATCTGACAAACACTTTTTAACAAAAAGTACTTGGCCTATACAAATTATACCACCTTGTACCTTGTGCTGTCAACTCCTGGAGCTCTAGCGATCGCCACGACACACATTCTCCATTGCTTCCTATTCGAAGTCAGGTCCCTTAGTGCTTCCAGATTCATGCCAGTTACATCGTGAATCTCATCCATCCATTTCTTCCTTGGTCGACCCCGTCTTTTTTTCCCCTCACCACAAGCCAACATCATTTCCTTTTCTAGCCCATCAGATCGCATAACATGACCAAAGAATCCAAGCTTCAATCTTGTCGCTTTTTGTTTTAATGACTCTTCATTCTCGACACCAATCTCCACTCGTATTGATTCGTTCGTCCTTTTCTCTGTCCATGATATTCTCAACATCTTTCTCCATATCCACATTTCACATGCGTTGACCTTTTTCTCCATGTTCTTTGTCATTGTCCACGACTCACACCCATACAGAACCGTTGGAAAGACTAGGCTCTCACGAGCCTTTTTTTTGTATCTATGCTCACATGCTTGTCCTTCCATATCTTTTCCAGTCCAATCATTGCAGCTTTCCCAATCGCAATCCTTCGTTTTATTTCTGTATCACATTTTCCTTCTTTTTCAACCAATGATCCCAGGAAAGTGAAGCTTTCTACCACCTCTATTTCTTCTCCGTCAATCTCAAAAGTATCCCATTCTGCTGTTGTCATGACTTTTGTCTTCTTCATGTTGAAGTATAAGCCAGCTTTTTCACTTTCTCTCCTTACCCTTCTTATTAATTCTATCAGCTCAACTTTTCTTTTTGCCATTAGTGTTGTATCATCCGCATATCTAAGATTGTTCAATGTCCTTCCCGCAATTTTTACTCCCTCTTTTGCCCCTTCCATTTCCGCCATTCTCATTATTCTTTCAGCATATAAGTTAAACAGGAATGGAGACAAAATGCATCCCTGTCTCACCCCTTTCTTGATATTGAATTGATCATTGTCTCCGTATTCTGTTCTTATCACCGCTATCTGATCTTCATATAGTCCCCTTAATAGCCATATCAAGTGTTTCGGAATTCCCATCTCAAGTAGGGTTTTCCACATTAAATTATACCACATATGTCTATATTTGTCTATGTTTTCCATGTATGAAAAGTACTTTCATTCATTAACACTTTAAGGAAGAGCGTGCATTAAAATGTATGGAAAACTAATCCCTCTCGTCACTAAAGGGTTAACCAACAGATACACCTATTGCTCATCAAGGCTGCATGTTGAATCAAAACCATAAGCTAACCGGTGTTTCGACGTCCTGATCCATGAGATAGGCTCCATGGCCCTGGCTGATGGCTTCTTTGTACTCTCGATGTGCTGTCTCCTTCTCCTTGACTTCACCCACAATGTGCTTATCATTGATGAAAGCCTCAAAGCCACAGACGGCTGCCATTTCATCCAAAGGAAAGACATACTTGGCTTCTATTGCACTGTTGTATCTGCTCCTGTAGTGCTGCAGCACAATAACCTAAACACCAACAAGAAACTAATGACAATTTGCATAACACCAGAAGTACCAAGCTAATTCCATGGCTCTTTACAGATACTTTTCGACTCCAGCCACATGCAATACAACTGTGTGTGTGTATGTGCTTGTGTGCATGTGCGTGCGTGCGTATGTGTGTGCATATGCATGTGTATGCTAACCAGATTACAGCTTGGTTTTGGTGAACCATCAGTTGATGCCTTGGAAGTTACTAATTAATAAATTAACAATTATGTATGCATGTGTGCAAGAATGTATGTACATACATACATATGTATGTATATCAAATGTACACGTGTTGCAAGTATGTATGGACTAGTATGTATGTATGTACATCTCTTGTACATGGGCATATATGTATACGCATACATACATATATATGTACTTGTATGTATGCATGTATGGACAAACAAAATACAGAGGAAGAAAGCATTCAAAGGGAAGATAGGTAGGCTGACCTGTGCAGCAAGGTCAATCAACCTGGCCTTGACATGAACCGCAGTCAGTGGGACCGGAGCATCGGAGTCTGAGACGAGTCCAGCCGTGACGTTCAACAATGGATCCTGAATATTCTGGATGTCGTTCAACTCAACTACAACAATCACAACCAAATACTAAATAAACAGACACTTGATTACCAGTACTTGCTTCAGTCAACCTTTTTATTCTAGTTAAAAGTTCTTATCTGAGAGTTTAAACAAGATTCTGTTCAAGATCTATCGATATTAAATATTTATGTTTTAAACTTAAGGTCATCTGTTTAAACATATAAAATTTTCTATTTCACTATTTCAGTAAAATAGTCAATTTCCATTCATGTTTAAGCCTCATTTATTAAGCAAGCTCAAGTCATCACGGTTATCAAAAAGTATATTAATTTCAGAAAATGTCATTTTGTTTTAATATATAATGGAAATAAAATAAGCATTTTGCAAAACTCTACGGCTTCCGGACAAAACTGTGCATTCTAGATAAGTAAGTTAAAAGATATTTACAGTTCTGTTTATGAGTACAGTGACTGTACACTCTTGGTGGGAAGATGAGACGGTGAGGGAGAGGACTGGTCACCCGCCCTCATATGCCATGGCTAAGAAAATGAGGTTGCTCAGTTTCATTCATTCTAAAATATGATCTTTAGTTAATTTCACAGCACAAATAACAAATTCCGATAGCATATTCTGCCTATACAATGATAACACTGATAGAAGTGTCCATCTGCATAAGATTACATTACATACAGTCTATAGTACATTACATTACAAGAACAGAGTCAAGCAAGCGAATGACTGTAATTTCTTACCGGTCTTGGCCCTGGCTTTTCCATGTTTGAAGTCTGCTAGGTTCTCAATGGTGTCGTCCGCCTGGATTTCCGCTGGAGGCTTCACAACATCTGCTTCCATCCTGAATTCAACCAGATATCGAAGCCTCTGTTGGTTTGTGTTGTAAATCGCAAATTCATCATCCTAAAAAAATTCATGACTCAAGTTTAAAAAGAAACACACTGACCCTGCCTGACCTTTTGGACCTTGACCTGAAACCGATTTTGATGTTACCTGCCTATCGATTTTGTTTTGACTGAGCACCTGTGAATAAGCTGGTTCCTACAACTTTGTTTTTTATACCGTAGACATTTTGAGATTATAATTATGATATGGCTAAAATATGTAAAGAAATGTTTTGCAACTTCTGCTCCAGTTTTACCGCTAGCAAACTTATCAACAATGAGTGCATTGACTGTACACTGCCAGCAGGAAGATCGTAATAATGTTGATATATTTTGTCTCAGACGATTTCCGACACAACGTCATCAATGTGTCATGAAAATCCTTTACCTTGAATTCGGATTTGATGTCAGTGGATGCCTTGACTCCATGCACACTGTTGTAGCCCTCAGGGGGGCCATGCAACTCGGTGTTGTGCTTGAACAACTCAAGACATTGGCCGAGAGCAACTTCACTGACAAGCATCAGTCGACTGCCTTTGCACTTGGATGGCTGCGAATACTTTGCACTAGTGCTGAGCAAAAGCAACAGAAAAACTGCACATCATTGTAGATAAAACAATGTGCAATTATGTGCATGCACTGCTACTTGATTTTGCTGATACAATGTACACAGAGAAGTTAAGACTTACCTAGCCAGGTTAGCCAAAATAACTATTAACCTTATTTGTAATTTATGCCTTTTCTGCACTCTAATTTCTAAAGTAGTCTATGAAATACTGCTTACAGTCCATTTGTTACACACTTTTACAACAAACTGACACTTGTGTGCATCCTGTAAATTTAACTTTAAAAGTCTCAACTTGAAATCAATTTATTTACCAACCATTATAATCCTAATTCAAATGGTGAGTTTAGAACTACACAGTTTATAAGCAATTATACACATGTCTAAAGTAAGACAGCATTTCTAAAGCAAACTTAATTTACCAACTGTCATAGTCCTACATGGGGGTGTTAAATAAGCTAGTGGTTAGCAAGCTGAGAGGTTGGGGTTCAAAACCTCCCCAGGGCAGAAATATGCCTGGCAATTTCTGCTCCAATTGTGCCAACAGAAAACTCAACCATAATGAATACAGTGACTGTAAACTGCCTGGTGGGAAGATCCGACAGTGAGGGAGAGGACTGGTCACCCACCCTCATATGTCATGGCTAGGAAAATAAGGTTGGTAATGCTTAACAACTATGGCTTCCTCTCAGGCTAACTTAAGGGACTGAGCACTCTTCTTCTCTCCCACAGTCCTACCTTGCATCATCAGCAAAGTAGATGCCACTGCCGAGCATCCCTGCATCTGTCCGAGTTCCTCCGAAATCATCGACAACGACCTTCGGCAGCAGCAGACCTCTGGAGGAATCCACAGAAAACCACAACAATTTCTTACTTTAAAAACTGTTAATTAATAATCGCATGTCCTGCTTGCTTTCAGTACTCGTAGTTCAAATCTAAATTAATTTATACTTTTACTCCATCTTTGTTATAAGCTCTGAGGGAATCAGTGAGTGAGTAAGAAAACAAATGAGTTAATAAGTAAATACGTGATACAGGTGCAGCAAATGTCAGCCAGCACATAAGCAAGTCAGTCAGTCACCAAACCAGTCAGCCAGCCAGTCAATCAGTAATTTGGCAGCTGCATGAACAGATGTTTGACACTGCGGTCTATCGGTAACAGACGTAGTTGATGACGATGTGGTTGTGGAATCAACTCTGTGTAATAACTCAGGGCCAGTCATTTACGCACACATGTCCCTGACACCAATTTGGTTCCAGCCTGAAAGTAAATGGCAAGTTAAGCGGTGCGCTGGACCCATGTCCAGGACCCGAGGATTTGTCCATTGCCAGCTGGAAAGGAAGTCAGTGTTTCCTGGAAGTCCCAAGATGTGACACAGCACCTTTATTTACTTGCTTACCCAGGTACTTAAATTATCAGCCCCATACTCACTTCCTAAACATGACAGGCTGTGCCAAAACCAACTGATTTTACACTAAAAGACACCAAGGTAGCCACTTGGCAATGCCTCAACCAAAACTACCTCTCACTTCGTAACGATGCACCTGAGGAGCTCCTGAATAGCCAAACAAACAAACAGCAATTATCAAGTAAAAATTCTACATCCACACAACTGAGATAATCTCTCCCTACGAACAGGGAACCAACCTGGACAGTATTCCCACAAAGTTGTGAACACGAGATGAATGAAAGAGCAGCTGTTTGTTTTCCAGTGTCGAAGCAAAAGCCCGATCTTCCACAGACCGACTCACTTCGAATATTGAGTCCACCACCACAGCTGACTTCCTACACACATATTTAAAAAACATCTCTAGTTAAAAACTCTGATCATTAACAAACAGGGGCATAACTTTGGTCTAAAAAGTGGGGGTATCAATTTCTTACATACAAGAAGCAAGTGGAGACTGAGATCTCTGGAAAAACTCGATAATAAAATACTGATTGGCATTGTTTAAAAAGAGGGGGTATGGTACCCCTCAGTCCAAAGTGGGGGGCATGGATACCCCTCGTACCCCCCACAAATTACACCTATGTTAACAAACAAAACGAACTGTAATGTAATGCACTGTAAAGTAAGGGATGCTAATGCAATGTCAAACGATGTAAAGTAATATAACTTAAAGTACTTGGGCATTTATATAGCACCATCAAGAAACCCTTCACAGGCACTCCTCTAAGACAGTCTTTAAAGTGCAAAAACTGTAACAGAGAGTAATTGTAACTGCAATCATATATTTATATAGCACCTATCTATATAAATCATATATTTATATAGCACCTATCTATATAAATCATAGGTTTATATAGCACTTCTTCAAGACAGACACTCATCAGAGGTGCTTGTAAACAACATGACATTTACTTACGAACGTAAAGTAACTGGATGCTTACAAAAAGTGATAAACTAAAACTGCTGACTAAATTTACCCTTTCTGGGAAGTAATGACCAAGTCTTTGATGCGTTTGTAGTCCGGACTCGTCTCTTTGAGGCCGACCATGTGACACCTGAGTGACCTGTATTTCGACTCTGTTGGACATCTCCTTGACCATCCAGTTTCCTCACTAACGGACACCATGTCACGAATCACCTAAAACACATCACCATCGTCACCATCACCACTACCACCCTCAACATCAACATCAGCATCCTACTAGATGACATCACCATGACTGTAATCACCATTATCATAATTGCCATTGTCATCAACATTCTTCTATCACTGTGAAATGGGTTCGAATCCCAAGCCCACAAATCAAGAAGGTCATGAGTTGTCAACGTGAAAACAGGTCTGGAAAAATTATCATCTGGGCACAGAACATCATCAACATATGTCTATGAATTTAGCAACAGAAACAAGGATATGGTCATAAAAAACCTGATGACTAATTGACTATAAAACATTTCAACAAATATTTTATCCAAAAATCAGAAAATGGTCATTCAAACCTGATATGAAACAAAAAACGGTTGTATAGAAATGTTTTAATGAAGTTACATAATACGTCGTTTACTTCGACATTGTTGTTGTGGGTGGCCTGTGCTTTTGAAGCTCCAGCCGCCAAGCTGGAAAAATCTAGTACCACAAGTACCGAGATCTTGCCACATAGATAAAATTATTCAGATGAACTGGTCTTACCTGACAGGTAAAACAAAACTTGGTACACTGATCTTACCTTCCAGATCTTTCCTGACAGGTATAACAAATGGGGCATGTAACCAAATGGTTACAGCACTGAGCCTGTAACGTGGAGAGTACGGGTTGGAGCCGCCACCTAGGCGCTCACCGTGTAAGGACCTTGAGCAAGTCCTTCATGCACAACTGTTTAGCGCCATCGATGTTCCGTCGTATGGTCATGTGTGCACTTATGAACTTTTTAAGGAGGACAATATCAAATACGGTTGTATTGCATTGTATTGTATAACAATTCAGGTGTGCTGATCTTACCTGACAGAGTTCCTGCTTCTTAGAGATGATGTGCTTGCTATTTATTGGCATCTTATGTTCTGGACTGTGAGCCAAATGCGAATAGAATTCATCGCTCAGTTTCTCCAGTTTCGTTTTTTTGGCATCACTGTCTGTACTTTCATCGAGAACTCTCTTGAGCTCAAGCAGAACCGATTCCGCCTTATCAACCTAAATGTCATCACAAAACCCAGCAAACTGCATAAAGTTCTTTATTTAACCTTTTCTCATTATCATTAAGTAAATCATATTTTCAAATAAAGAAGCTAGAAATCAATTATTTCTCCATTGTAAAACACACTACACAAACCAGTCAATTAATCAAACAATCAGCCTCATCAATGTCATCATCTGTTTATTTACATGTATGTGTGTGTGTAAAAGCAAAACGTATGCATGCAAATATCCATATGCGTGTACACATGTGTATGAGTGTTTGAATGTATGGTTTTATGTATGCTTGTATGTATGTTTGCAATGTATGTGTGTATGTATTCAGGTATGCATGAATGTATTCATGCATGCATGTGGGTACCTATGCAAGTATGCATGTAACTGTATGAATGTATGCACTATGACTGCATAATTTTTGTAAGCCTGTATCTATATATATTTATGCATGTACTTATGTAAGCATATACCTATTTATGTACGCATGCAAGCATGTATGTATACAAGCAATCGTGTATGCATCTACACATTTACATAGCACCATTTCAAAGCCTCATGAAGGCTATCTAACAGGATGACAAATGTTTGACTTGAGCTGAAATGTTTTTGAGCTGTTGAGTGACTCATAGGCTGATCTAATAACAATATTATTTCTTCTCTGTCATCTGATCTTACTTGTTCGACCTTGATACTATCGATGGACACGGATAGAACATCCTCTAGTTTTCCCATCGCCTCCTTCCAGATGTGCTCAACCAGCTCAGAAACCTCCTTTTCTGGTCCACGAGTGTTTACTAACAACTCCAACTGATTCTGTGAACCACAATACTTAACACAATCAAAATTTATTCACGAGGCTGAGAGAATGGGATTTTCAAAAATGCCTTAACTCATTTTTTTAATTAACTCGTTTGGTGTTTGTACTGACAACAGTAGCTTTCTATGTACTCATGATGCTCCATAAATTGCCGCTTTTACAAATACAGTAACATTAATATATAAAATTCTGACAAAATAATGCATATTAATAAGGCCTTGGGAGCTTTAAGAAAACTAAGCAGATTTTCATCCATAAGAGCCCTAGAAACTGAAAAATCTCATAAGTTTAGCACAGCCACTAAAATCAGCAAAGCAACAACCTAGCCGTGCTCTACTCAGTCTAAACGAAGGCAGAAGAAATCAAATTCTCAGTTGCAGTGGCAAAAGGCATTCCACCTACTGCTTGGCAACTCAACAAAGAAACCCAGACACACAAGTTTCCAGAGAATCCTGGACATTACAGCTAAAACCAGGGCATTTTAGGCATTATTAATGCATATTACTGTCCCCATTTGCAAACTCAGGTATAGGCACTGTATAAATCGTCTTACAATTATTATTATTATAACTATTATAACTTATTATTATTATTATTTCTGTTATCATTATTACTATTTCTACCACAGTTGCATGCCATCATATATATCTTATAAAAGTATCCATGCTTGACTACCCATGCTCAAATGCAATGCGAAGAAAATGAAGTTGCAAACATTGTAAATCCAAGGTGGCCACACAAGGTAACCTTAAGGGACTGCTCTTTTTTCTGTACCCACCTACACTCTTCAAGGATACCTTGTGTGCATCCAACTATGACAGATACTACATAGAAGCTGTAGCAATGCAGATTGACAGATTGCAGGCATGCCAACAAGTACGGGGAGCAGCGTAGGGAACTCCCTAGAGGTATGGTAATGCGATGGAAGGATGTAGGGAGGGGTCCATATGTAAAATTAGGCACCTAACAAAGACTGAGGTTTATAAACTAACATAGTTAGTTTATAAGTTAACTGAACAAGGCCAACCTGTTGAAATTTCTTAGAGCCAATATTTCTTCCGAGATATTCTCGAGTCTTTGTGAATCCATTCGACACATCCATCTGGAGCTGACAGAGTCGTGAATAGATGGCCAAGCATTCATCTGCCGAGTTGGTGTAGCGACATTCCTTCTTCCCAATTTCCACATCTGGATCCTAAATTGCATCAAGAAAATGTATGTAAGCAGCATTTTAGTTGTCAGAGGGTTAAGGCGTTCAACCTCCAAGAGCTCTCTTTTTCTAACCTCCTCAGCTAAGAAACTGAAAAGATGACGGGGAGAGGAAATAGGAAACTAAAATATCTCATGAGTCATCAGTTGTTTCATGTGTAACATATTAACAACATTAGATTTTGATCTGTGTTCATTTACTTTGGTAACCTGTACATTGTGTACAATTCTCAGCTGTTCCAGCTCTTTTTTGACAACTAAAACACTGTATGTAGGTTAAAATGTATGCATGCGTGCACACATGCATGCATGTATGTACGTATGCATTTGTCTATCTATCTCAACAGTTACATAGTGCCTTATATAAATCTTTCAAAGGTGCTATAATTTATCTACTGAACATTTTCTAGTCCTCAAAATCAAAGTTTCTTCTGCAAACAGTAATCTACACAGCATTGCTGTAAATACTTGCTATTATAAGCCAACTAAATCCACAGTTTCCTTCCATTTTCTTTACTCCTTTCAAATTCTAGTTTTCTAACTAATTTGATTGTGCACTTCAAAAGTTCTGATAAATCGTTACTTTTGAACTTCATATGGTGTAAATATCATACAGCTGTTACTCTCCATATTTCTCAATATGGTAATTGGATAATTAGGCCTACTACAATTTCATAAATGCGGGAAGATAATGTTGCACTGCCATTCCTTCCTGGTTGGGCATTCCCATTTGTCATCACTTTGCAACTTTGATCTGGACTTTCTTTCATGCTCACTCTTTTGTGTTAGATAACTGACTAGATTAAAACTTGATCAAATTAGATTAGATTTACACCGTTGCTTCTGCCGAATTTGTGATTGAATGTAGTAATTGTTATTAGTAACTTCTATTGCGCAGATGTCTAATGCACAACGCATCAACCGATGGTACACCAAAACCAAGCTGTAATCAGGTCAATATCGAGAAGATCAGTCTGCAGGCAGAGAAGCAGTCTATGTAATGTAATGTAATGTAATGTAAATCTCTGAAATTTCTCAGTGCCACACAAAAGCCACGTCAGGGAGACCAGCTTAATCACCGGCGCTATATCAAATCAAGTCCGCAATAGCCATGTCCGCCTTATCCGTTCCGGTGCCAGGTCAGAGTCCGGGGAGGTCAAGCTGAGGAGACAGCAGAGTGCTACGGTGGTAATCGGTGATGATGGCGGTTGTGTGGTGGCGTAGGAATGGACTATGGTCTGTGGTGGATAAGCAATTTGATTTGATTGAATGTAGTGCAGTGATGACAGTTTGGTGGGCCACTAGAAGCAGATGTTCAGAATTTATTAAATCAGATTATGATTATAAGATGATTTTCAGATTATGATTCTAAGAGGATTACTAACTGTGGTCTGCGTTGGTAATTCCCCAGAATGAGTGAAGATGCGAAACTTGAAGTCGCTCGAGACCGTTGTGACGTGAACCTCGGCCACGAAAAACAATTTCTTCTCCCGCTTCTATAGATCATACAACAATCAAGAAATTTATTTAATAAACAATGCAGCTAATTAAGTTAAATGTTCAATCCAGCAAGATGTGCTAGGCGGTAACAATGACACATTAAGCTGGCATAAACAAAATCAGAGCCAAGCTTTGTTGTATTTACAAGGCTCAGGACAAAACAGTGACATATTAACAATCTAGGATAAACCAATTTGTTGAGGTATTAAAAGGCAGAACACATATATGAAATACGAGTACATCTTAAATTAATTAGTAACGTCCATAGTGCCAGTGTATGAAGCACAATGCATCAAATGATGGCATGTATGTATGCAAGATACATACATACATACATACATACATAGATGTCTCTACATATTTATAAAGTGCCCCTAAAGATTTTCTACAGATCTCAACTCAGATGCTCAGTATACAGTGACCAGCAAAGAATTGGTTTCAAGTTGGGGCTCATAGTTTATAAAACTTTGAACTCTGGCCAGAGACAATACTTAAAATCAGTTCTGGGGAGTCATCTGGTTATCTTTGTCTGGTCATACCTAAATCAAGAACTGTTCTTGGTAAACAAGTCTCTTGTGTTCAGTTGCTGGACCTGCGTTTTGGAACTCTCTCCCTGTGTTTGTGCGCTCTGCTCAGTCTCTTGTGTTCTTTCATTCTCAACTTAAAACTTACCTCTTTCAAATTAAGTATCCACCATAGGCTGCTTCTATGTCTGATGGTTTGACCTTGGAAGTTGACCTGATCACGGCTTGGTTTTGGTGTGCCATCGGTTGATACCTTGCGCATTAGACATCGGCACAATAGAAGTTGCTAATTACAAATACAATTACATCGACTCCTGTCCTGAGCTTTATGACAGTGATGCTAATGAAGTTTTTAGATGATGATTACTGGTAGTTGGCTTTTGCATGAGAAATGGAATGTGATACTTACAGTCAGCTGAATGCTTTTTGCGATTTCATAACTATCCTCTGGAAAGATAGGAGCATTCTTGTCAGACTGTGCCCAGACTCTGATCCCGTTCAAGTTGAACAAAGTCAGTTTCTTTTTCGTCTTTCCTGCACTGGCCTTGCCTTGAGGAGCTTCAACAAATCAGTACAACTTCATTAGTTACGTTGTGTGACACAGTAACAAATTTGTTTGAGCAACTGCCTTGTAACTTGCAGTGTGCGGGTCTGAGCTAGCTTAGGGTTGAGCAAGTGCTTCATTGCTCATGCACAGTTGCTCAACACCATCAACTGATTGAGACAGAGTCATTAGATAGTGGCATTGAACATAATTATACAGAAATAAATAACAATATTTAAATAAGAATACACAGGTACAATATTATCAACATGAACAAGGCAGAACAGAGTTACATGGCAGCTCATACTGAATCATGCTCATATTCATTCATTCATTCATTTGTCCATTCGTTTACTCATTCATTATTCATTAGGTGAGTTGGTCAGTCATTAATTCAACCAGTCAGTTATTCACTCAGTCAGTTAGTCAGAGCCAGTCAGCACCAGCCAGGAGCCAGTTTACACACTGCCTTTTCAACAATACCACCAGTCGAGGCATGCAAAAGAAAACAGTTTGCGAGCATTTGTAAACGGTGCAGTTTGCATTTATGCCTTGCCAAGAGAAGACACAGACCTACACTCAGTATTGCACATGTCATCATTCAAGCAATTGCCACAAATAAAAATGTTAAAAAATCTAAATGTTTCACAGGACGAATGCCAGCTGACCTGCAATGACCCCTGCGTTCAGGAGCTGATTCTTGGTGTTTCCCATAAGGACGTATGGATCCGGGTCGACCAGTTGTCCCGTCTGAACGCAGTCGTATAAATAGCGCGACTCCACCACCGGAATGTTGTACTTGAGTGCCGTTTGACACTTGAAGGAATCTTTTGCCTTTTCTTCATCATTCAGCGTCACCAGCAACTTGCACTACAGGAAAAATTACACAACGTGGCCTTGCTTCCGCTTAACGTGAAATGGTGTTATAACCCTCCCAAAGCTATTAGCTTAACAGGCTTTATGTGCCGTACAACAACTACACTGTAGCACTATTGATGCCAGCATCATGCTTTTAAGCACAACCTGGTTTATTCGTCACAATTTTTCTAGAATCATTGAAATTTTTTTTGGAGAAACATGAAAACATAAAACGATTTTTGTGAAAATGGTACCCCTACATTGTGGTGCTCAGGACAGTTGCCTGCTCTGCCTATACCTAAAGCCAGAAATTTGATAAATTGATGTTACAATACAGTTGCACCTTTACATCACAAACATCATTTTCAGCTACATGAAACTAAAAGTGCATCTGTGGCCTGATTTATGCAATTAAATAACACATTTACCCACAAATAAACAAGTAATATATAATATCGTAAGTGGAGATTTATATAGCAAAACACCTCAGAGGTGCTCATGGCCATGACAAACCAGACAACGATCTTCAACCACTGGCAAAAAGGCAGAGAAAGGACAAGAAGCTCAGGCTGCAGGCTACATGGCAAGCTGTTCCAGAATGAGGGGCCAACAAAAGTCATGATATAGAAGAAAGTCATGTCAGAAAATAATCAGAATCATTTACCTTCTTGGTAACAATAAACGAAATAACCCCATCGTTTGATGTTATGAGCTTTCGCAATTCCTGTTTCTTCTTCACAGGAACGAACGAAGACATTTCCAGCGCTATCTGATATCCGTGAAAGACACCCATTGTTGTATCTACACAACATTCCAAAAACACAATTTCTAATCTCAAGATTCAACAGCCCACACTTCTTCACAACCCGGTTAAATTCAGATATATAATCTTAAATTGTAATCAAAACTTTACAGAATCTTTTCAGAAGCTGAGAAAAACCACCTTCTATGTAGGAAGTCAGTCCACAGAAAGCCACTAAGGTCCAAACTGAGTCAGGTTTGGATGGCAAGACTCATAAGGCAGGCAGGACGACCTATCACAAAAGTCTTAAAGCATTCAAAATACTAAGATATGACATTCAGTGTATCCTAATCCTTACAAATGTCAACTGCCTGGCGATGCTGATCAGCAATGTCGTATCATGTATAGAGTCCCAAAGTCCCAATGGTTGTATTATCTGACTCTCACATGCTTCACACCCTCTGCTTATAGTTGGTGTGGCTGTTTTGTCTTTTTGGTCAACACACCACAAACCCATCAGTTACAACTGTTACACTACCAAGACAGGGAGTGTCATCTTTGCCTCTAGTTGATTGCAACTGATGAGGATAAGAACAAAGAGATTTCGCTGGAAGTGAATATTGTTTTGGTTTGAAGCTTCTAAGCAGAATTTTCAACAGAATATATTTACTTGGAGGCTGAACATTAGGATAGCTCAGAAAAACACTGACAGACTCAGTCACTCACTAATTGTCTGAAGGCAGTGTCTGTACAGCTCAGATCACTTTTGTTTTGTACAGCATTTTGCAATAAACTTGCCATTGCCTTAACAAATAAAATGCAAAATACTAACCCTGGTTAGTTGGACCCACAGTTTTTCACCATTAGCACCGAGCAGGCCAGCTGTGAGCTCAATAAGCATGGCTTTCTAAGAACTAGATGTACATCCAAATACTACTTCTGCTCTTTTCCTGGCTTTCCGATTACAGCAGTGTTATAATATATTGCACATATAGTCATCCGAGTCTTTTATAACATAATTACTATCAGTGGTATATGATCTGTGGGGTCTCGGTAGCGCATTTTCACTCAGCTTAAATGAATAAGTATGAAGCAGTCTATCACAACTTTACCAAAACAATCAGCAAACATTTTAAATATGCAACAAATGTTTGTCTTACAAGTTTTGGGTCGTTCATACCTTCTCAGCTACAAGATCAACAAATGTGCCCCAGCATAGCAAACCCACTTGCTTCCTCTCGCATCTGCTTACTACCCTAGACACATACTGCATTGCAAAATGCATAACCTCAACCCCATCATGTACTAGCTAACTGCCGAGTCTGCAAAATGCTGCATTGCAATCGCAAAATGCATAACCTCAACCCCACCATGTACTAGCTAACTGCCGATTCTGCAAAATGCTGCATTGTAATCGCCCTGAGTTGGGAGACAAATCATCGTTGTATCAGACTAACAATGCCAATGATTGGTGTTTACATAAAAAGCATTTGCTTTCGGAAAAGGTTCGTTTGCCAGATCTGAGCCCTACAGACACGTTCACTCGTCTCCTTAAAACAGTCCATTTTCTGTCTGGCGCTGTACATCTGGGGCGCATCTTGCCGATATTGCACTGTATTAACTGTATTATGCTTAAACATCCTGCAAATGAAATAGCACAGAAAGGCGATAATTATACCCGAGTTTTTCGTAGTTGTGTGCGACTACCGTCAGCGCAAAAACTGCTGACCGTCACCCAGAACTTCGCAACGAATACGAATTAAACACCACCGATGTGACTCAACTGCATAGTATCCTGACGACTCAGCCGAGACGCACCACCTCCATGGGTCTTTCCCACTGATGTATACATATTAAACAGTCATTTGCAGGTCATTGGTCTTCCCCAACACTGATGTAATAATAAAAAAATCAGAAGCAGGAAGCTGAAAAGAATATTCGAAGTCTTTGGCTCAGTGGGCGATAATTAAAGATTTCGTAATCGTAATCTCGCGATTTCCAGTGATATCTATTAATAGACTTCACTAGCGATTTCTACAGCGCTTAGTGATAATAATAATAATAGTCATATGTGAGCCGCACACTTGCGCATGAGGCGCCCCCGTCTCAGCAAATAAAAGGGCTCGCACGGCCTCTCGTGTACGCTCGGTTTCGGTCGACAGGCCAGACACAGCGCCATCAACGACCTTGTTCACCGCAGTCTGAATAGAGCGGAAACCTCGGCGATCAAGGAGTCATCAGGACTGACCAGATCCGACGGAAAAAGACCAGACGGCCACATGGGCGTCCGCAGGAATTATTTTAGGGGTGCAAAATTTTTTAGGAGTTGCAAAAAAATGTGGGGGAGGGGCAAATGACGCTTTTACATAGAAAACATTTGCAGAGAAAAAAGCAAAAATAAATGATGACCAAGGAATTTACCTAAATAATTAAGTGTTTCTTCGCATTGAAAATCGCGATTAAGATCGTGTTGGGACTGTTGTAATAATCATAATAATCAAAGATTTTATTTTAATCAGTGGCGTCACTAGGGTTGGTGTCACCCGGTGCGGTTAGTAATGGTGTCACCCCATGGACCTCCTCCCTTATTACCTTACCAGACCATAGGCTATAGTCCTTTAGAAATATTTTTGTACTAATGTTATTCGTAAATCATAACTCCTGTATATCACTGAATGTAACGGTAATATTAGTGACATAAAAAAAACTAGCAGAACTACAATTATAAATGCGTTTTTTTCATCATTTACCATCAGGTCAGCAGTTACATCATTAAAAATCAAATTATCACTCTTTGTGTAATGTTTGAACTATGGAGAGTAACGAAGGTCCCTGCAGCTTATACAGGCTTCATCTCATATAATTTCAGGGCCCTTTTAAGCACAGGTGCAAACGGTGCAGCGCACCAAGGGCGCCTGAGCCGAGCGTGTACAGCAGTTTTGTTGCTATTTGCTAAATGTCGTATGCAAGTCTCAGTCTCGCTTCAAATTTCTGTAAAATTATGTGTAAGTGTAAGGAAACACTAGTGATTATATTGAATTAACTCACTTACACTGTGTGCTACATGGTACTGTCATGGGCGTCTTTGTTTAGGCGTATTCTTGAAAATTTAACGTATAGAGTTCTGTCTCGGTAATATGGAAATTCATATTGTCAACCCCGGGACGGCGAAATGCTTTCAGTCGTGTCGGCTAATTGGTATCGTATTCCCTTTACCAGCGGCTCTTGTGTTGTTTTTAGCCGATCGCTGCGAGACAACAGGTCGGGCTGGTGAACCGCGTAGTCAGAACGTTACATATAATATGTATATTTATATACACACAAATATATATATATATATACCGTATACATATATATATACTAGCTGGTTTACCCGGCGTTGCCCGGGGAGTTCAGTGAAGTTAATGTGAAGTGAAATCCCTACGGCTGCGCCATCTTTCGAATCTTTAGAAATGCGTGCCGGTGACAGAGAATTGGCGGTCAAACAATCTTCTCGGGCGGCGCCATCTGGCGAATGAAAATAGGTCGACTCGAATTTATTTGGACCAGGTAAAAAGTGGGGGTTTGGCAGAGGTTTTGGCCCGGGACACCATGGAAGCGGTCAAAACGGGGGACGCGAAGCTGCGTAACCCGGCGTTTTGGGTGTTTCAATCCCTCTAGCGAATAAGCAACAAAACACTGCTTAACCCGGCATTGGTCGGGTTTAGTTCAGTGAAAGTTTCAATCCCTCTAGCGAATCCGTACTGTAGCTGCTTAACCCGGCGGCGCTATCTAGCGAGTGAAAATAGGTTGAGTGTAAGTTTTTTTACCAGCTAAAAATGCATTGCCCGGGTAGGTTTTGGCCCGGGAGACCATGGTAGCGGTGAAAACGGGGGACGCGAAGCCTCACACTGGGTGTGTAATGCCCACCCCGAGACAGTAGTGAGGTTTGGAGTGAAAAGGTCCAAAGCTGTAGAAATGCATCGCGGTCAAAATCGCTGTGACAGACAGAGTCTTCTCTTTATTTATATAGAATAACATATGTAATAATATTGACACCGGCTGGTGCGAGAGTCTCTAAGTACTGAGCTTCTTCCCTTAGATGCCAACTAACACACGTTCTGCCAGACTTTTTAAATATACCCCACTAGCTTAGGACCCAGTTCCAAGTCTGGATGAAGGAGGAATGCGAATCTATTGATCTTTGTTGTCACACGGGTCGTTAAACTGAAACTTCTACTACGCTTAGTGAGTCAGTCGGGCAGTATTACATGAACGGAGGAGACGAACACTTCTGAGTAGTACAATTTCGTAGGAACTGTGAGGGTCGACCGTGTTGAGGGTCGGAAAAACTTGGTAGAATTTGCGGAACAGACATGTCAAGAGTCGTTTGTTTTTCGCTCGAACAGCTAGGCGTTCTGTAGTCGATCAGACTTTACCGAAGAAAAGGGACGAGTGGTGTTGTATACAACCGTTACGTTCTTGGTCAAGTTTGTTTCGTGGTTTTAAATGTACTTTCTCTTGAAAGTGATCCCTGAACCAAGTCTATCTACGTAGCCGTTTCACGTGTGCTGTCTTGCTGTCCCTGAACAAAACCGATTCCGCCTTAAAGTGGGAAGGTATACGTTTGCTCGTATTAGGCCTACTTTGAAGGAGGGAAAATAGAGTAAGGAAATATTTGTGCAAACTCTTTACTTGATCATTATTTTTTCTGTGCAAATTTGTTCTAGGCAAAAACGTAACACCCCCATAAACAAATTTTGCTCCCCTAAAAAAATGTTGCTCCCCTAAAAAGTTTGTGCCCCTAAAAAATTCGTCCGGAAGCCAATGGGTAGGCTTACTGTACGTAACATGCACCCGCAGTCCATAAAACTATGGACTGTGCATGCACCCACTCTCTCTGCTTACACGACCTTTTTTGGCCGAATAGATTCATCAGTCTTAGTTTTACCGTGTCGGTAAGATCGACAGATCGAGCAAACGACGCATGAGCCTGACCTGCCAATGCAGCAAACTTTAGATTCAAGTAGGGGCCTACCTTTGAATTTGAAAGTGAGAAATTAATGAAGCCCAATTAGCCGGTAACAGTATTCGGCACACAACTGAGCAACCACCAAAGGTCGTTATCATCGACAACCCGTAATTCGTAAATGACATTGGATAGCCTACTTCATTAGCCAGTGTTTGTCAAACCTTCGAGGGAGCAGAAAGTTGATATTATAAAAATAGGAGCATAAGAGCCGTGCATGAATTTTTTCAAAACCGATAAAAATCACAGATCATTCTCAGAGAGTTGCTACAACAGCACTAACGATCTCGGTGAAAACCGACCAAGATGGTGGCTTAATTAGCTATTCTCCGTCTTTGGATGCCGCATACAGCTGCTGGAGTGCTGGTTGTTTTGTGAGGGGCAGCCAAAGCTGTGGAAAGACTTGGGACACTGGAGTATCAGATTAGCTGAACACAGCAAATTCAAGACACATCTCGGCATTTCTGTTTGACACAGGAGACATTTTCCCATGCACTGGTGTTGCTACACCTCTTCGTAACGCTTCCAATCGGAATCTCGTTCGCTGAACGTTCTTTTAGTGTCCGGCGTCTTTTGAAGATTCATTTGCGGTGTAGGCCTACACACTGTACTATGACAACCCATATGTCTTCCGACTTGGCGTTTTTGTCAATTGAGAGCAATCTAGCAAAGGACTTGCAACTGGACCAAGTTTCTGACGCTTTCATGTCACAAACAGCTAGACGTGGGATTTCGACTGTTTAGCCTGAATTTTGCTGGATTTCACCAAACTGTGTGACTGCTTGTGAGAGATGAAACGGACAGTGCTGATATTTTGGCCTATGACATTTGCTCATTTTGCTGCAGGCTGCAACGTTCAAGAATTAATTACATATTGAGATTTATCAGATTTTAGTGACAAATTGTTGTTATACACTGTTGAAGTGTCCATATAGGCCTACATGTAGGCCTACACTAACTCTCAAACAGTCAGTGGCCGTCATTTAGGCCCTACTAGTCTCATAGTGTGTATAAGGACTATAACTAACTGATAAGTAGGATTTAAAAAAACCTATTAACTCAGTGAACAGGTCATGCAGATTGCAACAATAACTATTAGAAAAGCCTTAGATATAATTTTTGGATGATATTTATGCGCCGTATACGGTATTGGCAACCCAACGGCCGCTCGACTAACACGGGCCCCTTTTGTAACTTTTTCCACCGACATTCGCGGAACCTTATAAACGGCCCTGTATAGTTTCCCAGATCTGTGTGACCGTCGTACAATAAACGCTGTGGAGTGTATTATTATTATTATTATTATTAATGAGCTTTTATATAGCGCCCCTTCAAGGTTATCTACTCAGGAGCGCTCCTAGTCCAACCACGGCTAAAGAGAGTAGTTTTTAAGTTTGCAAGAAACAAGGTAGAGTGAGTCATAGGGACCAGGCGAAGTGCAACAGGAAGACCATTCCAGGTTGCAGGTCCAGCGACCGAAAATGAACGTCGCTGCATAATGGCTGTCCGCGT
Organism: Allolobophora icterica; assembly: GCA_963556255.1. Classification (NCBI taxonomy): domain Eukaryota; kingdom Metazoa; phylum Annelida; class Clitellata; order Crassiclitellata; family Lumbricidae; genus Allolobophora; species Allolobophora icterica. The sequence goes on along the minus strand of OY744602.1, from coordinate 93,788,979 downwards.
GCGGGGGACCAATAGCTCAGCCTGGTCAGCCGAGCGAAGAGCAGATCTCCGCAAGACCCCCGAGGTAGAGCGACACAACTCCCGCAGGTATGGGGGAGCAAGTCCCTCTAGACAACGCCTAACCAGTGCAGAGACCCTATAGGCAATCCGCAGCGGGAAAGGGAGCCAGTGCAGAACATCCCGCATATAAAGAGAAACCTGGCCAAATCTGGGGATGCGACCAATAAGACGTGCGGCTGCACGCAAAACCCGGTCCAAACACCCAAGGCGGGCAGCTGGGAGGCCAGCGTAAAGGGCGCTACAGTAGTCCAGACGGGAAACCACAAACGCATGGACAAGGGTAGAAGCAGCTGCCTGCGTCAGAGTGCGGGAGACTACCCTTAACTGACGAAGTTGATAATAAGAGTCCCGACAAAGCAAATTAATATGTCGCATGAATGTGAGCTCTTGATCCAGAATTACACCAAGATCCCGTACTAAGGAGGCAAAGGAAACCCAGGGAAATTCAAGTGCCAGACCCTCAAGGTTAATTTTTGCAAGCTGTTGGCGCGTACCAAACCAGATATATTGGGTCTTTGCCGGGTTTAACCGTAGACGGTTTGAGGACATCCAGGCCTCCAAATTCCCCACGACTCGGGCGATCTCTCGAACTGCAGCAGCAGCAGCCAATGGTGAGCAGTGGACATACGCTTGGAGGTCATCCGCGTAGGACTGACTTAAGACTGCACTGGCCGCCAAAAGGGGACCAAGGTCAGCAGTATAGAGTATGTACAATAGGGGACCCAAAACAGAGCCCTGGGGCAGGCCAAATGGAGCAGGAACCCAGGGTGACCTAGCAGACCCACAAGGCACAATGCAAGAGCGGTCCTGAAGGTATGAGGTAAGCCAGTCAAGAAAATTTCCAGAGAGACCATAGGAGGTAGAGAGGCGTGTCAAAAGAATAGTATGATCAACTGTATCGAATGGAGCGCTTACATCGAACAGTGCCAATAGAGTAAATTGTGACTTATCAATGGCCCCATAAATGTCCGAGAGGAGGCGTACCAACAAGGTCTCAGTAGAGTGACCTTTCCGAAAGCCCGACTGGTAAGTTGGTAAAAGGTCATTCTTATCAAGGTGGACAGTAAGCTGAGTAGCTACTACCTTTTCAATGATTTTAGAGATAAAAGACACATTAGCTATAGGCCTAAAGTTACTAGGGTCAGCCAAATCCAATCCCTCGCGTTTAGGCACCGGGATGAGGATGGATCTTTTCTGTGAGACAGGCAGGATGCCCTCACGAAGGGAGCTGTTGCAGAGGACCGTCAGGAAAGGGAATGTCACTGATGTTGCGAAAAGCCTGCATCGGGCGAAGCCCGATGAGAGCCCGTTCGCAGACCTCCCGTATACTGATGCTGCCTAAGGCCTGCATCTGGCTTTGCCCGATGCAGGTACACGGGCAGCTGCTAACCATGCCTGATAGGCTATTCGCAGACCCCCCCCTACTGATGCTGCCTACTGGTGCTTCCTACTGATGCTGCACACGGGCGCTGCAAATCATCCCTGAGAGACCATTCGCAGCACATCCCTACTGATGCTGCCTACTGCAGGTGCTCCATACTGATGCTGCAAACGGGCGCTGCAAACCATGCCTGAGAGGCCGAATTAGAAAAGCGAGTATAGCCGCAAGGACAAACCTTCGACCACGTGGGATTTTTTTCCACCCAACCTGTACTTTCACATAGCCAGCTTTATGTTGCAATGCCGCGTTAACGAAACAGAGACAACGTCAAAGAACTCATCAAGAAACCGACAGTCAAGGCCATTTGTTAAATGATGCTCGAATTTTCACTAGCAATGTCACTTACAATCAAGCATTCCAATAAATATCTTAAATATGCCTTAAATTCTTTTCTCTTCCTATCAATCCATTCATTTTCGTTTTCAACCCGTCATATGACGGGCAAGTAGGCCTACTCTAGTTATGAAATAATGTTCAATGAATACAAATTTTATATAATGAGAATAATAATTGGAAATTTGGTTGATTATTTCTTAAACTATTGTAATATAGTAATAATATCAATTAAAATCGTGCTAGCAATAAAAATAAAAATTTATGGAAATATATTCATAAATGAAATAATAAAAAAAACACAGGAACAAATACGCAAGGATTTCAGCCATTAGTGAATATCTCGCCTAAATCAGAACTTTTCTGTCCTGGCTTGAAAGCTGCGAACTTGTCAATCACTTCGTCGAAATCAATGCCTTTCGCCAACTCACTTTCAATTGAAAACTTTTTATTTTCTCCTTCTTTTCCTTTAATTAATAGCCCACATCGTTTTCAAAAACGCTATTGGAATAGGTTTTAAAATACTAATTATCATATCATTGCAGCTAAAATACCAGAAAATTGGACGAGATCAGCGATTACAAAACACTACACGAAAAGATGAAAAAGCGCATGTTTGTAGCACGTGCTGACCAAGGTTACGAAACAACGTGATTTGAAGAGTTTTGTAATATGGTAACAATGACGGCACCGACTGGAGCGCATTAGAAGGTTAAAAAAAGTAAATTACCGGTAGCATAGAGTTTCAGCTTGAGGTAGATTGATAGGGCCTACTGATACAGTACATGTATGGAAGTTTTCGACCTCCGGGTGCCAGGCCACAGGTCCCTCGTTAGGGAGGGAGCCGGTCCTCTGCCCTGGAGTTTGACTTCCGCCCATTTGGTATCTAATTTCGTCATAGAACACTAATGGATCAGCTTCCTCGAGACACACCTGATTTGCTAGGTCAGGCTGTGAGGCGTATCTCGATTGGCTATTGTTTCTTTCCACCGGAGGAAGAGGTAGAGAGATGGCAGCTGGCGCTATAGAATAATAGAAGCGTTTGAAGACACTACATTACCGACCCTAAATTTACGATCCTGTAATCTCCTGCTTCTCCTTAAGCCATTTGTTTCCGATGTGAGACCCCCAGTATTCAGATAGGTATCTGAACTCACAAAGGTAGACGAGCGGTGGTCCAGAGCAGTAGGCGGGGCAGACACTTGTTCTGCAATCGCGGGGGGTAGCGACTTGGGTCCTTTTGTGATACCAAGATGGGGCTTGTCGTTTGTTCCACGTTACTTAACCGACGGGCTAAGTGTTCAACTGATTCGTACACGTGGGACTGTCGAGAATCTATAGACCTCAGTCTAGAATGAACCGACTGTTGTTGGGTACTTAAAGACATTAATCTAGAATCAACTGACTGTTGTTGTGACGCTATCGCCGCTAAACTATTAGCTAGGCTACCCATAACCTCATGTAACCGGGCCATAGACTCACTAAGGTTAGCACCTGAGGATTCAGGTTGACGATGAGCTTGTTCGTCGTCACTTCCATACTCACTCACTGCACGACTGGGCCTATCTAATGAAGTAACGCTGCTCGAAGACACTGCGTTAGACCAAATTGTAATGCTCAGATCCAACACCTTTTACATATGCCTATGAGAAGCGGTTACACTAAAAGCTCTACGTTAGCACTAATATATATATAATAGTTCTACTGAACTGCACGATAAAGACTCAAAGTTCTAATTTTAGATAAGTCTTCTAGCGATCAGACTATTACTTAAAATTTATATTAGTAATTTAGAATATCGTCGAAACCCAATTTTATGATGCAGGGAGCAGTAGCACTCGACTTCGTATGACTCAGACGCCGTGTGGCTGAATTCTTCCTCTAGCACGACGGTGCTTAACGTAGGCCTAAACAAGCAAATGATGTCAGGGCTCTCGATTCAGACAATGCCCTCGCAGAACGAACGCTCTCTTACAGATATAATTACCGTGCGGCTATTTGCTTTCTATAATCTATTCAACGAATGGCTAGGCTAACGCTGGAGAGGTCACCGCTTGATAGACCTCTATAATGATCGGTCGTAATTACTCGCTTCAGACAACATAAACCGCAGTTGTAGTGGAGGCCCAGATATTTCAGCTGCAGACGCGCTTAAACAGAACGACGTGCTGCGATGGTTTCACGCGACCCTGGATAAAATGGCGGACGCAAGTAGGTCACGATATACGGCTGGTACGTTTGCGTCGACAAAGGAATATTGAGGAAACTCGTAGTATGTGAATTTGCGTAGAAGGTGAGGTTTTGTAGGTCCTGAATACGTCAGCGTAGAGTGGGAGGCAGAGGTTCGATCGGTGTTGCAGTCTTGCAGACGGCAGATAGCACTCCGTCTCCGTAGTCAGCGCGGCTGTGGGTTGATTGAACGTCTGCGTCGATAGCACTTGGTAGGTAGATTGAACGTCTGCGCCGTTAGCACTTGAAGACGATCAGCACTCCGTCTCCGTAGTCAGCTCGGCTGTGGGTTGATTGAACGTCTGCGTCGTTACGTTCCGCACTTCGTTCCAAAAGTGAGCGTCCCGGTAGCTCTGCTCGTTTCGTCCTTCTCCAGATCGCCAGTCGAATCGTTTCCTCCTTCTTCTGTCGAGGACTTCAGCGTCTGTTGACTTCTACGTGTAGAGGTGTTCCTGCGGTCCGTTGCGGTCCCCCGTGTAGACTCCTTCTCCGTGTAGAGGTTCTCCTTCCGTCCGTTGAGGTTCTCCGTTGCTGACTGTTCTCCGTTGCAGACTCCGGCATCAGGTTGAGTGAGCGTCGTATTGGCTCTCCTCAGTTGTTCGAGGTCCTCCGCGTCATCTTCTTCTCCGTGGCCGACTCTTCTCCGTGGCTGACTGTCTAATTTCTCTCCACATTAGTTTTTATAATCAAATTTTATGAAGCCTTTCTGTAGTCGCACTTTTTGTCGTCCAATCAGAGCCGACTTCATTTAGCTCCTTCACTACATGGTTAAGTGTTTGACCGTTTAGATGGTCCCCTCCTTCCTTCTGTTTGATGGGCTGAACATTATCATCGCCCCTTATTCAGCCTGTGCCTACCTTCGCTCTGGCTGACAGCCGTGACAGGTGTCCATCGCTCCTGCACGCCCCGCAGGCTCGTCCTGCTGTTGCCTTAATTAGCATATTCGCCGGTCAGTGAGGTGATATACCCTGGTCTGTTTCATGACCGCCCCCGGGAGTTGGTTAGCCAATGACAGCTCTCCTCTGCTTCCGTTGCAATTTACCATAGCTGCGGCAGGTGCTCGCCTCTGCTCCTTCCAATGCATGAATTCTGTATTATTAATTCAATTAGCAGATATTTAAAAAAAATCTCCTATTGTAAGGATGTTCTACATTCTTACACATGTAAGCTGGGCTTACGAAAAATTTGTTGTTATCTGTCATTGTTAATTTAAAATTAATAAATTTCTGCTGAAACTCTCCAAAAAATTTTTTTCTAGACAGTCATTTTGGTGTCACCCCCTCTGAGGGTGTCACCCGGTGCGGTCCGCACCCCCGCACCCTCCTCGTGACGCCACTGATTTTAATATTTGCAAAATCCAGGGGGCGCAAATGCGCCCCCGTGCGCCCGCCTCCGGACGCCCATGGACGGCCAGACTCTGATCCCTTGGAGTGGCGGACGCCCAGGGCTCGAGGTGGGACGGTATGAAACGGTATGCCATACCGGCACCTCTCCTGGCCGGCCGAAAGCATACCGGAACTTCTCCAGGCGAAAAATTCATACCGGTATGCAGTCTCGTGAATTTTAAATAGTTTCTGACAAGAAACCAGTTTTCTTTCTTCGAAAATTCGCTAAAACTCACCTACGGCAATGTAGAATTCCAAAAATTTTCCGGGGGAAGACCCCCGACCCCTCCGCTTCAAAGGGTGGGAGAGGGGAAGTGCTGGGAGGGGAAGGGAGGGAGGGAGGAGAGGGAGATGGATAGGCATGGAGAGGAAGGGGAGGGCAGGGGAGGGACAAGGGAAGGGAAGGCTGAGGGAGGGGAGGGAAAGGGAAGGGAAGGGAAAGGAGAGGGGAGGGAATGGTTGTTTTAGCCATACCGGCACCTCTTGTTTCCCACTTCGATACCTGCGGACGCCCTCTGATATGGGACGCGATCGTGGTGGATACGGTGGCCGCATCATATCTCCCTGAAACGGCGGTCGCGGCCGGAGGAGCAGCAGAGAAGACATCCACAAGGAAACACACAAAATATTCAGAACTCGAGACGAGATATACCTTCGTGCCTATCGCCGTTGAAACATTGGGCCCTGCCAACAAAGAAGGTCTCGCCTTCGTTTCCGAAATCGGCCGCCGATTGACGGCAATCACTGGCGACACTCGCGAGACTTCCAGACAGTGTTACCACTCTTAAAACAACCTAAGTTAAGACATTGAAAAACCCAAGAAACCACCAGGTAGTTTTTCTGCAGACTCCTTTAAGTTAGTAAACGCATTATGAGATAAAATATAATAATATAATGCAATTATACCAATTCCTGTAATAAAAATGTTGTTCTATCTTTCATTTATATCTTTCATTTTTACAACTTTATGGGTAATCGTTAACTGCTAAAAGTTATTAGTAAATATTCAAAGCAAATTAAAAATGTTTATATACATGATTTTATTTTCATCAGAGTCCGAATCACGTGAATTATTACTTCTATCGCACATTTTATTTTTTATTTTTTAAAACACGAATAAAGATAAAAGACTATTAAACTCATTGGAGGGGCCCTTGATTTTGCAAATATTCTACAAAAGTAAAATCTTTTAATTATTATCAGTGCTTTTTTTCTAGAAAAAAAGGTTCCGGAACGGAACAATAGGTGCCGGAACGCAACAATTATGGGCGGGCTAAAATCACGAGAAAAACGGGATTGGAGGTTGGGAGGGGTCTCAATAAACACTGAAAACAGTTCAAAAACACTTAAATTAAATTAAAATAACTAAATTATTGTTTTAATTATTAAAATAAGTAAATTATTTTTTAGGAGCTGAAAAAGGTGTCGGAACGCCGTACCGGCGCGTTCCGGCTGAAAAAAAGCCCTGATTATTATGATTATTACAACAGTCAGATCACGATTTCTCATAAGAAAAAAAAACGGTTATTTAGGTGCACTTTCTTGATCATTATTTATTTTCAATTTTTTTCTATGCAAATTTTGTTTCTATGCACAAACGTCAATTCTCCCTTTAAAAATTTGCCCCTAAAATATTTTGCACCCCGTTAAAACAACTGATGAAACTTAAGTTTAAAAAAAAGAGCAAGAGCTGATTAGCCTACTTCGGGAAAACTTCCAAAATAGTACAGTATGAGTCTGCACTCTCCTTTAGTCTTTACATGTAGAGTTATATTTTCTTAATATAGCAGTAGACTAGACTAGCAAATTTAGTCTTTCAAGTTATATGTTAAATATAGCAATGGATTGTAGGCCCTATAACACATGCTTGCACGCATATTGCGGCTTTTATTTATTGACCTCAATCATTCAGACCCAAGGACTTTCTATGATTCAGAGTTTCAGACCGTTGCAAAAATTGATTATAATAATGAAAAAAGGGTTTCAATAGAACAAGAAAAAACCCAAGCAAAAAACCAAGGTCTCCAGGAAAAAACCCCATTTCCAAAGTTCGGATTAAAGACCCAAGATCTTGTGAAAAAAACCCAAGGAGTGGTAAAGCTGCTTCCAGAGCATAATCAATAACAGTTTAACGCTTTGATGCAGTCGCATATACCAGGGCACCATGTCAGGGCTGCCAGGGATCGAAGACCAGCGAGCACATGCATCCAAGCTAGACCTACGTCATGACTCAATTGCTTTAACAGTTGTTTTAAACTATTATTGATTGCGTAATAATAATAATAATAATAATAATAATAATAATAATAATAATAATAATAATAATAATAATAATAATAATAATAATAATAATAAGTGACGAGGCCTGATTTTCCGGAAAAGACAATAAATAGTCTAATATCTAAGTCCCCGAGGGATCATATGTACCTTGGGGCAAAATAAAATAAAATAAATAAAAAATAATAATAATAATAATAATAATAATAATAATAATAATAATAATAATAATAATAATAATAATAATAATAATAATAACATTGGACGCCTCTCTGGTCGACGCTTACCACCAAGCAAGATTCAAAGCAACCTCAGCACCACACGCCAGCGACTGGCTGTTCGCACTACCGATGTCATCATGCGGGCTGCGATTGAATGACGAGGCGGTAAGAATTGCAGTAGGCCTCAGACTGGGGACGAATATATGCGAACCGCACGCATGTCCCTGTGGAGCAATGGTGACGGCGGACGGGTCGCACGGGATGTCATGCAACCTAGGACCTGGCAGAATCGCCAGACATGCAGCTTTGAATGATTTGATAAGCCGAGGCCTATCACGAGCGGGCGTCCCTAATATCAAGGAACCACCTGGACTGTCGAGGACGGACGGGAGACGACCGGACGGACTTACGCTGATACCGTGGCGCAGAGGCCGAAGTCTTGTATGGGACGTCACCGTAACTGACACGGTGGCGCCCTCTTACCTACATGCAACGTCCGCGACATCAGGAGCAGCAGCGGAACTAGCGGCCACGAGAAAGAACAACAAGTACAGCCAGATCCGCGCAGACCACTTTTTTGTCCCTCTGGCTTTCGAGACCTTAGGCCCTATCAATGACGACGGAATGGCCCTTATAAAAGACTTGGGGAGATACTTAGCTTTAACCACCGGAGACCCTAGGGAGACTTGTTATCTACTCCAGCGGTTGTCAATCACCATACAACGCTTCAATGCTGTTGCCTTCATAGGAACTTTCATGCGGCCAGAACTTGTCGAGTGATGTTTTGTTTGTTTGATAAACAAATGTACAAATAAAAAAAATAAATAATAATAATAATAATAATAATAATAATAATAATAATAATAATAATAGGTAGTCGCCTTTCTACCATCAGTGGCGACCGCGTGAGGCTTCGTTTCTCTTCCAGCGTCTATCTATTTGCATACAACGCTACAACTCTGTTGCTTTCAACGGGACATTCCCAGAGCCTCCGGACGACGAGGTTTGATTTTCCAGACATTGTCCCCTGCTCCCAACATAATTTCTTTCTATTCCTGAGGGACCATTGATACCTCGGGACCAAACAAATAAATTATAATAATAATAATAATAATAATAATAATAATAATAATAATAATAATAATAATAATAATAATAATAATAATAATAATAATAATGATAATAATGATAATGATAATGATAATGATAACCCTCGTCCATGCCTTCATTACCTGTCGGCTTGATTACTGCTGTTCTCTCTACATTGGTCTCCCTAACACTCGACTGCACTGCCTTGAACGCGTTCTACGCTCTGCTGCGCGCCTCGTTGGGAACATCCCTAAGTTTGGTCACGTGTCTGACTACATGCGTGACGTCCTCCACTGGCTTCCTTTTTCGCAACGCATTGTATACCGGGTTGGTACTATTGTCTGGCAGTGTCAGCTTGGACGCGCTCCTTTATATCTGCGTGAGCTCTGCTTTCCGGCCTCCGCACTTCTTGGTCGCCGTTTACTCCGTTCCACTGCCCGCGGCGACTTACATGTTCCTTTCGCTCGCACTGCAACCATGCAACAGCGAGCATTCTCTGTTGTCGGTCCCACTATCTGGAATGGCCTTCCGGTCGAGCTGCGGTCTCTTCCTCGAGACTCGTCCGCCTCTTTCTTCTCTGCTCTTAAGACTGTTCTCTTTCGTCGAGGTTGGGCTGGGAGCGCCTCTGAATAGTTGCCTTGAAGAGCGCGCTATATAAATGTCTAGTTGATTGATTGATTGATTGAATGATAATGATAATGATAATGATAATGATAATGATAATAATAATAATAATAATAATAATAATAATAATAATAATAATAATAATAATAATAATAATAATAATAATAATAATAACAATAATAATCATTCATTCATTCATTTGAGCACTTATATATAGCGCGTCGTCAAGGGGACTAGGCCTACTCAGAGGCGCTCCCGACTTCAGCACGAACATAAACAACAGTTTTTAGCGCAGTGTAGAGAGACTCGGGTTGGGTTTTCGGGAGGAGACGCAGCTCCAGAGGGAGCCCGTTCCATACCACAGGACCAACCACCAAAAAGGCCCGATTTTGCATGCTGGCAGTACGAGCATATGGCACAACAAGCACCCCCCCTCTCCGCAGAGCGGAGTGAGCGACCACGGGTCTCACCGGAAGGCAGGCAGAGGGACCTCTGATAGGCTGGAGCGATGCCCAGCTGGCAGCGCCAGACCAAGGAGGCAATCCTATACTGGATGCGCAGGGGAATCAGTAGCCAATGCAAGTCCCGGAGCATGAAGTCAGACACATGGTCAAACTTGGATATCCGACCAATAAGTCGGTCAGCAGCACGCATGATGCGTTCAAGACAGGCCAAATAATAATAATCTTTATTCAAGCGCCTGCTAACCGCACTGCGCTGTATAGTGAACATACCTAATAGTAGAAACGGCAGTCACGCAGGGCGCATTACATACATGTATACAGTAAAAGCACATGATAAAAGTTTTACAGGAGTCGAATATAACTGTTTATACGGAGCCACAGGGCGCCATAACGGCCTACTATTCATTTAACCACCGCCGCCACCTAGCGAGTGGAAGGCTGAATAATAATAATAATAATAATGATAATAATAATAATAATAATAATAATAATAATAATAATACTAATAATAATAGTAATAATAATAATAATAATAATAATAATAATAATAATAATAATAATAATAATAATAATAATAATAATAATAATAATAAAATAATAATAATAATAATAATAATAATAACCGTACTAGTTTACTGCAAAGGCAGGAGGCACCAAGAAACTGCGAAATTCAGGGGGGAGATCATTCCAGAGGCGTGGTGCTGTGATGGAAATGGCTCGGTTGGAGAACTTGAGGTGAGTAGTGACTGGGGGTCGAGAAAGACTGAGAATTGAGGATGATCGGGTGGAGCGGGTTGTCTGAATGGTGAAGAGATCACGAAGGTACCTGGGCTGGGAATATTGTAGGGAGTTGTAGGTTAGTGATAGGACTTTGTAGTGGATTCGCTCTGGGATTTTTAACCAATGGAGTGATTTGAGGATGGGAGTGATGCTTGGGCGCTCTTGTGACAGCTCTGGCTAGTGAGTTTTGGATAAGCTGTAGACGCTTGATTTGAGTGGATTCAAGGTTGAGGAAAAGAGAATTGCAGTAATCAAGCTTCGAATGAACAATGGAGGTAGCAATGGTGGAGGCAGTTTTAAGGTCAAGCATGGGTCGTATGCGTCGGAGGTCACGAATGTGCATGAAGCAGGAGCGCGAGAGGTTGGAGATGTGGTTAGAGAAGGAGAGGTGTGGATCAAAAATAACACCAAGATTGCGAACAGGGGAGTCAGAGGTGAAGGTGAGTGACGATGAGTTAGTCGAAAGGTTTATGGAAGGATCAGGGATTTTCTTGATTTGATCAGGAAGGCCTAGGATGATGAATTCGGTTTTGGAAGGGTTAAGGCAGAGAAGATTGGATGACATCCACTGTGAAATAAGGTTAACCACGTTGAGTTGTTGTGTGATGGCGGTGGAAAAAGAGTCTGGGGAGAAGGATATGAAGAGTTGGGTGTCATCTGCATAGAGATGGTGGTCGACAGAGGAGGATTTTATGAGATGACTTAAAGGAGTGGTATAAAGGATGAAAAGTAGTGGACCTAGGACAGAGCCTTGAGGGACACCACAGGAAAGAGGGAGGGGTTGTGAGCAGTGGCTGGAGGCTTTAACAGAGAAGGATCGAGAAGACAAGTAGGACTGGAACCAGAGTAGAGCAGTGCCAGAGACGCCAAACCAAGAAGATAGTCGTTGAAGAAGGAGGCTGTGATCAATGGTGTCGAATGCGGCAGAGATGTCGAGAAGACAGAGGCAAGAGACTTGCTGATGGCTGACGGCAGAGACCAGTTTATTGTATAGAGAGGCAAGTAAAGTTTCTGTGGAGTGGTGTTTAGTGAAGCCAGATTGGTGGGGGTTAAGAAGTGAATTCGAAGAGAGGTAGTCATTTAGCCGAGAAAGTACAATTCGTTCAGGTAATTTTGATAGAAAGGAAAGATTGAAGATTGGGCTGTAGTTGGATAGATTTTCCTTGTCAAGGTTTGCTTTTTTGAGAAGGGGAGTGACAATAGAATGCTTAAAGGCCATAGGAAAATTGCCGGTAGAGAGTGAGAGATTGATAATTTTGGTGATTACAGGAACCAGGACAGAGGCACAGTCTTTTAGAAGAGAGGTGGGGATAGGATCAAGTTCGCATTGCTTGTTAGGGAGATAGTTTAGGAGGATTGACACTTCTGCTTCAGAGGCAGGAGAGAGAATTGGGAGAGAAGACTGAGAGGTAGGAGGAGTAGAGTTGAGAGAAGGAGGTGAATCAGTGCTGGAGGAGGCAAGGGGGGGTAAGTTTGTTTAGAAGAGATTGTAATGTAAAGCGAATGGATGAGATTTTGTCAGAAAAAAATGAACAGAAGGTATCAGCAACAGAGGAGGAGGGAATGGAGCTAGGCAGTGGGGAGGGAGATTTGTGATGAAGGAGGGTATTGACAGCTTTCCAGAGATGTCTATAGGGTTTGAGGCGCTGGAATGGATAAGTGAGGAATAATATTTCTTTTTAGCAGCAGCAATGAGTTTGTGGTATCTGTTGGTGGCTGATTTAAGGGTATTGAGGGTTTTTGCTCTAGCTGAGGGGTCGAAAGTGTGCTGGTAGATGTGTTCAAGGCGCCTGCGGAAAGTTTTAAAGGCCTGGAGGTAAGAAGTAAACCAAGGGTTGCTGGCGTGTGAACTGAATTTGGTGATGAGTGGCGCATGAGTGTCAAGGAGGTTGGAAAGTGTGGAATTGTAACAAGAGAGCAGGTCATCAAGGGAAGAGGGAGGATTTAGAACCAGTTGTGAATCAAGAATATCATGGATGAAGGCCTGACGGTCTATGGATCCGGTGAGACGGAAAGAATGAGTCGAGGGAGGAGGCCGAGCGAAAGGCTTGATGTCAAGGTCAGCCATGATGAGGTAATTATCGGTAATGTTCAGGACTGAGTGTGATAGTTTGGGAGATAAGAGGGAAGCGTCAGAGGTGATGAGGAGATCAAGGGTGTCATTTTTGACATGGGTCGGGAAGTAAACATGTTGGGTGAGATTGACTGAGGACAGTAGGTTAAGGAAGTCTGAGGTAATAGGGTCAGATGGATTGTCAACATGAATGTAGTCTTGTTGTCAAGACCTTAAACCTCAAGACCAAGACCAAGACCAAGACCTTGAACCTCAAGACCAAGACCAAGACCAAGACCTTGAACCTCAAGACCAAGACCAAGACCAAGACCTTGAACCTCGAGACCAAGACCAAGACCTTGAACCTCAAGACCAAGACCGAGACCAAGACCCAAAAAATTCATAGTCGTATCCAGACTTCTATTTCTTACTAAAAAATTGTCAAGTCGAAATACTCGTTATTTTAATGAAAACATGAGTTTTTTTCTTTCATTCAAGCAAAACAACTCTAAATGTAGACTGCAGAGAATTCCGAATTCGTATTTACAAAAGTCTTTCATGCGAAATGTTATTCCAAATGCCTGATGAATTTTATAAAAGCCAATTTGCTCAGAATTTTCTGACCAAGACGTGACCTGTGGGGCCTCATAAAAATTCTGCCATGTGAAAAAACACGGTCTACAAGTGCTGAAATCGCTAGCACACAAAGCAGCTTTTCAAGAACTGGATGTAAATGTAGGCTACAAATTAATCATGAGTCTGCTTTGAAATCATTCCATGGTAAATAACCGGAAGTCAAAATAATTGTCCAAAACAACAGTGAAGCCTCATTCACACCGTGTAAATACTAAAACAATAACTGTATGAGTAATTATTGGATACATTTTTAAAATTCTTGCCGTTTGTTAAAATTAATGACTATTCATATTGACAAAGTCTTGGTCTTGGTCTTGCAAAACCAAGACCAAGACTTTGAACCTCAAGACCAAGACCAAGACCAAGACCTTGAACCTCAAGACCAAGACCAAGACCTTTGGTCTCAAGACCAAGACCAAGACCAAGACTTTTAATAACGAACTCGAGTGCACTCGAGACCAAGACCTTGGTCTCGAGGACAACAAGACTGCATGAATGTTGAAATCACCGGTTAGTAAGAACTCGTTGGGAGTGGTGGCAGCAAGAGAGAGGAGAGAGCCAAATTCATCAAGGAAGATAGAGGGTTTGAAGGAGTAGGCGGACGAGGTAGGAGGGCGATAAATATTGAAAACTGTGAGCAGGTCGGAAGCAAGTCGAAGAGTAGTGGAGGAGCATTCGAAAGAGCGAAATGTATGGCGAGAGAAATTTAGGACGACAGCTGGTTCACGAACCAAGAAGGCAGTGCCACCCCCAGAAATTTTTGCAGATTTTGAGGAGGAGGTGATACGAGGAAAGCTTTGCAGGGAGTAACCATGAGGAGTGCATTCAGAGAGATGAGGGCCAGAAGACGAAGTAGCCTAGATATCCATGTTTCTTGAAGAGCAATGAGATCAGGAGGACGGCAACAGGTGACTCATTTAGGGCGATGGAGTTTTTTGGGTTTAGGAAAGACCGAATATTTAAAGAATAAAGTAGAAATTTCTTGTTGGGAGACGTGGATTTATGAAGTGAAGAAATCTTGCTTGGACCAGGATTTGTTTTGATGTCACCGGAAAGCAGAAGAGTGAGCAAGATTTGTCGGGAGTTTATGGCAGAAGGATGAAATATGGCACGGCGAGTGATGACGGCGAATGAAGCAGAAGGAATGGTGTTGAAATGAGAATACTGTACAGTGGCGGTTGGTAGTGCAGAATTGGGGTGCGAGAGGTGTTTAGGTCCGATGGGATTTACAGATTGACGGATGAACAGAAACAATATCGACGTAAAGATAGGCATTGTGAAATTTTCAAAATGGCCGAAGACGCCAATACACAAATGCAATCACGAGCGTGTCTGCGTACGATGACACGTTCGACGTGATCATACTGATTTGTAATCATACTGCGTTATTGTCAGTTTGAAAATATTAAACGAAGATTATTATTATTTTGCTACGCTAATAACGGTGTGTGAACGGTTTAGTGGTTAAGGAAGTTGCCTGCATACAAAAGACTCGGGTTCGATTCCAGGACCACATTGCCGTTTTTGTTTAAAATTGCATAAAAATTCCCGCAATACATAGTAACGTGTATAAGTCTACAACCCTGTTCTTCTTTAAGTTCCCCCCTCGGGCAGATTCAAACGTCCAATGACGCCACTCGATCCTTAGGCTACTCCTTTCGGTGCTGGTTTTCTTTCTTCAGTTTTCTGTAGGCTGTAGGCCTACCCATCCGTAATCATCCAGTCTAGCACCATCCGCGGAAGTCTTCCTCTCGTTCTCTTGAACTCCATTCTTCCCTTCATAATAGTTCTCGGGAGACAATCTCTTCTCAGTATATGATCCAATCATCACAGATCTTTCCCACCTTTTGTAGTAGGCTACGTCTTGATTTGCGTTAGGCTATGCTCTGTCCCACTAACTTTCTCTCTAATGCGCCATACCCACATCTCAAACGCCTCTAACCTTCTGATGTCCTCATTTCTTAATATGATCTATGTCTCAGAGCCACAGTCCATATAATTGCCTTGACCATACTGTTTCTTCTTCTTCTTTAAGTTCTCTGCCCTTCAGCAGGTTTCCACTTCCAATGACGCCATTCCTCTCTTCGCTGTGCTCTTCTCTTCAGTCCGCTGTATCCTTCGTTCATCATCCATCCCAGGATCATCTGTCGCGGTCTTCCTCTCCTTCTCATTCCCTCCAATCTCCCCTCTATGATTTCTCTCAAGAGGGAGTCTCCTCTTAATAATTATGTGTCCAATCCAGTTCTTTTGTCTTTCTCTTAATGTTGTCATCAGTGATCTTTTTTCTTCTACTCTTTGCCGCACCTCTTCATTTGTCATTCGCTCCGTCCAGCTCACTGTTTATCAGCCTATAATTATCAGTCCGTTTTCAGTTATAAATGTGAGGTGCTGGCAATTTGTATGGGCACATGCCATAAGCTTCCACGACAGAATGCCCACATGGAGCCCTAGAACCCATACAGGTCCCATCTGATGCCCATGAGGCGTAACTTTAGTCTAAAAAGTGGGGGGTACCAATACTTTGGTCTAAAACGTGGGTGGTACCAAATTTCTTCTCCACTTTCGCTTTTCGCATGGTGGCCATTTTGAACATATTCCCTGTCAGTATTCTCATTAATTTTGGCTCTCGATTTACCTGTGTATCTAAGAACTTTCGCACTTTGGCGGAGACTGCATTCTCTGGGAAGGTAAAATAACTAAAATATTGATTGACATTGTTTAAAAAGTGGGGGGTACAGTACCCCCCAGTCCAAAAGGTGGGGGGTACGGGTAACCCCCGTACCCCCCACAAATTACGCCTATGCTGATGCCCACGGAGGGAGTTTCCTCCAGGGAGTTTCTTGGCGGCTTGAAGAAATGTGGGCTTTTGCCGCTTTAGTCATATATACAGGGAGAGTCAAGATTGTGTTTCAATCCATCACCCTGTTACCACTACTCTATCGATCCCCTGGGAGGGGGATAGAGTAGTGGTAACACTCATGGCCAGGAGAGCATAAGGTACGCGGATCGACTCCCGTAACCCCCTCGAGGGCGGCTGCCAAACCGTGTGTTTAATTAGGATATTGATTGTACTTTCATGTTTCAATGTAATCTTACTGCGTCTGTCGGTTTGAAATAATAAAGAATATAATTATTATATTATAATACATGGACTGAGACGGACACAGAAAAAAAGAAGGACATACACTGATGGACAGACACTGCAGACAGACGATCAGATACAGATGGCAGATAACAAACGCCTCTGGCATTCTTAAGTTCTCCAACCGAGCCATATCCAACAGAGCACCGTGCCTCTAGAACGATCTCCCCTCTGATTTCCGCAGATTCTCGGTTCATCCATCATCATAGCAACCCATCCTCCTCCCCCTCCTCCTCCTCGTTCTCCTCCTCCTCCTCCTCCTCCTCCTCCTCCGGGTCCTCTATCACCCCGGGCTCTCCATTCAAAACTGAAGTCTCGCCTTTTCAAGAACTCCTATTAGTCCGTTGGCTTATGTCACAAAAAAGAAAGGGAACAGAGATTTTGGGTAGAATCTTGGCAATGATGTTTAAATTAATGATATTTTAGTTCTGAAGCAGAAAAAATTTGTTGCCAATTTTTCTGTCATGGTTTAGGCCCCCTAGCGGACGTTTTTGCATGACGTCATATCCGCACCTTAAAAGCTGCCAATTAGTCAGTCAGCTTGGTGTAAAAATTGCTCACTTGATGTTGAAAGCATGAAATTTGGCACATGGTAGCAACATACGATGAAGAAAATTTTTAGCTATATAGGGCAACCGCAGATTTGCCTTCTGGCCTCAGTGGTAGCCATTTTCCAAGATGGCCGACCGAAAAAGAGATTTTTCAATATCTCAGCTTCTAGTTCACTTAGAATCGTAATCTTGGTGTCTAAACATACATATTTATGGGCAAGGGTTTCAATAGAACTAATTGCAATCACTTACCTATAAGAGAAAAGCTAATTGTGGTAGCCATCTTGAAGTTAAGGTGGCCTGAAAGGGGCAGTACGGTGCAAATTATGAACTAGTTGCTCATAAACTGATAGAAGCATGAAATTTGGTACATAGTATGAACATGACCTAAGGGTATTTTGTAGCTATAGGGCCATCGCAGATTTGCCTTCTGGCCTCAGTGGCAGCCATTTTCCAAAATGGCCGACCGAAAATAGAGATTTTTCAATATCTCAGCTTCTAGTTCACTTGGAATCGTAATCTTGGTGTCTAAACATACATATTTAGGGGCAAGGATTTCAATAGAACTAATTGCAATCACTTACCTATAAGAGAAAAGCTAATTGTGGTAGCCATCTTGAAGTTAAGGTGACCTGAAAGCAGCAGTGGTGCAATATATGAACCAGTTGCTCATTAACTGATAGAAGCATGAAATGTGGTACATTGTATGAACATGTCCTAAGGGAATTTTGTAGCTATAGGGCCATTGCAGATTTGCCCTCTGGCCTCCGTGGCAGCCATTTTCCAAAATGGCCGACCACAAATAAAGATTTTTCAATATCTCAGCTTCTAGTTCACTTCGAATCGGGAGCTTGATGTTAAATTTTTTACCTCTTTTTTCACCAGATCAGTTGAAAACTCTTTTCACCAGATCAGTTCCAAAATGTCCCCCCCCACCTGTCAAACAAGATCGCCGCCACTGGGTCTAAATCAAGAGAGGATCAAGGCTGAGCAGCTGTTAAGGCGGGTGTTGTTTAGGGCCAGAAGAATTGGAAGGCGGAGGATCTAGATGAGTCAGTGTATATAGTCCGTTGGCTTATGTCAGGGAACAGAAATTTTGGGTAGAATCTTGGCCATCCACTGATCTGCCTTTCTCACAGAAAGGCAGATCAGTGGATGGCCTTCCACCAACTCAAGCTGTACTTGTGGAACACACCAAGAGCGCTGCCAACCAGTCAGGTCGTTTCTGGGCACAGATGTTCCCAGCTGCTCCAAAGCTACCATGTCCTGGTGAAAGGGGTTGGCTGCAAACGATCGAAGAAGGCTGGGAAGTGAAGTGGACAACACTTGCCAAAGCTTCTCGACAGAACTGCTCAGATGTGGCTGCGAGAAGGGCTGTAGGGCACAGCGCAAATGTGTGATAGCTGCTCAATAGTGTGCTGGTCACTGTCTGTGTAGAGGACTATGTGGCCATGAATGACGTGAACGATTTTATATAACTCTGTGGGTAGTACTTTGTCTGGACTCTGGGCGCCGAAATGTGGACCATTTTGTTCAATGTACATTTACGAGAACATTAGTAACATGCTGAATTGCTGATATACCATAAGTTGTTTATTTCCACATGAACATGAACACATCAACAAGTTTCAGAAATGGTTAGTTCCCTAGCAATCCTTGCCCGAACTAGGTCTACTGTATGCTTAACAACAAAAATTATAATCATAATTTTAAGATCACCTTAACTTCAAGATGGCTACCACAACTAGTTTTTCTCTTGTCGGTAAGTAATTGCAATTAGTTCTATGGGAAACCTTGCCCCTAAATATGTATCTTTAGACATCAAGCTCCCGATTCGAAGTGAACTAGAAGCTGAGATATTGAAAAATCTTTATTTGTGGTCGGCCATTTTGGAAAATGGCTGCCACGGAGGCCAGAGGGCAAATCTGCAATGGCCCTATAGCTACAAAATTCCCTTAGGACATGTTCATACAATGTACCACATTTCATGTTTCTATCAGTTAATGAGCAACTGGTTCATATATTGCACCACTGCTGCTTTCAGGTCACCTTAACTTCAAGATGGCTACCACAATTAGCTTTTCTCTTATAGGTAAGTGATTGCAATTAGTTCTATTGAAATCCTTGCCCCTAAATATGTATGTTTAGACACCAAGATTACGATTCCAAGTGAACTAGAAGCTGAGATATTGAAAAATCTCTATTTTCGGTCGGCCACTTTGGAAAATGGCTGCCACTGAGGCCAGAAGGCAAATCTGCGATGGCCCTATAGCTACAAAATACCCTTAGGTCATGTTCATACTATGTACCAAATTTCATGCTTCTATCAGTTTATGAGCAACTAGTTCATAATTTGCACCGTACTGCCCCTTTCAGGCCACCTTAACTTCAAGATGGCTACCACAATTAGCTTTTCTCTTATAGGTAAGTGATTGCAATTAGTTCTATTGAAACCCTTGCCCATAAATATGTATGTTTAGACACCAAGATTACGATTCTAAGTGAACTAGAAGCTGAGATATTGAAAAATCTCTATTTTCGGTCGGCCATCTTGGAAAATGGCTGCCACAGAGGCCAGAAGGCAAATCTGCGGTTGCCCTATATAGCTAAAACTTTTCTTCGTCGTATGTTGCTACCATGTGCCAAATTTCATGCTTTCAACATCAAGTGAGCAATTTTTACACCAAGCTGACTGAATAATTGACAGTTTTTAAGGTGCGGATATGACGTCATGCAAAAACGTCCGCTAGGGGGCCTAAACCATGACAGAAAAATTGGCAAGAAATTTTTTTCTGCTTCAGAACTAAAATATCATTAATTTAAACATCATTGCCAAGATTCTACCCAAAATTTCTGTTCCCTGATATAAGCCAACGGACTATATACACTGACTCATCTAGATCCTCCGCCTTCCAATTCTTCTGGCCCTAAACAACACCCGCCTTAACAGCTGCTCAGCCTTGATCCTCTCTTGATTTAGACCCAGTGGCGGCGATCTTGTTTGACAGGTGGGGGGGGACATTTTGGAACTGATCTGGTGAAAAGAGTTTTCAACTGATCTGGTGAAAAAAGAGGTAAAAAAATTTTTTTCGCGCTGACGCGCGGAAAAATTTCATGACTTTTTTTGGGGTTGCCTCAAAATTTGGGGGGTCCGATGCATGGCGTGTCCCCCCACTCTTAAAGGTGGGGGGTCTTGTCCCCCTCGACCCCCCGGGATCGCCGCCCATGTCTACACCCATGGAAACTAGACTTACAGGTCCTTTGGACTACTCCTTGGAAACCCCTTCTGACTTGCCGTGGTGCTCGTGAATAAGTTGGTGCCCTGCGCTTGGTTTCTGAGCGGTGCTTTAGAAGTTTGGAGATTATAGATAAATATCACAATGTAAATATAGATAATTTTCCGCAGATCTAGCTTAAACATTTCCAGCCCTCAATTTCCTCAACCCTTTAATTAGACAACCATGTTTATGGCATGTTTTAGTGCTTTTGTGAGGTAATTCTTAATCACAATGACGTGTTTAAAAAAAATGACGCTCGTAAAAATGCATTTAAGGTATTAAATGTTTCACTTATGTCGCTTTAATTCAGCTGTCAATGCACTTCGCTGTTGCCCAATGTTGTCTGATTTATAAAAAACGCCACTGGTACTGTTTTTCTATTATCTAATTTCGTCATTAAACAGTAAACTGTAGCGGAGTTTCATAGCACACAAGGCATCAATTGATGGTTGCATCTACAAATTTAGATTTAGAAATAAATAACACAGCTGAATAAGTATGCTTGATGACTTCTTGATTAACAAAAACAATTGAAATGCAAAAAAATGATTTACTTAATGCAGAAGACTGCAGCAATAATTAACAAGAAATAGTCACTAAAGAAATACGCTGAAGACAATGTTCAAGTGTTCGGGTGACATCCCACATTCAGGATAAGTAGTAAATACTTCTAAGCGACAATCTATTGAAGTCTTGGACATTATGATAATGGCTCTGGAGAATTCATTAGATTATATTACTTGGGAAGATTCAACATTGAGGAACAGTGAATTCTAGTAGTCCAGTTTTGCAGGGCATGTTTTAAGGAAAATTTATCACTGCACATTGCAAGCGCCAGAACGCATAAAAATCATAAAATAGTTATGAATTACAATTCTTTTCATGCACAAACAGCAGTTAACAGCCTTTCATCACTGCACATTTTGTGTTTCATTGCACGTTAAAACAATCCCTGCAGTTTTGAGTGCAATATGGAAGTTACGATTTTGGCCTCATTCTTGAAGTCATGTACAGGTCAAATGCAGCAAATATCACAATGTACTCTTGGATAATATCTATAACAACCTAAAATGGCAGAATATGTAAACAACATCGTTATCTTTATAATTAGTCTAGTGGTTTGTGATTGTTATCAAATTCACTGCATCATTCATCAAACATAAGGTATCGGTTCTTGGTCTACATTGAACTGGTGAATCAGTCAATCAATCAAATTCGTTTAATCATACAATAAGTTGACACAGACGCAACTTAGGCAAACAAGACTATGGAAGACAGTTATAGGGCCAAGAGTACAGGGTTTTATACATGAAATTGTCAGGAAGCATTCTTATAAAGGATGTGTGAAATCTAGCTGTGTTCATCTTTGTGCGGCAGGAAGAAGTTGTGATCTCGTACGAAGATTATGACCACCAGTGCTACGAGGGGGGGGGTCAGGCCCCGAAGGATATGGTTGGGATCATTACAAAATTCATTAGATCAGGCCAGTGGAAATTTGACAGTCTAGTTATATTGGTCAAAGAACCAATCGGTAAACAGATTCCCAAAATTATCTCATCTCAATTCATGGTCTGTACTAATTTTTCTGTAGTGATGAAATAGCCTAGACCCTTAACACCTCAAGCTAATTTTTATTAGGTAATGCTCTTTTGCAGGTTTGAAACAATACAGATCAGTTTTCTAATAATATAAACATCGTACTCTATGATAAATTTTGCACGATCACAATCTTCCACAACGAAATATTATTCCCAATAAACTTAAAGAAATTACCACTTATGTTCAGACATTTAAGACTGTACCCTTCAACATAAAAATTGCACATGAAAGTTTCTACATCAACTTTAGCATTAAAAGTAAGTTGAAAATCTATACTTCTAAGATTTAATAAAAAATTCACTGCAACCAGTTAAAATCAATGGGTCAATCACATGATGCCTAAAAGCTGTCAGAGTTAAAAGCATCAATACCGCCATCAAATACAAGTGCTTACAAACTTGGTCAAGCCATTAATTCCAGAGTAATATATTTAATCACTGATAAAGTTATCCAAATTAAAATATGTAAGAATGTCTACATATACCAGACCCTCCTTATACTGTGCCCGTGTACATACAGCACAAATTCCAATTAAACATGGCCCAGAATGTGCACTCGCTGTACTGTAACATTTAATTCAGCTTAGAACATGTAATGCGTTCCTCATTACAGGCTCTCCGAGGTAGTGGTACAATGGGAAGGTCTAGCATATGAAATTTAAACTACTAACGCTCCTAAATTTAAACTACTAAAGCTCCTAAGTTCCTTGTAGCAATGTAGGGGAGGTACTCATTTCCAATTTTTTGATCTTCAAATCCAGAGTGAAAGAATCCAGAGTTCCTGGTCACAGTGCCAGTGTTTACTTCCAAGCTTATAATTAACATAAAATTACAAAGCACTAACAAGAAAAGGGTCTTGTTCGTATGAAAACATTCTGAATTTGTCTTTAACATAAACAGCACGTTAAACAGAGCAAGCAACAAAGCACTCCATCATGATTTGCCACCAGAATCGCTCAATTCATGCCAAGCAAAGAAAGCAATGGATGTGATCTAACAGGTTCATCTAGCTTAAACATTACCATGCATTAATTAAACAGAAAAATCTGCTGATCAAACTATTCCAAATATGTCTTTTACTGCAAAAGCACATCCAAAGCAGCATAGCCATAAATCGTTCGATCTCGATTTACGACACAGCAAAACCCTGTTTCTTGCCCAGCAGATTCACTCCAGCTTCGGGCCAAGATCGGCCCAGATTCAACCTCGAATAGAGCAGAGGATGTTTTGTGTCAATCTTCCGGCAGAAGTGAGCAGCATGAGCGAGTGGAGCGCAGATGATGTCTGGGATGTCTTCAAACTCATCACCTGCAATGATGCTGTCGAGGTGGTCTTTGAAAAGGAGTGTGTTGATAGAGAAAGGATCCGCTAGAACCTGTGACTCAAAGATTCGGAAGAGGACGAGGAATGTTGCAGTAAGACGAGACACGTCAGAATTTGCTTGGCTACCTGATTTAATAAAAAATAAATTTAAAAAAAATTAATTCTATGTACAACTGTAAATCCTTACAACAAATGTTACAATCGAACTAATATATGAATATTTGAAGCACTTAGAATTTATGTGCCACCTCGAAATTTAAAACGATAAAATTTGGTGT
This sequence comes from Allolobophora icterica, assembly GCA_963556255.1. Lineage (NCBI taxonomy): Eukaryota > Metazoa > Annelida > Clitellata > Crassiclitellata > Lumbricidae > Allolobophora > Allolobophora icterica. The sequence continues at coordinate 93,765,217 of OY744602.1, read as the reverse complement.
CCCGCAGGGCTCAAACCTAGGGCCTCTGCTCTTTTTAATTTATATTAATGACCTCCCTAAAGCCTCATCAAGATTGAGTCTCATACTATTTGCTGACGATACTAACATCTTCCTATGTGACAGGTCACTTGAGGAACTATTTAAAGTTGCCAATCAAGAACTAATATACATAGCCGATTGGTTTAAGGCTAATCGACTCTCCTTGAATTTACTTAAAACAAACTTTGTACTATTAAAATCTTTCAGGAAGTTATTACCTCACTCGAATTATTCACTGAATATTGATAATTCGATCATACTGCAAGTGAAATCGGCGAAATTTTTGGGTGTTTTCATTGATGAGCAGCTGTCCTGGAATGTCCACATAAACCAAATCGGAGCAAAAATTGCAAAAAACGTGGGGATCATATCCAAAATTTCTTATTTACTCCCATCTCATGTACTAACCAACCTGTATCACACTTTAATTCATCCATATCTGGAATATTGCAATTTGAGTTGGGCCTCAACCTATCCAACTAGACTGGACAGACTGAGGAAGTTACAAAAGAGGGCGATACGCATAATTACTAAAAGCAAGTTTAATGCCCATACTTTCCATCTTTTCCAACTAACGAAAATACTGACAATTGATCAGATAAAACAATTACAGATAGGGGTATTTATGTTTCAATTCACCCATAACTCCCTTCCAACTTGCTTTGCTACATACTTTACTGTCACTAAGGATATTCACAGTCATAATACTAGGGCTAAGGACACCCTCCGTCCGATAAGCTGTCGTACTAACTATAGGAAGCAATCAATGAAGTACATGGGTCCTATTATATGGAACAACTTGCCATGGGAAATTCGTAATTTGCCAACTATTTCTTCCTTCAAGAGATCACTAAGAATGCATATAATGAATCACTAATGATAATGCACCGGGCTCTCCTAGCTTTGTTTCTCTTGCTGTTTTCCTCTTGCATTTTTTGTTATTCTCTTGTTATATTTTTGTCAACTCTAGTTAAGTCTGCATACTTCCGTTTATATTACGTTAATATTATATTACGTTATATTACGTTAATGATGTTTGTAATGGTCTTGTGACCACTTATGCTAAGGCTGTATAATGATGTTGCTAATCTGCCTGGATCGTCATGTATTGACTCTAATGTTATTACCTGGGGGTTCCTCCCAAGCGGGACAATAGTCCCTTCTGGAGCTCCCTATTGTATCCCACCTAGTTGCCACACACATTTGTCTTTTTTAATTTTTGTGAAATTCAATCATCATTTGATTTTTGTGTTTATTTGCTATTCTCTGTCTTGTTCGATTTATGATGAGATACAATAAAGAATTATGTTATGTTATGTTATGTTATGTTATGTTATGTACATCTGTCTCTATATTTACACATTTCAACAGAAAAAATGTAACATTTGTGTAAACATTTCTGCATCTGCTCAGATTTCCCTCTTGGCTTTCAACTGGACTTACCATTCAATTGGGCCTGCACACCCATTTTAGTAGTGACCATCGACTTATGCTTTTACCATTTATTATAGTACTTGGCGCTACAGAAACTATCACATTATTTATTTACTATTATTTATTTATTTATTTAAAAGACCTCTCAAAGCCCTCTAGACTGGTCATGTAAGCAATGCATGTTTTAAAGACCCTCTAGACTGGTCATGTAAGCAGTGCATGTTTCAAAGACCCATTTTGACTGGTCATGTAAGCAATGCATGTTTAAAGACCCCTCAAGACTGGTCATGTAAGCAATGCATGTTTTAGAGACCCCTCAAGACTGGTCATGTAAGCAATGCATGTTTTAAAGACCCCTCAAGACTGGTCATGTAAGCAATGCATGTTTTAAAGACCCCTCTACACTGGTCATGTAAGCAATGCATGTTTTAAAGACCCCTCAAGACTGGTCATGTAAGCAATGCATGTTTTAAAGACCCCTCAAGACTGGTCATGTAAGCAATGCATGTTTTAAAGACCCCTCTACACTGGTCATGTAAGCAATGCATGTTTTAAAGACCCCTCAAGACTGGTCATGTAAGCAATGCATGTTTTAAAGACCCCTCAAGACTGGTCATGTAAGCAATGCATGATTTAAAGACCCCTCAAGACTGCAATGCATGTTTTCTGTGTACAGAATTCTTTGTGATGCAGTTTAACAGCACATTTATGTAGTGCCTCTCAAGACTCAGAATCACACTTAACATGAGTAGACATTTGTATGGCATCACTACAACAGCTTCTCAGCATTGCTGCAAAAATGCACCCCAGGACCTTAGTGTTCAACTGTAACGTCCAATATGTCATCAAATGACAAGATGTTTACGCCAAAAACTGCAAGAGGAATAAAAAAGAAAGTAGTGCAGTAGTTTTTAAATATTTCACTTATTAAATGTGATTGCAATATATGTTAGAAAAATTTCAGTTTAAACTGTTTATTACCAAGTGAATTGAGTCCATTTTCAACCAGTATTTTTCTGCATTTTGTGGTGTCAGTGCAAAGCAGGTGACCAAGCTCACCATTCAATTCCCAGTAACCATCGTCAGTTTCAGCTTGCTAAAACGTCAAGCACAACAACTGCAATACGGCCATTGAAACACAGTACGAAAGCATATGTTTTTGTTTGTACAAAACTTTGTCCTGTTCTGATGTACAAAACTGCAAAATTACAGGAACTTCGAATTTCTATATACCATAACATACAAAAGTCTCAGAATTGCTCTTTAATGCACTGCACTAAAATTTCTGCAGCACAGGGTGGCTGCAATGTAGAGTTATGTAATTTAATGTGTAAATACAGAAACTGACAATCACATCTATTCACAGTGAGGCTGTGCTAAAAGCACAAATATGATAAACAGCTCCCTTATTGGCCAGAGTATCTTATTGTCCCCAGAGCTAGATTCCTGGTTTAGGTTCCTGGTCTCATTCAGTCACTAGCCCAAGACTTAAGAATTTGTTACCTTTTCTGTTATCTGCAAACGCTGTGTGATGTAACGTAGCTCATGGCTGAAGCTCCATCTTTTTGGAGTGCTTATCGTTCATGACCTGTCTTCTAGCCTCAGGACCTCTTGGGTCTCAACTGATTTTTGCTTACAAGCAACCATCAGTTGATGCCTTGCACATTACAATACTGGTGCTATAGAAGTTTCCAGATTAGATTAACCATAACCATAACCATAAATTTTATTGATTTCCATCAAATACAGGAACAGATAGTGTGAAACAAACATAAATTCAGCAATTGAGGAAAACAATGGGAATAGAAAAACCCTAAAGGGAACAAGTCCCGGCTAGCAGGGTCACCCACTCATCATATATTGCACAAGTGGCATAAGTTAATATACATGTAATATTATTGTATTATTTTTTATCTATGACAAAACTTTCATTAGTTAACTAACATGCACAGTTGTACACACAGGATTAGCATGTCGTACTGCAGTCGATCAAGTAAGCATGCAGTCTACGTTTAAACAGGTTAAAATTGATTAGACATCGTAACTCTTTGGGAATATTGTTCCAGGCACGCAGTCCGGCACTTCTAATTGAAAATTTACGAGTATTAGTACGAGAGTATATAGGTCTATAGCAGTGGTTCTTAACCTTTTCAAGGGAGCCGAACCCCAAGAAAAATCCATGACCACTCACCGAACCCTTCAAGTTTTAACAATAATTTTTTAACTAATGGGAACAAAAGGAAATAAAAAATTGTACCAAAATGTGATACAATATTAATACATTCAATACAATACATGAACTACTAACAGTTAACTAACCGTACCAATTGCATCTTAATGTGTCCTTTGTTGTTGCCGTTTGGAAACAATGTGAGAAATGCGTGGCTCTGTTTTGGAAAGACTCACTCACACTCACTGACCCTGAATATGTATATATTTCAGAGGACCTCTGCCGAACCCCTGGCACGGGCTCACCGAACCCCAGGGGTTCGGTCGAACACTGGTTAAGAAACACTGGTCTATAGTTTGCTGACGAGCGCACAGCATAGGGATTGGTTTCAGATGTAAGTTTAAAATAATCATTAAATGATGAAGGTAGTTTGTTATACGTATATTTGTGCATGAATTCATTGGTTTGCTGTATAGTTATTTGTTCAAGTCTGAGAATGCGTATTTGCCGGTATACCGAGTCGATAGGAGAATGCACAGGATAATGTTGCGAGTGATTGGTTATGATACGAAGAGCTCTATTTTGAAGAATATTTAATCGTTTTAATCTTGTTGAATAATTAGAAGCCCATATCATATTGCAGTAGGTGAGGTATGGATGGACAATGGAATAATATAGACTAACACGTATGTGGGTGGGCAACAGGTAAGCAATTCGAGATAATATGCCTACATTCTTGGCAACTTTTAGCGAGATATTTGCAATGTGATCACTCCATTTTAAGAATTGGTCAACATAGACACCAAGGAATTTAACAGAGACTTCCTGAGGTATTGGAATATTATTTAAAGTAATAGGGTCATTAGGTACTAATGTCTGTTTATGATGAGAGCGGAATAAAACATAATTCGTCTTACTTACCAGCAGAGATACTACTATCGATAGTTGCCAAGCATAGAGGCCAGTCCAAAGAGTTACCTCAATGTAGAGATTAATCAGCTTCTCCCAGGTGCTTTCAGTCCAGCTGACTTGGCCAGTGCTGATGTTCATGTTATCTGTAGAAACTGTCAAATACATTCACATGCATAAAATAATCATTTCAATTGAATTAGATCTGCATTGAAGATTCTCCACATAGGCAACCCTGGATAGTCAGTGTGGTTCCATGATACATCAGACAGAGACATCCATGTCTCGAGCCATTCATTGTGTTCTGCAGCTTGTGTTGACTTGCTGATCCTCTGGACGCTAACTTGTCTAGGGTTGTTAAATGGACACTATTCCAAAAGTTTTGGATGGCAGCCCAAATGCACAACTGACTATGGTATATTAAAGTTCATTGCAGCAATGAAATTCAGTTAATTATTAAGTTCTCTTTTGCTCAAAATTAATAAACATTCAACTAAAAATAATGTTAAAAATATCTACCATTATGTTGGAAGACTACTTAAAACATTCACTGAAACTCTAATCAAGTTAAAATTTCATCTTTATGGAAAGGTGCAACATAATTGAAGCTCTATAAGCACGGTTACAACTGTTGCCTTTATTAAAAGATGCAACGTTGTGATAATGGATAAACTGTGATAAGGTCAGACCAATCAAATCAAGTGGAAGGGATAAAGATGAATATTAAGTTTAAAATGATCAGACTCACTGAGCAAGTCTTCTCTGAAATCAGGTACAGTCCTGTCATTTGATTCATCGTAAATACAGATGTCCCAGTTACCATCTGACGTCTCCTATTTCACAACAGTAAAACAAATAACCTACAGTACAGTTCTGTAAACATAACGTACTGTAATGCAGTACACATTTCAGCGTAGTACTGACATCTGTATAAAATTTGTTCATTACTATGATGCTTTTGATGTTGTATAATTAGCATTATTTTTCTACTCATAACATTTGCGCGTGGTTCGATTTTGGTGTCTCAGTTAAATAATAATAATAATAAATAAACCTATTTAACCACGCACGTTCTTAATCTCTAAAAGCCTAAGGGTCACACCTCGGGCGGCAAAAAAATAAAAAATAAATAATAATAATAATAATCTTGGAAGCTGCGAATTCCAGAATATATGAATTTCTAGTATAGTGTTCACTGAAGGAAAGACACTAATTGCCATTCATTTAACACACCACCACCACCACACATATGCACTTCAATCACGACAGTTACTTCCATCTCCAGTCTTAAGACTTCTATGTGTAAAAATCTATAAATTTCTACCTCGGAAATAATCAACATCATTTACATCTGAAACAAATCTGATGTTTTACAGTTCGATCAACAGAGCACAACAAACACTGCTCTAAAACACAAGACACTAACACTCTTTATTTGATTAAGTTAAGTAGAGTTTTCATTTTCATTTACTGATTTGAAAATCCAAAGCTGTTTTGAATGTAAAATGGTTGGGAAGTGAAATGTCACTAGCAGTGTAGGGTAACTTTTTATGCAGAGCAGGAAAATGCTCTGAAATGAAAGAGTCAAATTTTTTTTGCAATTACTTTGTAATTCCTCTCTGACCCAGGGTTCTGTTCCTGTCTCCCACAAGCGGGCTGTCGTCTTTCCCTCCATTAAGCGTCAAGGTCTGGATCCTAATTCTCCAGCTAATTTTAGGCCCATCTCCAACCTCTCCTTCCTTTCTAAGCTCCTGGAACGGTGTGTTGCTTTTCAATTGGTCCACTATCTCGAATCTAATTCCCTCATGCCTCCATTTCAATCTGGGTTTAGGAAATCCTACTCAACTGAAACCCTACTAGTCCGGCTCCTAGCCGACGTCTTCCAAGCTCTTGACCGTGGTCATGTCACCCTGTTAGCTCTCTATGATATCAGCGCAGCCTTTGACACGGTAGACCACTCTATTCTCTTAAATCGGCTATCTATATCCTTCGGTATCTCTGATAGTGCCCTTTTATGGTTCCGCTCTTTCCTCTCTGACAGGTACATATCTGTGGTCTTTGGTTCACAACGTACTCCTTGGGTCACTACCTCCTATGGTCTCCCCCAAGGCTCTGTTCTTGCTCCTCTGCTCTTCATCCTATATACTTCGGACCTTGGGGGGATTTTCCAGCAGTATGGGGTTTCGTCTCATCAGTATGCTGATGACACCCAGTCTCTAATTCATGGTCCAGCCTCTTCTGCTGTCCAAATGGTCGAACGCATCTTAGCAGCAGCCTCTGCTCTGGATTCTTGGCTTTCCTCTAATCGCTTGCGGCTGAACCCCGACAAGACTCAGTTTATCTAGCTCGGTGGTCGCCTCCAACTCAGCAAGATTGATTTTGAATCTCTACATCTTAGGTTTCCCCTCATTCAATTCTCCTGCTCTGTTCGGGACTTGGGGATTGTCCTTGACCCTACCCTCTCCTTTACTGATCAAGTTAACCTTGTATCCAGATCTTGCTTTTATCATCTACGCCAGCTCCGATCCATCCGCAAGTCTCTTTCATTTCATGCTGTCACTACACTGGTCCATGCTCTGATCTGCACTAGGGTAGACTTTGGCAATGCTGTGTACATTGGCCTTTCCTCCTCCAATTTGCACAAACTCCAGACTATCCTTAATGCTGCTGCTCGGCTTATAGGTGACATTCCTAAGTTTGCCCACATTTCTGCCTTTATCCGTGATTCCCTCCACTGGCTCCCTGCTGAACAGCGAATTCAGTTTAAAACCCTCACTCTCATGCGCAACTGCCTTACTGCCTCTGCTCCGTCTTACCTAATGAATTTTTGCAACCCAGTTTCTTCCTTGCCTGCGAGGGCTTCCTTGCGATCTTCGGCTCGCGGCCTTATGGTTGTCCCTCGCATGCGATCTTCCACGGCACAATCCAGAAGTTTCGCCTATGTTGGCCCCTCTGCTTGGAACTGTCTCCCCTTGTTTCTCCGCCAACAGCTTCTTGCCCTCTCTCCTCTCCAGTTCCGTAGACGCCTGAAAACTTTCCTTTTTGCCGGTGCCGGCATTGATGCGAGTTGAAAGCGCCGCTGATTTGAGTGGCGCTATATAAGTTTTCGGTTACAATTACAATTACAATTACAATCAGGTGTTGGAAGAGGTTATGTTTGCATTCTTTTGCATTCTCACCTGGATTATGACAGGTGGGACTGAGTGGTCCCATCTACTCTGCATCCTTACCTGGATGTCATCGGCTGTTTCCAGTGGCTCTCTGTTCTCCATCTCTTCTGCATCCTTAATCATCCTTTCAATTTCTTCTTGGCTTTTCTCTTCTACAAAAGACCCACAAACATGCCAAACTAGAGACACAACTGACGCAACTGCTTTTAATATCCAAACAGGTTCTGTTTTGCATAAAGAATAGGCTTACATGTATTTATCTTACACATTTCCAATTAAAAGATGCAGGACTGCTAACAAGATACATATTAAAATTGTCTTTTAATAAGTATCCTCTCAGCTGCTAACCTCAAAGTGTCCCAACAAATGCCCTATACAGTTGAAATATGATAATAATTCCTTTACAACTGCTCAGTGCAATGCCCTTGATGCCAGGAAACAGGAAACATCATAAACCACAAGCAGAGAAGAAAAGGAGGTTTAAAAGTTCAGCTGACAGTGATATACATGCCTCATAAGAGAGTCGTGAACATCATTTATCATTTTCTACCTCTGTCCGGAACCTCGGTGTCATTCTTGACCAGGAACTAACCTTTACCAAGCACCTCTCTTCTCTGTCTCGCTCCTGTTTCTACCATCTGCGCCAGCTTAGGGTTGTTGCTCGCTCTCTCTCAGCCTCTGCTGCTTCAACTCTTATCCATGCCTTTGTTTGTTCTCGTTTAGATTATTGCTCTTCTCTCTACACCGGTCTTCCTCAAGCCCGCCTGTCCTTCCTTGAGAGGGTTCTTCGGTCTGCGGCGCGCCTAGTTGGCTCCATACCTCGCTATGGCAGTGTATCCTCCTACATGCATCATACTCTTCATTGGCTTCCCATCCGGCATCGTATCCTGTATCGGCTTTGCTCTCTCGCCTGGCAATGTGTTTTGGGTATGGCTCCTTCCTACCTGTGCTCTGTTTTTACTCTCTCTTCTTCTCTTACGGGTCGCTCAGCCCTCCGTTCCTCTTCTAGGGGCAACTTTATAGTCCCATATGCCCGCACTGCTACTATGCAGCGCCGAGCATTCTCTGTCGCTGGTCCAACTGCGTGGAATGACTTACCATCTTTCCTTCGCCTATCTCCTCGTACTCACCCGTCTTCTTTTTACACTCTATTGAAGACTTTTCTGTTTGATCAGGCCTGGCTTGGGAGTGCCTCTGAGTAGAGCCCTTGAAGAGGCGCCATATAAATTCCATGATTGATTGATTGATTGATTGATGAGCAAGTAGAGTATAGCTCAATGGCCACACATCTTCTTAAAAATACATGACCCGAATCCTGTTAAGCAATGCATGTACTTTTAACAATATGCACTTTGTCTTGTTAAAAGAGAAGGTATTGTAAAAGAATTGCTAAACTGATCGATGCTAAATTCACTGATCCTAAGATATTCCAGAACTGAATAAAAATTACACCTGTTTCGTGAGCAAGTCAAATATGAATCATTTAAATCTGCAAACAAATTACACCTAATATTTAATAATTTCTTCGTTTACAAATAACATAATTAATTCCTGATATTGTGAAAAGGCTTTTTAAAATAAAAATTTCTTGTAAACCTAAATAATTCTTAATAATTACTTTTATTATTTTACATTCAATTTATTAATCACCTATGTTGAATGATTAGTTGCAATGAAAAATCCGTATTCAAATTTCTCTTCTGGCTAGGATTTGAACTCAGAACACCACTGCAATGACGCACTATGCTCTTACCCACTGTGCCACCTCATGCCTTAGATTACCTCTGTTCTAACTTAATCACAAGAGTTCTTAAATGATTACCTTCATTGATGGTAGCTGTCAGTGTTTGAAATGCGCCAGTTGCTTCATCCACAGCTTTTACACTCAGAGTGCCTTGAACATCGATGTTGAATGTAGCTGTTATCTTTGCATGTCCATGAATCCTGGGCAGAATTCCAGTCAGCTCCAACTGTCCAAGCAGGTGGTTGGACTTGGTCTGTGGGTATTCCCCCTCATACACCTTGATTCGTACACTCGTTTGATAGTCAGCACAGGTGGTCAAACACTTCGTCACTGTTGCCGGAAGAGGTGTGTTGTATTTGAAGACTGGGGTCATGACCCTGCCGAGCGTCTCAATTCCAACTGAACATGCAATTGGAACGAGTAAGTGCGAAACTGTCTCTGAATGCAGTTTTACTGACCTACGACCCCGACCTCTGAATCGCGAAGGTTCAACTTGTGCAAAACATACGATTCCAGATGAGTAAGTGGACAGTTCACGTTGTGCATTGAAACTACTTGTCTCAGAACCAAGCTGTAACAATGACAGTGGAGGTGGTGGAGGTGGTAGTGGCTTGTGGTCCTGCATGGTTACAACACCCTGAGGCATATCCTGATCATAACTACAAAGTTGAAATCTATCAGACGTTTCTGGTTCAGCATGTAATGCTTTTACACCACGTAAGTTGTGACGTAACCTGGAAAGATTCTGTCCAAAAATAACACCAGTCATCTCCTTTCGAGCTGGCAATGGAGGAAGTTCCTTCACCAGCACCGATTCCTCTGGAGGTGGCAGACCTGACTGTGGGGGAGGTCGCGCTGGTGCAGACCGCCTGACTAAACATGCTGATTGAGAAGCTACTCTTATGCTGTCTGATTCACTCATCACTGATGGTGGCAGTGGTTGAGAAAACATCGCTTGTGGTGCTGTTGGCATATATGATGGGGATGAAAAGGTATGTGCAGACTCATCAATAGGAAGCAATTTTGCCATTATTAGTGGTGGTGGTGGTGGTGGCAGTGAATCAAAATGCACAGGAATTGCACGTTGTTTTTGTATTGGGATCTGTTCAAGTGCTGGAACATCAGCTTGGCTTAAAGCATCACCACCAAGCCTCATACAAGACAATACAGCTTCTTCATGTTCTGGTAGTGCAGACCCAACTCTTGATCTTCTCAGTTTCCGAGATGACAGCCAGAGAGCTCTAGGTGCAGGTACAGTTGTAGGTGCAAGAGTAATAGCAGAGGCGAGCATGGGTTCAGGCACCAGTGCAGGGGCAGGCACTGGTGCAGACACAGACACAGCTGAAGCTAATTTAAGTTGAGAAAAATCACTGGCTGATGTTCCATCAAATGAAGAAGTAACGAAAGCAGAAGGTGTGCGAAATGCACCACCTGAAGGAATATCAGCAGAACAAAATGCATCAGATATGGTAACACTGGATGAAGGTGCATCAAATAATGAAGAAACACTGGCTGATGTTGAACTGACACCTGCAGAAAGTGTTCCAAATACAGAAGCAGCACCAGCCAAAGGTGCACTAAATCCAAATCCAGAAGCTTCACCAGCCAAAGGTGCATTAAATCCAAATCCAGACATCGAACCTGCCGGAGGTCCACCAAATCCAAATCCAGACGTAGCACGTGCCGGAGGTCCACCAAATCCAAATCCAGATGTAGAACCTGCCGGAGATCCATCAAATCCAAATCCAGACGTAGCACCTGCCGGATGTGCACCAAATCCAGAAGTAACACTAGATCCAAATCCGGGAAGAGCACCAGCTGAAGATGCACCAAATCCACCAAATCCTGCTGCTGGAGCAGCAAAACCTTGAAGAGTAACAGCACCAAATCTTACTGTTTGATCACCACCAACCAAAGGTGCACTAGATCCAACTGCTGGAGCAAGACCCGCTGACCGTATACCAAGTAGACCTGTGCCAACTGAAGGTGCACCAAAGCCAAATGCTGGAGAAACACCGATGGAAGGTGCAGAAACTCCAAATGCAAAAGCACCAGCTGTAGATCCACGAGCAGCACTGGCTGAGCGCTTCGCAAATCCACCAAATAAGCCACCGTCAAGTCCAGAAGACGATGGTTGTTGAGGTTCACTGGTTGCAGCTGGAAACCTTAACGGTTCACATTCATGATAAGCCTGAGGAGCAGCAAAGAAAGCCCTGGATGACAGGGACTGTTGACCTTGTTCTTGTAAAGCAGAACGTGAATAATCCTGAGATGCAGCCTGCATTTGGAATCGTGCACCAATATAATCCGCAGCCACCACAGGTACTGGTTCTGACCTTATCAAATCTACAATAATAATAGCAATAATTAGTAATTAGCAACTTCTGTAGCAAAGGTGACTATAAATGCACAAGGCAATAACTGATTGTAAACCAAACCAATCTGTAGTCAGGTCAACATCAGAAAGTCAGTCCATTGAGACACACAGAGAGCCTAAAGTGAATTGTAATTAAAAATTTATATAGCACCACTTCACGAAAAAAACTAGTTAAAGGCACTCTCTAAGCTAGCCTGAATGATGTTAAATGTCAGTAAGAACAGAAACTGTATCAGTAAGCAAGACATTGCAGAGAAAACTAGACAAATCATCACTGGAGGCTCACAAACACAAACACACCTACACACACATCTACACAGTACACACACACCTACACAGTACACACACACCTACACAGTACACAGTACACACACACACAGACACACACACAGACACACACACAGACACACACACACACACACACACACCTACACACACACACACACACACGTGGAGCCTAACCACTGGATTCCAATTCAAAGTTGACAGCCCTATCTATAGCATCATGTTCAGAGTCTCTGGACCATGTGTCGATAGTGTGGAGATGACTCCACCATCCAGCAATCCTTCATTGGTGGTAGATGATGCACGTCCGGCTATCCCTCAAGCCGCCAGGTGCAAATAAAACAAGTAGGCCTATTCATCACATAATGATCAGTATCTAGATTGAAATGCCACCAGTGAACATCATGCGATGAATAGGCTCAGTTGTTCTACTTGCATCTGGCAGCTAGAGGAAGGAACTGCTCCACCACCAGTCAGCAATCAGGGATTGTTGGGGGTGGAGCTATTGTGTGTTATCACTGGTGCTAAATTGTGACTAACGGTAATTAGTAACTTCTATTGTGCCAGTGTCTAATGCACAAGGCATCAATCGATGGCACACCAAAACCAAGCCAAAATCAAGTAAATATCTAGAAGATCAGTCCATAAGACAGAGAGAGGCAGCCTATGGTGGATAAGCAGTTTGAGAGAGGTAAGTTTTAAGTTGAGAACACAGTGACACAAACGACTGAGCAAAGTGCATAGACTCAGAGAGAGAGAGAGAGAGAGAGAGAGAGAGAGAGAGAGAGAGAGAGAGAGAGAGAGAGAGAGAGAGAGAGAGAGAGAGAGAGAGAGAGAGAGAGAGAGAGAGAGAGAGAGAGAGAGAGAGAGAGAGAGAGAGAGAGAGAGAGAGAGAGAGAGAGAGAGAGAGAGAGAGAGAGAGAGAGAGAGAGAGAGATCCAGTTCCAAAAAGTAGGAACGGTCTAAGTCAGGGGTGGGCAAACTTTTTGCACATGGGGCCACATTAAACGTCAAAAAAATTCGGAGGGCCGGATAACAAATTTATAACTTTTAATAACGACTAACATGAAAGTAGTTTACTTATTTATAATATATTCAATACACTTAGGCTGTTATTAATGAGATGTTTTCGACTGTGAACATGCATGCATTTAACAAGTTTCCCATAATCCGGAGTGATTGCCTTGGTTGCAATTCACAGTTTGAGATCAAGTTTAGATCACTTAAATGAGACCTGTAGCTTAATTGGATTTGTTTATCTTCATAATTGAAAATCTTTGTTGACAGATGTAAGTGGATGCGAATAACACAAACTTTCTTAAGGCAAAAGTTTGTAGGTTTGAGAAGTTTTCCTTCCTGGGTGAAGAAAAGAATGTTATCAGGTCTGATCTTTTGAGCTGTTTTCTGAAAACAATGTAATGTTGTGGGTCGGTAAACGCCAGCTGACGTTCCGCATATATAGGCCTATATGAGCTAATTGTCAGTTTCAAATGTGAACGGTATAGTAAGCAAAGCAAATTCAGTCTCAATTGATTTAAAATCCACAAATCGTCTGGAGAATTCTTCTGTCAAACTTGAGAGCTGAAGGCTATATTTCTCCTCACTCTACTGTGACAGTTTGAAACTGCAGGGTAGGATAGTTCTCGTAGTTTTGTTCTTTCATCTGCTTTGAAAGCAACATTAGCTTTACTTGAACGGCAAGGGCCTTCTTGAGCGGATTTCACTTCTGCGTATACAGATCCTATACGAAAACCTCTGAATGGAAGTGGGGCAGATCGGCAGAGTTAATGCATAGAGTTGTTATTAAAGACGAGACCGGAATAGTAAGTAAGGGAGCAGCGCCACGTGAGTAAGACAAAGAAAACTTCTCGCAGTCTGAATTCTTGAAATATTTTCTGAAGAATTGTGGGGGCCGGATAAAACTTGTTGGCGGGCCGGATCCGGCCCGCGGGCCGTAGTTTGCCCACCTCTGGTCTAAGTACTCCAAGGACCTTGTGCTGCCCATCATCCATCGAGACTAAACTGACCCGTCAGTAGATGACACAAACAGAGGTCCAATTCAATGAAGGGAGATGAAGGCGATTCAACAACAGATATGGTCAATGATAATATGCAGAACCATTATGTCTAGCGATTAGACTACACTGACACAAAACACGGAGCACAGCGAACAGATGTTGGGAGAGCAATGCAATCAATGCCCTTAAAACAATTAAATGTTTTGTTTTCTTCAGAAAATGTGTTGCAGAGAAAACAAAAACATTCAGAGATTTCATGACAAATAATCAGAATATCATCAAACATCTATCATCACATGTCTATCTTCACATGTCTATCATCACATGTCTATCACCACATGTCTATAATCACATGTCTAGCATCAAATGTCTCAACATGTACTTGAATCACTTAATTGCAATCAACAGAACAACTCAGAAAGACTTTCCTGACAGTTACAGTCACAACAAAGTAACTAAGTAAGTAACCATTATTTGCATCTGACACGCCCACATGCATAACATTGTATACAAGATTACACACATATTTGCAACAGACTATACCAGGAGCAGATTCTACAGACATACCCGCACAACTATCACATGTTGTAAAGAGCATTTCCATCACGTATTCAGCTATGTTTCTATGGATGGAAAGTCCAACTCAACCACAGACATGCATAGTCCGAGTCTACTCGCTCATCATCATATCTTTCAGTGTCCTCAGTGGCCTTCAGTGTCCTCATCTCTGAAATTCTGCAACCGCTCCCTAGTCTATGCTGCACCGGCTCTTTGGAATGACCTCCCAAAAGATCTCCGCCAGTTCGCTCATCCTCCCATATCGCCTGTTGACATCACCTCTCCTCTTCTTGCACTGTCCTCCGCTGATTTCCACTCACGACTGAAAACCGAACTCTTCAAGCTATCCTATCCTGATTCCATTCCTACGCCACCACCCAACCGCCATCATCATCGATTACCACCGTAGCACCCTGCTGTCTCCTCGGCTTGACCTCCCGGACTCTGACCTGGCACCGGAACGGACAAGGCGGACATGGCTATTGCGGATTTGATTTGATATAGCGCCGGTGAATAAGCTGGTCTCCCTGACGTGGCTTTTGTGTGGCGCTGAGAAATTTCGGAGACTTACATTACATTACATTACATAGTACATCCTCAAACATTTTAAACTACAATGGGTCAGTGATCAAACAGGATATTTGAAAAATTCATTCAGTATAGCACAATTAGTAGCAAAGGCAAGACATTCTATAGACTTTGGACAGACTGAACTATGTTTAGATCACATAGAACTAGATTGATTTCGTGTAATTTAGTTCACATGTAATTAGTTTCTGCTGTATACCTACTGACAAAAGTTTAGAAGTCCACTTATGGACTTGTTGGAACTAGCATGTAGCATTGAACTCAGTGATGTGTGTAAGTTGTACACCATCTAGTCTTTTGGTGGGTGATCTATATGCTATACGAAGACTGTGTTTGATTTAAAGTTAGACCAGGTTTTGGTCCTGCGAGGCTTTTTGCCCATCTCTCAACTAGTCAAATTTTTGTCCCTGTTTGAGGATGACTTGTTCTTAGTTTGGAACCAGTTAAGGTTAAGTGTTTTTCTCTTCAATAGTTTTTGCTGGTTTTGCCACACGAGAACGACCGGTTGGTGTTCGAATGTGTAAGTTATATTTTGCTGTACATAGAACCATTCAGCTACTTAGCAGGCGTTATAAAAACATCTATTTCAGTTTCTTCAGTGTGACCACACATCATTTACTAGCATGCAGTACTCACTCATTTCTTCCTAAACAAACCATAATACACTAGGAGCTTTTGGCTTCAATTTCAGGCAGCCATAACAAAGGGTCTCGACACTCCAGATTGCACGATCACTACAGTCAGAATTCTTTCACTCATTTATATAGCACCTTTACAGATATCCACAGAGAAGTGCACCCTTGCCCAGCCTTAGCAACAGAGAAAGGTTTTCAAACATTGATAAGAGGTATAATTGATATCAAGTGTCTACCAGATTCATCGCAAACCATATCATGGGATATATGATAATCTTTGACAGCCAAGGGGATACCCTGGTCTAATCTGTCCTTGCTTTTTAAAATGTCAGCGGATCTTTTCGAATAAGGTTCAATTCCTGGCAGAAAGTCTGCATATTCAAATCCTAGGAGAAACAACCTTCATCACAACAACCAAAGCCATGGCACCACATATATCACTGATTCGCTGTTTGGACGATATCTCTTAAGCCAATCCCAGCTGTTCATTTTCCATATGATGGCACAAAATCGAGCACAAAGCAGTTCACTGGACATAACTATAATTACCACATTTTCCCCAGTAAGTCAATAACTTAAAACACATGTTGAACAATCATACTATCTCTAACTGCCATAGACACTGCAGCCTCTTTACAAGATGCTTTATTTTGTGGGGCGTGGTGGCTCAGTGGTATGTTCGGCGCCTTGTGACCGGAGGGTTGCAGGTTCGAATCCCACTCTAGCCGCTGCGTATGGACCTTGGGCAAGTCCTTCACTCGCAATTGCTCGTGGCGCTTCGGCGTGAAAATTCCGGCACAGTATCAATGCTGTAGTCGGGAGCGCCTCTGAGTAGTAGCTGACTTCGAGAGGCACTATAGAAATATCCGGAATAAATAAATTAAAAAAATATTATACACTGGAGACCTGCTTATGCATGAAGCTGTTTAACAAGCGGTTACATCAAAGGCTCCAAACAACACCTATTTAACATACAAGACGATTTAACTTGCTGTGTAGTAGTCTACATCAGTTTTGCACAGCTGCCTGAATACAGATGAGGCAACGGTCGTTAGCTGTAGCTGGCTCTAAGCCCTGCAGCAGAGGGCACAACAGTTCCAGAGCAGGTGAACTTAATATACAACTGAAAAATGTTTTCACTCGCCACGCCTAGTTGCAGCTGCAACTCAGATAAATTATGGCAGGTGAGCCACTCCCAGCCTCTGCCATTCTAGTTATCACCTGCAGGTGCTTGGCTGCTGTCTCAGGCAGGGTCAACAGCTCTCTACCTATACACAATTTGAACTGTCAGTTCAATTCAGGCACATTCGGGGAGAGGGATAGAGCAGTGGTAACACTCATGACCAGCACAGCATAAGGTATGCGGATAGACTCCCGTAACCCCCGTCTAGGGCGGCACCTTGCATGGCTGCCAAACCGTGTGTTTAATTAAGATACTGATTGTACTTTCATGTTTCAATGTAATCTTACTGCGTCTGTCGGTTTGAAATAATAAAGAATATAATTAATAATAATAATAATAATTATTATTATTATTATTATTATTATTATTATTATTCATGCTTATACATGTCTAGAAACAATGCCTATCAAACTGGACAAACTAATTTTAAAATAAGTTTCAGTAAAAGTGACTTCACACTAGACACCCAATGTCTTTGAGCTTTCCAGCCACACTAAGACTTGCACTACTGTATTTCATTGGCTGGGCTGGGAGTGCTTCTAAGTAGGTATCTTAAAGGGGTGCTATATAAATTCCTTGCATGAATGAATGAATAACTGTATTTCTGTTTATATTTAGGGGATGAAAATAACAATTAAAAAGACAAAGATCGTGAAGAAGAAACAGCAGAAACATAAACTCTTTGCTAGAATTTTGGTAGACAATGGTTTCCAAATCTTTCATAATTAGGATGATTTTCACTGGAGTACAGGCCACAGTAGTATGTTCGGCGCCTTGTGACCGGACGTGATTTACATGCGTAAACCAAAGTGCAGTTAACAGTTGGATAATTAAAGGATATACTTACTTACTTAGAAAGAACAGATATCAATGTTGAGGAAATAGAACCGGTAAAGGAATTCTGCTATCTGGAAGGCGTTATCATAAATGTCACAAAGAAATCAGAAGGAGGATAGCATTGGGCATAGACGCATTCTCAAAGCGTAAAGAGTTAGCAAGAGAAAAAATTAACAAGACCTTAAAGAAACAAACAATTCAAACTCTGATATGGAGCATGGTGTTAAGTGGATCCGAAATGTGGACCATGACAAAGGAGAACATCAAGCGATTGGAGGCCTTCAAAATGTGGATTTGGTGGAGAATGGTAAAATTTAGCTAAATGGAAAACAAATGAGGTGCTGAAAAGGGCTGGGAAGCAAGAACTATTATACAGTAGCTAACACAAGGAAGCAAAGGAGAAATGAATTTGTCATAACCTGAGAGGAGACTCACGCTTGAGAAACGTCATTGAGGGCAGAGTGAAGGAGAGGAGGACAAGAGGAAGACCAAGACAGATTCTACTGGACTAAGAAGACGATCAGCACCAAGAGGACGCAGAGGAGTGGCATTACCGAACGTTTGAACCTTATTTCTGTATTATTGTATTTCATTATTATTATTGCTCTCTTAACCTGTGGTTAAGGCGACTTTTACTCTAAATGAATGCACGAAAATGGGTCTGCACTGTAACATGAAGTGTGATAACACATGATCTGGACATGGCTACTAAAATTAGTTCAGCCATAGAAAATACCCTCATTATACCATTGTCTCATTTCGAGGCTGGTCCTTGTGCTATGGCTCCCAAGACAGCAATTTAACAGGCTCTGGTGTATATTTTATAATAATTAAAACAATTTCTTACTTTCCCCAGATGGCAGAGAAAGTTCAATCTCCCCTCTCTTCTTCCCTGACAGTAACTGTTCAAATTCAGAATGCCGGTGAGGAACAGCACCTGAGAGCAGAGATAAGTAAACAGTTTGTTATGTTACACTGTACCACACAAAAGAACATCAAATATGATGTGCTGTATGCACCATTTATATAGCACCTTGAAAGGCATCTCACAGGACTAGTACTATGCTAGAGTTTTATAAGAACAGTAATGTATTTAGTCAGAGAGTAAACATCAAATTAGACATGCATCACCATAATTCTCTTTTACAGGCATATGGTAATTATGACTGTTTATAAAGCATCATCATCAGTAGTGAGCAAAACGTTAAGGGTGCTTCGCAATGTCAAACATCCGTGCAAGTATTGAGTTACATCATCTTGGGAACACTGCACCCAATTCAGACATAACAAATGGTCTCAGCATCCCAGATTGCACGATCTCTACAGCAAGAATTCGTTCACTCGTTTATATAGCACCTTTTCAGATATCCAAATAGAAGTACACCCTTCCCCAGCCTTAGCACTAGAGGAAGGTTTCAAACATTGATAAAAAGTAGAATTGATTTCAAGTGCCTACCAGATTCGCCACGTTTCATATGGAATGAATCTGTGACAGGCAACATATCCCGCTCTGTTTTCTGCTTGTCTTCATGACTCTCAGAGGGTCCTTTCAAATTAGGTTCAACTCCTGATACAAAATCGGCTTCACAAAGGTCATAGGCATCATCTAGAGGCAAAGGAACTATAGATAAGTTTCTTGATTTACGTTAAAAGCCTTAGAGAAACAAAATTCATCACAAATACCAAATGCAAAACCTTAGCTATTCATTTTCCATACGATGGCACAAATCAAGCACAAAGCAGTTCACTTAATATAACTATAATTATAATTACAAAGTTTTCCAAGAATATCAATATCTTACAACAAACGTTGACCAATCAAATTGTCTCTAACTGTCGTAGACACCACAATGTCCACATGCTTTATTGTACAGTAGACATGTTTACGTGCAGCCTGTTAACGCATGAATCTGCTTAACAAGTGGCTACATCGTGGCTACTAACGACAGCTATTTAACAACTGTGCAGCAGTCTGTATCAGTTTTGAACAGCTGACTGAATACGGTCACTAGCTGCAGCTGGCTTTAACTCCTTTAACGGGGCGTGGTGGCTCAGTGGTAAGTTCGGCGCCTTGTGACCGGAGGGTTGTAGGTTCGAATCCCACTCTAGCCACTGCGTACGAACCTTGGGCAAGTCCTTCACTCGCAATTGCTCGTGGCACTTCGGCATGAAAATTCTGGCACAGTATTAAATGCTGTAGTCGGGAGCGCCTCTGAGTAGTAGTTGACTTCGAGAGGCGCTATAGAAATATCCGGAATAAATAAAATAAATAAATAAATAAACTCCTGCTGACTAAAGTACAGTTTCAGAGCAGGTCTTACTATAGCTGCACGTGTCTCTAATCCGCAGACCTAGTTGCAGCTGCAACCGAGATGAATTATGGTACAGATACCCTTCCCTGCCACTGCCAGCCTACTTAACACTGGCAGGTGCTTAGATACTGTCTCAACCAAGGTGACAACAGCTGTGTACCCATACAATTGGAAGTTCAATACAGGCACTTTCAAGTTTTTGAAGTAAGTTTGGAAACAGTAGCTATTCATATGGCCATAAACATAAGTCATCTGGTATAAAATCAAAATCCTTTTTGCTTATAACCAGACAGCAGTGGCCTTTCAAATTAATTGGACAAAACCATCTAATAGCACGCTACAGTGCAAGTGCCTTTGAGCTTTCTAGCCACATTAAGACTTACATAAATCATACACTACTGTATTTCACTACTGCCCTCTTAGCCAAAGGTTATCGTGCCTTTTGCTCTCAGTGCCTGCATGTAAACGGGTCTGCACTGTAACATGAAGTCTGATATCACACGATCAGGACATGGCTACCAAAATTAGTTCAGCCATAGAAAATAACCTCCACATAACGAGGCAGTCCTTGCTGTGGCTCCCACATACAGCACTATAATGAGTTTCTGGCGTATAATATGC
Organism: Allolobophora icterica; assembly: GCA_963556255.1. NCBI lineage: Eukaryota > Metazoa > Annelida > Clitellata > Crassiclitellata > Lumbricidae > Allolobophora > Allolobophora icterica. Next base: position 93,744,337 of record OY744602.1, on the reverse strand, counting down.
ATATTGTATATTAATTAAATCAAATTTCTTACCGTCATAAGATTGTTCACTCATCAGCATTGACTTCGTCTTCTTCTTCATTAACAATAGGTCATCTAAGTCTCCATCTTCAACATATTGAGCAAGAGCACCTGTGATGAGAGACCAATAGTTTCACTCTAGTATTAAACAGCTTGTCTAATTATTATTTATATAATAATTTAGTGTATCATTAGCATAAGTCAGTTTAATTAGACATCACCATTAAGGTAAGATTACATAGCACAGCAGTGATCCAAAGTAAACATTTTGTTGGAAGGCAAAGATGCAGACTATTAGTTATAATTCCAATCAGAGTTGATGACCGTGGTTGCCACGGTGAATAAGACCGCCAACAAATTATTATTATTATTATAATTATTATTATTATTATGTGTAATGTCTGTATTTAATCATAGAGTAAAACACATAAAGTTAGACATTCAGCAACATAAGTACTTCTTTGTTACAGGCAGTATGGCTTCACAATAAAGTAATTACCACAATTTAAAGGGCATCATCAGTAGTGAGCTACTTCTCAGGTGTTTTACGATGTCAAATGTCACTGTGAAATACTAAGAGTTACAAAGCAAATAGAATAGCATTTATTTTCTAAAGACGTGCACAGGTTTGGCCTCGTAGTACAGGTTGAAAGCATTTATAATGTATTCATATTCTTCAAATAAGCTTAAGATAAAATATCCAAACATAAGTTACTAGGAGCAATTTGTTGCAACTTTACAGCAGACCTTATACGTCCAGCATTCACCAGGTCATTAAAACACCAAAGGCAAAAGTATGGACAAAGAAATAGAAATACAGGAGTCGTCACTTGACATGGCATACACTTTTGATTCAGTGTTGTAGTATGGGACACAATTTATCCAACATTTGTCAACAGATTTTACTCGCTTGATTAAGCATATTCACAAATCTGATTTAGTGTTACAAAATGTGATAAAATCCAACTTTCATACAAAGTGTTTACATGTATTCACAAATCTGACTCAGTGTTGTATTGTATGACAAATTCAAAACAACTGTTTGGAGTGTTTACTTGTAATCACACATTTGATTCACTGGATTCAATGTTGTATTTTGGGGGCAATATCCAACATTTATACAGCAGGTTTCACTCGTATTCACATTCAGTGTTGTATTTTAGGGCAATATCCAAAGATTTATACAACAGGTTTCACTCATATTCATGCATATATCTACTTCACAACCTATGTTGGCCCCTCTAGTTGGAACCATCTTCCACAGGAATTGCAGCTTCAGCTCCTCAACCTTTGTCTTCAACTGTTCCGGAAACGCCTGGAGTCCATTTTATTTTAAGTGATAACACTCACTTCCAAGGGGTGGTTGTGCCTCTGAATTGTTGAGTGACGCTTTATAAATGTTCAATTACAATAACAAAAAATCCAACTTTTTACAATATCATGCAACCTTTCAGAGGGACGCCTGATCTGATAACCCAAAACTACAAGTTCAAATTCAATGGGTTTCAGTTGTCGACAGTTCAGTTCAGGAAGTATTATCATCACTGTCCAATTTCTTTCAGGAAGTCATTAAAGAAGCAGTGTTTCTTTGTAAGCTTACTCACTCTTTTGGGTAACAGTCATAGATGCAGGAAGTGAGTGCTGCTCTTCCTCATAATCGAATGACTCTTCTTCCTCATCATCGAGATCTTCATCTTCACCTGAGATCAGAGACAAAGAGGCCAATATAGTACACTGTACCAATGAAAATCTTAAATGCTGCCTTCATTTAAATTAGAACTTTTATGCATCTCACACGAACTATTATACAAGGTAAATAAGTTTCAAAATAATGTTAAATCTTTGAATCATATTTACTGAAAAACTCATCAAATTAGAGCTGCACAATTGGAACAGCCTCGTTGTGACAGCAAATAGTCAGCTGAGGCACCATGGACAAGGAAAGGCTAAGGCACCATGGACAAGGAATTAGTTGACATGAATAGCTTTCACTGGCAAGAAAGATTTTACGATTCTGATCGCATTCTCTTCTCTGTCACATATATGGGGAGGCAGGAAGGCAAGCTGAAAGCTTCTTGGAATTATGTGTATAGAATTTTACTTGGCTGAAATGCATAATATGGGAATCTGTGAATGGTTTCATCTGTGACCTTGGTAAATTGGCCTACATCACATAGAGCTGATTTAAGAAGTACCGCACTCTTTAGTATCTGCACTGACAGTTGACATAATGACAGTCTTGTTGTCCTCGAGACCAAGGTCTTGGTCTCGAGTGCACTCGAGTTCGTTTTTAAAAGTCTTGGTCTTGGTCTTGAGACCAAAGGTCTTGATCTTGGTCTTGAGGGTCAAGGTCTTGGTCTTGGTCTTGAGGTTCAAAGTCTTGGTCTTGGTTTTGCAAGACCAAGACCAAGACCAAGACTTTTGTCAATATGAACAGTCATTAATTTTAACAAACGGCAAGAATTTTAAAAATTTATCCAAAAATTACTCATGCAGTTATTGCTTTAGTATTTACACGGTGTGAATGAGGCTTCACTGTTGTCTTGGACAATTATTTTGACTTCCGGTTATTTACCATGGAATGATTTAAAAACAGACTATCATGATTAATTTGTACATTTACATCCGGTTCTTGAAAAGCTGCTTTGTGTGCTAGCGATTTCAGCACTTGTAGACCGTGTTTTTTCACATGGCAGAATTTTTATGAGACCCCACGTCTTGGTCAGAAAATTCTGAGCAAATTGGTTTTTTATAAAATTCAACAGGCATTTAGAATAACATTTCGCATGAAGGACTTTTGTAAATACGAATTCGGAATTCTCTGCAGTCTCCATTTAGAGTTGTTTTGCTTGAATAAAAGAAAAAACTCATGTTTTCATTAAAATTACGAGTAGTCCGACTGGACAATTTTTAGTAAGGAATAGAAGTCTGGATACGACTGTGATTTTTTGGGTCTTGGTCTCGGTCTTGGTCTTGAGGTTCAAGGTCTTGGTCTTGGTCTTGGTCTTGAGGTTCAAGGTCTTGGTCTTGGTCTTGAGGTTCAAGGTCTTGGTCTTGGTCTTGAGGTTCAAGGTCTTGGTCTTGGTCTTGAGGTTCAAGGTCTTGACAACAAGACTGCATAATGAATCACCTCCAAAATAGCTTGCCACTGATGACACAGTTGTAAATACAATTACAATTACCTAGTTTAATGGTATCTAGAACATTCAACATCAAGTTTTCTAAAAGATAATTTTACGGCACTATTTCGATTAACATTCTGCTAGTGATTCTGAACTCGGCACTCTCTAAACTTATCATACAAACTTCAGTTCATATTAACACACAGTTTTTCCAATTTATGCTCTTGACTGTGTATTATCAGAGCTCACTCTGTCTGTTGCACAGCTCGAACAGTTGGTTCATTCTCTGCCTTTAGGCATAATAAAGTACTCATAATGCCACTATTGACAGAACATAAAAAGGAAACACTGGCAGATCCAGAAGTATAGACAGGATACCAAGATAGACGGTTGCACATAATTTTGCTGAAAAGTTGTTGACATCTTTATTTGACTACTAATTTCTGTCATCAGAATTTCTTTAAAAAATCCCAAAACACAGCAACGCCAAAAAATGAAACAGGACAGCAATGATGAGAACCTGGAATTTGCAAGTTCAAGCACTGATCAGCATCACTGTGTGCTGCAAAAGCTACCTAAGAATCAGGGTCGTGCTTCATCTGTGGCATGAAACAGACTGTAGATTCAACGGTTGATGGCAATTTGTTGATGTATCTACATGTCTGGGTGAGACTGCCCAAAAAGGCATACTCCAGCTATACCACCATCATGTCTGTGTGAGACTGCCAACGGACAATGGAGGCATACTCCAGCTATACCAGCTTCATGTCTGTGTGAGACTGCCAATGGCGGCATTCTCCAGCTATACCAGCATCATTTGTAAGATACATAATCCCAGTCATTCTAACATCACTCAACCTTGCAAGAACCCTTCTCCAATGTAATATAACATGTTAAAGACGAGTTGCATTGGCTTTCCAGTCACTTTTAGTCATTAAAGTGTCAAAGGTGTTAAGGCATGCCTTGATGCACACAGGCATACAGATAGACAATATTATGTACCAATCAGTTTTGCCAACCCTGTTTGCAACTTTACCCAAAGGCTTTATATGCTACCAAACACATCAAGTGAACCTACCTTCATCCATCAATTCAAACCCCATACCACCAACATAATCTGATGCACCTGAAATATAGAGAAATATGAGTAAACAACACTCACAGAAACAAATCCATTTTCAGTAATACATGTGATTCGACAATAAAGCAAATGCAATTTGTAATAACTTTATATTTTAATCGTAGTGCTAGTTACTTATCATAATAATAATAATAATAATAATATTTTTTCTTTAATTAAGCGCCTGCAAACGCACTGCGCTGTACAAGTACATGTTATGCGATAAATCTTAACTACTAACAGAACAGACAGCACTTCCATAGCAGCCAAGGACCTTGCAGCTGTCCATCTATCTATCTAAAACATTTATGTAGCGCCCCTTCAAGGAATCTATTCAGAGGCTCTCCCATAAGAGTAAAGAACTCACATGGGACCTTTACTTTACTTCCTAACATTTCAGAACCTCTCAGAGGTGCTACCATGCCAAAGTGCCCACAGCTCTGTACCTGTACGCTATTTGGATCGGCAGTTCAATCCAGGCACTTTCATGCATTTACATGTCTTGAAACAATACATACAAATGTAGCTAGAAACATAAATTGTCTGGAATTAAATCATAATCACTTTTGCCCATAGCCACACAGCAATATGGTCTATCAAGTTGGAGAAAATCATTTAATAATAAGCTACAGTGAAAGTAACTTCACACTAGACAGCCAAAGTCTTTGATCTTTCCAGCCACACAAAGACTTGCACTACTGTATTTCATTGGCTGGGCTGGGAGTGCCGAGTAGGTTTCTTGAAGGAGTGCTATATAAATTCCTCGAGTGCATGAATGAACGATTGTTTATCTATTTATGGGATAAAAATAAACATCAAAACGACAAAAATTATGAAGAAGAAACAGTTGTAATTTAAACATCAATGGTGAGGAAATAGAACACGTACAGGAATTTTGTAATCTGGGAGGCTTTGAGTGCAAGATGCAAAATGCCACAAAGAAATCAGAAAGAATAACATTCGGCAAAGATGCCTTTTTCAAAGCGAAAAGAGTTAGTGAGAGCAAAAATGAACAAGACGTTAAAGAAACAAAAGACTAAAACTCTGATATGGAGCACGGTGCTATGTGGATCCGAAATGTAGAGCATGAGAAAGGAGGACACCAAGTGATTGGAGGACGTAAAAATTTGGATTTTGGTGGACGATGGAAAAATTTAACTGAATGGAAAACATAACAAATGAGGAGGTGCTGATAAGGGCTGGGAATCAAGATACATTACAGCTACCATAAGGGAGTAATAAACTTGTCATATCCCGAGAGGAGATTCACTCTTGAGAAACGTCATTGAGGGCAGAATGGTGAGGACGAAGACAAGAGGAAGACCCAGACAGATTCTGCGGGACTAAGAAGAAGATCAGTACTGGGAGAAGGAGTGGCATCATCGGACGTTTGAACCTGCCTGAGGGCAGAGAACCTAAGAAGAAGTATTTCTGTATTCTTGTATTTCATTATTATTATTGCTCTCTTAACCTGTTTAGTGACTCCAAATTTGCACTCAGTGTAAGTAAATTACCTAAGATCCGAGACAGGGTCCAATATAGTACACTGCATTAAAAATAATCTGAAATGCTGCCTCCCTCTAAATTAGCACCTCTTATGTACCTCAACCCAGGAACTACTCTCTAACGTAAATTAGTCTTAAAATAATGTTAAGTCTTTGAATCAATACTGAAAACATATTAAAGTATCTAGAGTTGTACAACTGGAATGGCCTCTAGTAGTCAGAAGAAGATCGAGACGGAAGAGAGCATGCAGTTGGCACCATGGAGAAGGAATTAGTTGAAATGAAAACTTTTAACTGAATTCAAAAGCCTCATTCATAATGAAAAACCCAAAATGTTGACATTTAACAAACATCCAACAAATTGTCAATTTTACATTTATAATTCCTCTCATATCTTGGACACACTGGCAAAAGGCAGACTCAAATGCAGACAATTACTATGCCATCAACCTCATTCTTTACTTTCTGCCAATTCTGGCACATATCCTCTGCAATCAAGTACAGTACATGGTGAGGCAGGAAGGCAAACTGAATGCTTTTTGGAATGCTGTGTATAGAATGTTACTTGGTTTGAATAGACAGGAATCTGTGAAACGGTTTCATCTGTGGTCTACATCACACAGAGCTAATTTTAGAAGTGCTGCACCTTGTTTTATGGCATCTACCACACCAACATTTCTCACATATATTTTTTACTAGCAGGTTTACCCGGCGTTGCCCGGGGTTAGTAGCCGCCGCCGCCGCCGCCGCCGCCGCCGCCGCCGCCGCCGCCACCACCACCACCACCACCACCACCACCACCACCACCACCACCACCACCACCACCACCTAGCTGGTTTACCCGGCGTTGCCTGGGGTTATAAGTTTCAATCCCTGTAGCGAATAAGCAAAAAATTTAGGTATAAGTTTCAATCCGTGTAGCGAATAAGGAAGAAATTTAGGCGACGTGTGGGGGAGACTGCTTCGCAGTCTACCGTCCTCTGCCGTGGACTAACTGTTTCGCAGTCGCCCTCTGGCGACGACTGCTTCGCAGTCTCCCGTGGACTGACTGCTTCGCAGTCGAAGAGGGTGAACCCGGCGTTGGCGGGTTAAAGAAAACGCCATAAATCTAGCCCTCACTGCCCTTAGTAAAGAAGAGTCTTTGAACATACAATTTTGCTGTAAAACGATGAATATAGTTCGAATCGATCGTAATTAAATTTTGTGCGAAAGTAAACGTCGTTATGCGCATTATTAATGATGTTGGGGAATACCCGCGAAATAAATAGAACCGCTGGGCAGTGGAAGAGGCGAGATGGGGCGTTATGCGCATTATTAATGACGTTGGGGAATACCGGCGCCATAAATAGAACCACTTTGCAGTGGAAGAGGCGACCTGGGGCGTGAATGACGGTCGGTTGGGTAGAGTTTTTGGGGATTTTCACCATGTTAGCGGTGAAAAGGGGGTACGCGAACCCCTCCACTAGGTGTCCGATGCCGAGGCCGACACAGTAGTGAAGGTTTCAAGTGAAAAGGTGCAAAATTGTAGAAGTTAAGCCCGGTCAAACAGACAGAGAGACAGACAGACAGACACACAGAATTCTCGCTTTATTTATATAGATGATGCTATTTCGACGCCAACAGCTTGCAAAAATTAACCTTGAGGCTCTGGCACTTGAATTCCCCTGGGTTTCCTTTGCCTCCTCAGTATGGGATCTTGGTGTAATTCTGGATCAAGAGCTCACATTCATGCGACATATTAATATGCTTGCTATTCTGAACTCGGCATTCTGTAAAACTATCATTCAAACTTCAAAGACAATATTTAGTTTTTTTAGGTTTATGCTTTGAATTTGTGTTGTTAGCACTCACACAGACTCAAGTGTCTGTTGCACTGCTACAATACTTGGCTTTTACTCTACCTTCAGGCATAATAAAGTGCTCACTACTGTATGCCAAATGAAACAGTAAAAAAGATACTCCAGTTTAGAGAGGATGCCAAGATGGATGGTTGTACAAAATTTTGTTGAAAAATTCAAGACAACTTTCTTTGACAAACTGACTTCTCTCATCAGAATTTCTTTGAAAAAATGTCCACAGAAAGCAGAAAATCAACAGGACAGTGATATTAAGAACAAGTACATTACCAGTCCAACCATACACAGAGCAGACCCATTAAGAAGCGTCTCGTTTACACACGAATCCGCTTAACACGCAGTCATACCATGCCTCCCAATGGCACCTATATAACACGCGGAACCCGTTAACATGCCGTATAATGAACTTTCTGAGTAGCAGTATGGATAAGCTGTGCACAGCTGCCTGCATATGGACCCGGCAACTGTTGCTAGCGGCTGCTGGCCATGCAGTGGGCAGTCCCAAAGCAGGTGTCTCTAGACCCCACACCTAGTAAGACCATCAACAAATCGTCAGTAACTGTAATGGTTCTGGTGTAATTATGGTTCTGGTTTAATTACTACCACGTAAAAATTACATTGTTTGTTAACTGTTGCAGCAGATTTTGGGAAGAATATTCAAAAGGGAGAATAGATGGTGGTCACATCTCTAATGGAAAATTTTTACTTAAACGTTTCTTTCTCCAACCCACCATTTGGTGTCACTTGGTCTAAAACTGTTGTAGCCAAAAAATTATTAGGATTAAACAATATTTAGGACTTGCACAATGTGTTTGAAATTTTGGATATTACAAATAGTTGTCGTCATTTCGAGTATAAGTATATTTGATTCGCATTTTTGGATCTATGATTAGCGTTTAACGGAAGATTTTACTTAAGCACAACTATCAAGTAAATTCTACTATGTGGATGTTTTTAATGATTGCTTATTATGTATTTTATGAGCATTTTAGTGGTATTTGACCCATGAGTTCCTGAAACAGATTACCACAAATCGTCCCAAGCAAGAATACACAATGTTACGTTTTTCAGGTCTAATTTAAACCTTCAATGCACTACATAAAATATTATATTAAATATAAAATATACAACTATACATTATACAGTTGCAAAGTTTCCATACAAAAAGTTTGTGTTCTGAACTTCAATCTCATTTTAGTCCCAGTTTTGATTACTGCTTTTCCTTCCTGTTGCATCAGCTTGTTAACATGTGCTTTATCTTCACTACTTGAACATACTGTGTTGTTCATTGGTCAAACTGTAACCAACAACACCTTACATACTACATAAAAAAGTACATATATGCATGGAAAAAGTTTTCAGCCTCAATGATGTTTCAAAATCTCCAAAACATGGATCTTATCTGTCATTTTTGTGATTACTGGCCTCGGATTAATAAAACTGCCTTCACAACGGCTACAAACGATGAGAAGTTACTATTTACTAATAATTTACCAACTGGTTTCTAATAGCATCAAGAGCCCTTGAATTCTCTCAAAAGTAATGTAAAATTGTGTTATTTATGGAACACCACAAAGATGCTGCAACAGAAAATTAGCTTATTTGTTGGCATCTAACGCAATCGCCCACAGTTGTAAAGTTCTACAGCAGGCAGCAGAATTTCGTGTTGGCATAAGCTGTGATGTAAACAGCAAATCCTCCACTGGCTCCATGTCAAGGACCTTGCAATTGTCCATTGCCGCCTGAAGGACGTAAGAGTATATACCTCTACATTAATTATGGGACATGGGACCTTACTTTACTTGCTAACGTTTCAGAACCTCGCAAAGGTGCTACCATGCCAAGGCGGTATGTTCTGATGTGGTATTGGTGTCATTTGCTGCATGGTGCAACAAAAAAGACATGACAAATTTGAAAATACAAAATTGCTGTGCTTGAGGAGTGAGACGCTAGAAGAAACTCATCCGCACGAAACACATTACGGTATTCGAAAGTTAAATCGAGTTAAAGTTAAGAAAGTTAAAACTGTTTACCTTCCAAGATCTCAGAGGAGCTCAAAGAGGAGGATAAACAAAGGTATTCACGTAGTATCGTATTACGGTGAGTTGTACTCTCAACTTGACGATAATCTGCATCTCTAGCAAGATTTAAGGCATCACCTTGTTATCAAGTGCATGTAATGGTTTCATGTATTTATATGGTTCTGAAAAGGTGCTAGAAAATATTTGTATACATGTGTACATACACCAATGTAGTACTTGAACAACACAGATACATGAGGTATACGTGGCAAGTCATCAGCCACATTGGTTGTTAACTTGCCTTCTGTACAAATTGGCAACTTATTGGTCTAAAAGTAAAACTAGCTGGATAATTTCTGATATGTGTGAATGTTTGCTGTTGCTGCTCTATAAAATGGTCGCATAAACTTGGTCCATAAACTTTGAAGGCATCATCCGTCATGTCTGAATACGATTCTGTGGTTGGGTGTACACAGTCGTGTATAAGTCCACCACTGTTGAACGTTATCGTTATCAAGTTTTTGTCTCTGATTCAAATATTGACGTCTGGCATGTTAACCTCATATTATTCACCAGTAAAATGTTTTACCTGGCGACGTACTTTCAGTTCTGAACTATACCTAGCATCATTTAGGTTAGAATGGAAAGCGCTTTTGTGTGTTACTGAAAAGGCACGACATCAAGTGTCTAGATAACATTCACACACACATTCTACCTATACGGTACCGCGCCCGAGTACTGGAGGGACTATTACATCGAGACACATTCATTTGCGGCTGGGCTACGACTGAGATTGGTGGAGAAGTGTGATCTCCACGTACAAAGGATGAGATACATTTTCGGCAACGATGCTTTCTTGGTTGCCGGTGCCAGATACTGGAACAGTCTTCCGCGATTCGATCCGCCAACTCAGTAGAGTCCTTCAAATCCAAACTTTAAGACTTACCAGTTTTCGAAGGCCTATTCTGTTGAGTTGGTTGTGAGGCGCCCTTATAACGGCAAGGCTGTGTTATGGCGCCATGTAAATTGTCGTTATTATCATTATGTTATTATTCTCCACCTGATGAATTTTGAATCCGATTCTACTTGATGTGACCATCAACTGAAGCCTTTGGCATCACGACAACACTGCTATAGAGGTCACTAGACTTGTACATATTTATGTATGTACATATGCATGCAAAGTATCTACATATGTAAGTGTGTATGCATGTGTTTGAACATATGTATGCATGTATCTGTGTAGATATGCATGTATGGATGGATGTATGTATATACGTAAGTATGTGTGTCTAAAAGCATTCGTACAACACACCTTTTAAAATTCTCTGAAAGGTGTTATATAATGGATTTCCTTTAAAGTCTACCTTTGAGGCCTTTGACGATCATCAAATATGTGCGTGGCAAGTTCCTCCAGGATCTTTTCCATGGCCTTGACTGTATCTTCTGTTCCCAATTCCACCTCTACATCAGTTAACATCAAGACAACAGTAAACCATCCGCAAACAGATTCTGGAAACAGATACTTGTATGTACGCAAGTATACTAAATACTGGGTACTTGATTAATTTGCCTCTATAGCAACTGCCCAGACAAGTGGTGCAGGGCTGTGAAGGATCTTCTGGCTGAAACACAAAGATGATCCAACAAATGGATTTCAATTTACTCCCTCCCAACTACACAAACCGCAATAGGACGGACGGTTGATCGGAGTCAAATGGCCTAGTATTCCATGGATTTAGAGATTTCTGCTCCGCTTATGTCCCCTCGTCAACTCCACCTGTGCTCCATCTGTGCTCCATCTGTGTCCCTTTATCAGCTATAATGAGCACACTGATCGCACAATGTCCGTGGGAAGATCAGGCACCAGGCAAGGGAGAGGACTGGCCACCCGCCCTCATAAGCCAAGAAAAATGAAATTGCTGTTTACCTGTTTCTTACCATCTCAGGTAGCTCAGCCATCAACAGATGAAACTGAACATCAGGCGAGTGTGTCACATGACTTGCCATATACTTCCAGTTTGCACTGGTACCAAAGTCTACTGCTTGGTAACAGAGACAACCAACCTCCCTCGGGTTATTACATGCAATCTGTCGGCTCCTTCACAGCCAGAATCGTCTGATCACAGACAAACAGCACTTATCTATTTACTTATTAAAGGGAAATTACATAGCGCCACTCACACAAACTAATCTAAACCAGTCTAAACGATGTTAAACATCACTAACAACAGAACATTTGTCAGTTAGTAAACATTACCCAGATAGCCCAGAGTCACTAGTGGCCACCTCGCACATGGACACTGTGCCCAACTAACGGACTCCCATTCTACAGACTGATCTTCTAATGAATATTGTTGACCTGATTATTACGGCTTGGTTTTGGTGTGCCATCGGTTGATGCCTTGTGCATTAGACACTGGCTCAAAAGAAGTTACTAACTACAATAACAATTCCCAGCTAGAGTTAACAGAGTTCCTGAAGCACATAGAATCGAGAATAAGAAATGACGATAGGCACTGTGCCACACTTGATACAGAAACACTTTGTCAAAACTAGAGACTTCAGTTAAGAAAAATCATATTTACCTGAAGCTGGTTGGTGAAGTTTGTATTTTGCTCGACGACGGAGATCTCCAAATTCAGTTAGCAGATAAAAGCATTGTGAAAGATTGCCACCACTCTTGATAAGTGACTCCATTTCTGAAAGCATAAATGCTCCATCATTAAAAGTTAAAAAAATATTTAACAATCATAATTAATAATGTAAAAATAATGTAATGTATTGGCAAATGTATCTGTGGAATATATGTATCATAATCTGCGGAATATATGCAGTGCTTTTTTTCAGCCGGAACGAGCCGGAGCGGCGTTCCGGCACCTTTTTTCAGCAACTAAAAAATAATTTATTTATTTTAAAAATAAAATCAATAATTTAGTTATATTAATTTAATTTCAATGTTTTGAACTGTTTGCAGTGTTTATTGAGACCCCTCCCAACCCCTAACCCCGTTTTTCTCGGGATTTTAGCCCGTCCATAATTGTTCCGTTCAGGAACCTATTGTTCCGTTCCGGAACCTTTTTTTCTAGAAAAAAAGCACTGAATATATGTATCCTAATCTCGAAATGGAATCTTCAATGGTGCGCTAAACGTAGTGCACAAAGCATCAGTGGCTTGTACCCAGTTGACGGGCTGTATGCACAATAATCCTGGCCCATCCAAAGTCCGTTTAGAGCAGACCAGTGGTTGAAGCAAGCGAAAGCCTGGAAGACAGACAGAGGATTTAGCAACGAGGGAGTGATCAGTCACAGTCACTGTCAAGTTACCACCAGATGGCATGTTAGCCATTTTAGCATGATTCAACAACAGAAGAACTTCACATGTTGCATCAGGAGTGAACCCTTCAGGCAGAGGTCAAGGTCACACATGCTATCAATCACCTACTATAGTGCCACAACAAACTAATATGCTACTCAAATCAGCTACATGTAAACAGCAAATAAACTACACTGGAAACGCATTACAATGCTGTCCTTGGCAGGCATACCACGAACCACCATAAAGTGAGATCATGCTACAACAAAGTCAAATTCTAAAGCTGTATGAAATTTGGGATCTGTGTATCTGACAATCTCATATCAGAATTCGTTTTATAGAAAAGTTTCATATAAGGAGTGTCCAGTGTACATGTGCAATCTAAAAATAAGCAATAATTTGAAGTGACTATGTGCTACATGTAGATGTACCAACCATCTCCAACCATAATTCCATATATTGTTGCTCCATCTTCGATCTTCTGATCCCAAAGGATGCTGTCGTCATTCACAGGGTCATCGTCTAACAAGCTCAGCACGAGTTCTCTATCGCCTGAAGAGACATCAGAAATCTTGGACTTGACACTTCTGACGGTGTCATTGAGATCCAAGTCAAGCGAGAAAGGCGGATGGTCGAATGTCTTCACGTTGACCTTCGAATATAAATCCGATAATTATATAAGTATCCAGATTTCTCTAAAGCCAAAGTTTATGGAAGTATTTGTACAATGGATTTTAGGCAATAGTGTACAACAGGCACCCTGTTGTGCACTACTGCCAAAAATCTAAAGCTCATACATCACACAATGTTACAACATATTTCTCTAAGCCATTGTTGATGGCCATAATGTTTAACAGGATTTCAGACAGCACATAAGACAGGTTGGAAACGACATAATACATGCTCAGAAATTTTACCACATGCACTCACACTACATATTGATACTCACCCCACATACTGATACTCACCCCACATATTGATACTCACCCACATACTGATACTCACCCCCACATATTGATACTTGTCCCACATTTTGATAAACACCCCACATATTGATACTCGTCCCACATTTTGATAGCCACCCCCACATACTGATATTCACTCTCCTACTGACACTCACCCCACATTTTGATAACCACCCCACATTTTCCCGAAGGTACTCACCCGGCATTTGATGTTTTCCCAGCCCATATAGTCCAGAATGTCTACGGAATCTTTTGCTACCAGTTCATTCAAATCCCGAATTGCGGTCATCACCTCATCCTACAAACCCAACAGTGAGTCTTAATTTACCTTAAGCATGTTAATACCAATATTTCTATAGCACCACAATCTCATGACTAGCTATCAAAGAACAGATGGCGCCAGGTGGCCGTGCTTACTCAAGGTCCCTCCATAGCGGTATTTGTGGGATTCGCACATACTGACTTATGCCTTGAGAATTTATATAGCGGCACTATAGAAGTTCAAAGATTAGATTACAAGTTTCTTTAAATAGGTCTTTCAGAATTTCACCCAACCTTTACATTTCTGATGATTCACACCATCAACCACACTTTCTTTATTACGGTGTGGCACCCTAGATATTGATCATATAGAGCAAAGTTTAAATTTAGCACGACTAAAAATTGACTTCATTAATAGGATTCACGAAGCATCACAAGGACTGTACTAATCTATTCTAATGTAATCTAATTTTGTCATTAATGGCTATCATAGTCAAATTCACAGTCTACTTGAAAAGCTCAATCAAACCTAGTGGACTGTACAACTCTGCTAAACAAACCATAGAATGATATATTTCAAGTTCAGCAAATACACACACACAGGATCCTCGGTAAACTGTTATTACTGAATGCTACTGGATATTTTATCGATACTTATGGTGCCATACCTTTTCTCTCTTTTCGATAGCTACAAAACTGGTGAACTGCGTGATGATGGAGAACTCCATGCTCAGCTTGATTATGTAATTCTTTCGATTCTTCTTCAGAATCTGTGGAGAGAAAAAAAATCTGTTGCACTGCAGAGATCAGAATTAGAAAGCTAAAATCATATCCAGTCCATGATACGAATGTAAGTATGTAAGTATGAAACATTGCTCGTAAGTTATTTAAAACTGTTTCCAAATCTCTCAGTTACTATACAGTTACAGTAAGTTACCATTAGTTCCAACAGACATAGCTCAACTCTGTCATAATCATATCTGAAAACTTCGCAAGCACTGCTTAACAGTTAAAGCAAACGGGATCAGGTTATTCACGATTGATACATCATGTCAGAGGGTTGTTAACATTCTACAGTAAAGTAAGAACTCTAGCAACTTTGAACATTGTATCAACCGTCGAACACGGATAGGACTCTGTTAGTAATATTAACTTCTCCAGTAACCTCTGCTTATTCCCTTGTAAGAATCTTAAAAAGGTTCTTCAGCCATAGCCAGATACATACATGTCATACATACATACATACAAACGTACATACAAGCATACATACATGCACATATACATAAACACATATAGGCTACATACAGATGAGCTTGCTGTTCTTAATTAAGTCCTATGCCAATTAAGACATTGTACGCAGCACAATGTGAGGTACTAAAAGGCACCAGATAAAGTATCTGTGTACACACATTCATACATATATACAAGACGATATGAATGGCATAAACACACCAACAGTTACTTGTTTTTACCTCGTGTTCCAAGCGTTCTGCAGCCAGTTGTCCGTCATTCCAGTCTTGAATTATGGCTCTGGCTGTCAACTGGTGCAGAATCTGAAAAAGACAACAAAAGTGAGGTAACGTAAGGTAAGATAGATAAAGTGGTAAGGTAAGGTAAGATAAGGTAATTGCTCATTTACCACAAGAAACAATCACAATATGAATATGGATGTAAGTTTATCATCGAATTAGTGACCAGAAAAGCATTTAATATATATTATTTTAGTATTATATTGTATGATGTACCTTTCCAGTGGTTATGTTGAGCTCTGCAGTCGATACCATCGTAGAAACCTCTTGATTGTCAATGACCGCCTTCAGTGTCGCCTGTCAAAGAAACAAAATGGACATTGGAGACACCCATTGGACCTATTCAAAGTTTTGTATTAGATTCTGATGATCATTCTTTCATTCATTCAGTCATTCAGGACATTCATATAGCACCTATACAGTTTCCAGGGTTCAAGCAGCCAGAGATCTTAAGCTTCAAGTAATCACTACTCACCTTTATTAATAATTACCTTAATAGGACAGAATGCTGGTGTCAATAGGATATATTTATACATATGATATATATGTATATATAAGTGTGTGTGTGTATATGTATATAGAATATCTATGAATCTCATATACAGATATTTATTTTAACAGTAACTTTCTTCACAAAAAAGTGACACAAGAAAATCCTTCATTTTCTACGGAGAAAGTCAGTGTTTTAAAATAAAATATACAAAAATAAAATGCAAAGTCCAAGAAAGTTTACAAATTCTGCTGCCATGCAAAGACTGACCTGTGTACAGTTAGGAGCAAAGCCATAGACCACTTGTCGGCATCCATTAAACAGCGCCATGATTTCTGCCGGCGCCTGAACAGGTGGTTCCGCATCATTGAAGTTGCGCCACTCGACACAGATGGACGACAGACTCGGCTGAGCGGCTTTCGCCAACTGGTTTCTGATCTTTGTCTCCCACCTGGACTTCATTTTCGAATTGAAGAACTCATAGTAGCCACATCCAGCCCTTGCCAGACTTCGAAGGGTGTGCTGGTTGGCAACAGACCTAACAACAATATTAACAACTATGCAACCTGCAACAACTACATTATACTGTTTTGAATTGCATTAATTGTAATTGCAATTAGTAACTTCTATTGTGCCAGTGTCTAATGCACATGGCATCAACCAGTGGCACACCAAAACTAAGCCATAATCAGGTCAATATCCAGTAAGCATATAGCCTAGTGGAAATATGCCACTGTAGTTAATCAGACTCATCACCTTTAGGGCAATCTTTGTGGCACAGAGTAGGAAATGGTTGCACCTATCCAGGATAAAACTGCTCAGTGGTGTTCTGGGCATGATAGTTGTATATAAAGAGGGAGTCTTGCAACAACATTGTGCAACCCTTCTGCCTCATTAAAAGTCTAAGACTAACAGCAGGTGGCAGATGATACCGCACAAACTCACATCTCACATGCAAATTGACAATGGACTTGTAATTTCTAAACAGCTATTTATAAGCTAAGTGTAGGGCTTTGTCTTATTCACAAGCACAACGCCATTTCTGAGGGGTCATAAAGACATTTGAGATGCCAAGGCTAACCAACAGTAGCTTGCAAATCATGACCTTTTGTGAAGCTATACGGGAATTAACACATCACAATTCATCATGTTATGCAGGCTAGAGATGTTCTGCAATATGCAAATCTTAATAGTTCGTCAGCAAGTAAAATTTATTTTGTCCATAGAACCAGATTATCTCCAGCCAAACAATTCAAAACACTTGTTCATGAAAACAATTCTCTTCAAAGAAGAATCAACAAAAGCAAAACCGGATATTTTCGTCGAGAAACGGATTTTGACCAAAACATTTAAAGAATTAAACACACGATCTGAAATCAGATAAATAACCAGTTTCAGAGCATCAGTTTCATCAGACTGACCCTTGTAACTGACCAGACTGCAGATCTGTTCAGGAGCACCATCGACTGATACCCAGCGCATTATTACAGAAATGCTCTAAAAGTTCAAAGGTCGAATTAGCCAAGAAAATCGACGTACCCAACTCCGAAAGTGAAGACTCGTGAATGTCCAGAGTTTGTTCGAATGGCATCAAGCGTCATCTGCTCATTCGAGATGTGACCATCGGACACAAGGAAGAGGTTCTGAACGGAATCCTCAGGACAGACGAGGAAGAGGGAACTCAGAGGACGAATAACTTCGGTGTTACCCATAACAGCCTCCTGGCTCTGGAAACACAAACAACTCTCATTCATTCATTCATTCATTCATTCATTCAGAGCACTTATATAGCACCATCTCACTGATTAATTGCAGCATGTGTTGCACTAGTTCCCTATCCCACAGTGGATTGCTTATTGGGTCTCTGCCTGCCCAGTGTGGCCTCTGTGTATTTACAAGAGTTTTGCTGCTCCACCCTGAATGTCCAACGTTGTAGTTCTCCGCGCTCATCCAAGCAGGCTGAGCTTCTGGATCCCGCTCACGGACTGCTCTTAGTCAGTGCCATGCTTTCTACATCGCTGGCCTTGCGATCTGGAATGGGCTTCCCATTGCACTTCGGTTGGTCCCTGGAGCCCATGCTGCTACATTTTACTATAATCTTACGACTGTGCCCTTCAGCTGGGGTTGGGTTTGCCTCTGAGTAGACAACCTTGAAGGGGCGCTATATAAATTTCCGTTAAGACTGAATGAATGAATTTCCAGTATGAAGAAGTGTTCCTAGCTTAAGGCCCTGCAACAGAGAAAAGACCTCAAGTGCTGATGAAGGTACATGTATTCAGATATGTATGTTACTGAACACTTATACAGCACATTTTACGAAAATCACAAAGGCACTGCATTGTCCATGGTCAGAAGGACAAAAGATCCAGATGTTGGCTATTCTAGGTAGCTCACTCATACACTAAACACCGTTATCGTTAAACAGACAGACGACAACAAATCCATGTCGTTAAACTCTAGTCAAAACTGAATCAAAGATTGAAACTTGAATCACAGGCTAAATGCTGAGGCACACACAGTAGTGTCGTTTTGAAACTAATACTTGCCAACCGTTATCCACTGAAATTAAGCCTAGCAGGTAAAGTGCCGACCTATTCATACGTGACCAATTCCAACCTTACATTATGCTTACATCTAACATCAAACAAAATATCTACAATTTCTCTACATATAATTTAATCTAGATCAGTCAACCTTTATGAATTTCTCTGCTAGCTTAGCATTGACCGGAGTCTTAGTTCGACTGCAAGGAAAGAGTTCATCATAATCTGGAAATAGAAAACATTCAATTCCTACACTTAAAACACAGCATCAATTAGCACCCTTGAAGCAGCTCTCAAAGTATTGCTCACAAGGCTATCTACATAACAAGAGCATTTTAATGTATCCATTCTCTGATGAACTTAAACAACTGCCGCTCTGATCGTCAAAGTCTGCTGATGTCATTGTGTTAGCAACTACGACAACAACGAGTAACGGAGCCTTTCAGCTCACTGGTCTGCATGCAGGGAACCAGCATTTCGACATCTACTCAGGATGTCAAAAGTGTTCACACTTTAAAAACACAACTGAATCTCTCTTTTATTTACCTCTCAGCAATTGTGCTAACAGCTGACATCCTAGAAGTAGCTTGCTACTATCAACACTATTGTCTTCACTACATTACGTTACACAGAAACTGCAATTGCATGCTGAGCACAGTCACACAAACCGTTACGTGTACAGTACACAACTGATGTGCATCATTTACTTCACTGAATTCCTGTGCTACGAAGTTTGAAGACAAGTAAAATGTACGCTTGGTAAATAAAGACCTGTTCCAAAGATGATGACGTTGAAATAGCATGACTCTGGAAGGAGATGCAGGGCCAACAGAAGGATTTTCTTGGCCTCCGTCAATGAATTTCCTTTCATCGAGTTTGAAAGATCAAGAAGGAAAACAACTTCAAAACTTTCCGAACTGCTCGCTTCAAATTCTGGGTAGAAAGTCAACATGCAAGCCTGGGAAAAAATAACTAAAAGTTTATATGTTTGTAAAAACTACCCATTGCAAGTACTGCAAATTGGACTCTGTACAGTTGACAATCGGTAACTTTGCTCAAGGAATTTTTCTAACGTAATAATTTAACAGAACTGAGATATAACCATGTAAGTACTTAAGTAATCTTTATTACTTATTAGCACGAGACAAACAACAATGCATATAAAACAATACTTAAGAGGCAAAATGTCAGCAAAACATCAAGCAACATTAAATAGCTCATAAATAGCTCATAAGATTAGCAAACAACATCGGCGCCAGAATCAATAATTTAATTAAGGTCATCGAGCATTTCGTTAACCCAATTTGATAGAGACATCTCGTAAAATACCATACCAAACATTACATGTAAAACTAAGCAAATCAACATGAAATAAATATTGCAGTAACAAAAGAAATCAATTAAAATTAAATTGTGATCAAAGAAGAAACTACAACAAACAAGAAATAAAGCAATGAAGTCAACATACCCGACTCTCTGGGTTGTCCGGCAGCTGTTCCACCCACATCCGCGGAACGTGAATCTCTGCCAGTGAGATCAGCAGCTGGAATCCCTCGTCAATTGGTTGATTCTTTCTCATCTCAACAACAGCCTTTGTCTCCGTTTTCTAAATCAACAACATCAACAAAATTTTAAACAATATATAAAGTGTTTAATTAAAAATTAAAAGAATTCTGAACTTAACGTTCAGCATACATGTAAAAAGATTAGCTCTGGTCTCTGTGCCTCCTCTCTCTGTGGTCTTGGTGCCTCTTCTTTGTGGTCTCTGCCTCCTCTCACTGGTCTCTGTGGCAACTGGACTCAGATCTCCACTGGACACCAAACTCTGGACAACTCCTCTGATACAATTGTGAATAAGCTGGTGCCCTACCATTAGCTTTAGAGTAACACTTTAGAAAATTGGAGTTAACAATTACGATTACAATTACAGTTTTTAAACACTGAGAAAAAGTGCATGAAGTATCTCAATATATGTAACTGTTCCTAACTATGACTTCTAATTCATCACTTATAAGTGATATGATAATTTATTCATGAGTGACAAATTAAGAAAGAATTTAAAAGCATATTTCTAACAAAACATATTAGAAGAGTCTAAACCTTCAAACGAATGCGATGTGTAGGACAATCAATCTTCTTTATTTCGAAAGGCATTTCGATCGCCACTTGAACTGACGTCTCAACCTGATCTTTAGTGACCTTCACAGTATCAAGATCATCCTAAACAAATCAAAATCAGTAAAGTGTAAAGAACTTCTAACAGGCTCAGAAAATTCAGTGTGGCTATATAGGATCACAGAAATAACTGCAGAATTAATTTTTTAAAAACTTGAAGAAACTGATGAAAGAATACCACACGCAACAGAATTGTAACTTGATAATGCCCTGCCTTACAACATTTAGAAGTACAGACTGAAGTCAGGCAACAGGGAAAGTCATTCACAGCGGTCGGTCCGTCTGTTGTATTGTACTGTATTGTATGTCAAATTTGTAAAGCACTTCTACCCAGTGCCCACCAATCACAGGCACTACCAGTGCGAAAGTACCCGGGAATAAAGGCAAGTTTTTAGACAGTGAAAAGAAGTGGCAGGACCATCCAATAATAGTGCAACTCAAACCGAAGGGGGAAGCTGATTCCATAATGAAGGGTCACTACTAACAAAGGCAGAGATTACTATGATAAGCACCCATGTGAGATTCTTAAAAGGCACTTTACAAATAGCCAGATACATACATACATACACACATACATGCATACATACATACATACCTACTTACATACATGCATACATACATACACACACACACATACATACATGTAATCATGATCCGTTGGTGAAGCCCGGTCATGATTGATGAACTGACCTGTGTCACGGTTCCAAGTCCAGCTGTTTTCTTCCACGGTGCAACACATGCCGGGATACGGAAAGAGACTTTCTCTCCCTCCATCTGCAGTTCAGCCACGTACGTTATTTTTATCAGAACATCAGAGAAGGGAGGAAGGTTACCAACGCTGACTGTAAACACATCCTACATTCAGAAACAAAACATTCGTCATTAACAGACAACTTAAAAAATATTCAACTCATTCGGCAATTTGGCTTATTTTAACTGATTAGCCAAACACTTATATGTATAGACTTTCTTTAGTTATGATTATTAATTATGTTAGAGTATTTCAATATAGTCATCTAGTGTCTGATTGCTCAGTTTACGTCTCACTCTGTGTTGTGTAATCAATCACTCAATCAATCAATCAATCAATCAATCAATCAATCAATCAATCAATCAATCAATCAATCAATCAACTAAGCATTTATAGCATCCCTTCAAGGCAACTATTCAGAGTCTTGACTTCTGCTCGATTTATTTATTTATTAAAATAATTTATATAGCACCATTTGAAATAATCATGTGCGCTTGCAGAAGTCAAGACAGCTCTGGGAACCCAGATGGAAGTCTGGCCAAAGCATAGCAATGTTTCAATGTCCTCAACATATCTCTTGCTGTTTGTTCTGCTCAGTCTCTTGCGTCATCCGCAGATGACCTTTTCAGCTGGCTTGTCCATTTGTCCATGGCAGCTTGTCTCTCTGGCTTAGGAAACTGACTTTCTGGGTACTGACTTGATTATGATTTGTTTTTAGTGCGCCATCATTTTGATGCCTTATGTATTAGACACCAATGCCACTGAAGTTTCTAATTAGAGGTTGTCCATAAAGGACGTCCGCAAAATATGACCTACTTTGGACCCCTCCCTCCCCCCTTGTCCGCATTTGTCCGCATTGGACCTTACCCTCCCTCCCTCCCCCTATGCGGACGTCCGCATGCCTAAGCCAATTTTTAATGTCATCATCATTATTTTTTACAATTATTCCTCAGTTCCTGTGCATGTTTAAGTGACAGTTCGGTTTTCATATCGCAGGATGTGCAGTAATAAAAGCCTCTTTAAGGTTGCAGTAAAAGTTATACCATGCATGAGGTTTTAGGCAATCACTTCACTGACATTTTCGTCTTTCGGAGAAGGTTGAAACAAGGTGGTGTTTAAAAAACTATCAAATTTGAAAGTTTAGATGCGGACGTCCGCACTGGTCATAATCCCCCTCCCTGCCTTGTCCGCATTTGTCCGCATTTCGATGACCCCTCCCTCCCCCTCATTGCGGACGTCCTTTATGGATGACCCCTAAACCTAAATAATAATAGTAACAATAATAATAATAATAATAAAGATATGAAAATAGCAATTCTTTCATCTGACAAACACTTTTTAACAAAAAGTACTTGGCCTATACAAATTATACCACATATGTCTAAATTTGTCTATGTTTTCCATGTATGAAAAGTACTTTCATCCATTAACACTTTAAGGAAGAGCGTGCACTAAAATGTATGGAAAACTAATCCCTCTCGTCACTAAAGGGTTAACCAACAGATACACCTATTGCTCATCAAGGCTGCATGTTGAATCAAAACCATAAGCTAACCGGTGTTTCGACGTCCTGATCCATGAGATAGGCTCCATGGCCCTGGCTGATGGCTTCTTTGTACTCTCGATGTGCTGTCTCCTTCTCCTTGACTTCACCCACAATGTGCTTATCATTGATGAAAGCCTCAAAGCCACAGACGGCTGCCATTTCATCCAAAGGAAAGACATACTTGGCTTCTATTGCACTGTTGTATCTGCTCCTGTAGTGCTGCAGCACAATAACCTAAACACCAACAAGAAACTAATGACAGTTTGCATAACACCAGAAGTACCAAGCTAATTCCATGGCTCTTTACAGATACTTTTCGACTCCAGCCACATACAATACAACTGTGTGTGTGTGTGTGTGTGTGTGTGTGTGTGTGTGTGTGCTTGTGTGCATGTGCGCACGCACGTATGTGTGTGCATATGCATGTGTATGCACGTATGCGCTAACCAGATTACAGCTTGGTTTTGGTGAACCATCAGTTGATGCCTTGGAAGTTACTAATTAATAAATTAACAATTATGTATGCATGTGTGCATGCATGTATGTACATACATACATATGTATGTATATCAAATGTACACGTGTTGCAAGTATGTATGTATGGACTAGTATGTATGTATGTACATCTGGCATATGTGTATACACATACATACATATATATGTACTTGTATGTACGCATGTATGGACAAACAAAAATACAGAGGAAGAAAGCACTCAAAGGGAAGATAGGTAGGCTGACCTGTGCAGCAAGGTCAATCAACCTGGCCTTGACATGAACCGCAGTCAGTGGGACCGGAGCATCGGAGTCTGAGACGAGACCAGCCTTGACGTTCAACAATGGATCCAGAATATTCTGGATGTCGTTCAACTCAACTACAACAATCACAACCAAATACTAAATAAACAGACACTTGATTACCGGTACTTGCTTCAGTCAACCTTTTTATTTTAGTTAAAAGTTCTTATCTGAGAGTTTAAACAAGATTCTGTTCAAGATCTATCAATATTAAAAATTTTATGTTTTAAACTTAAAATCATCTGTTTAAAAATATAAAATTTTCAATTTCACTATTTCAGTAAAATAGTCAATTTCCATTCATGTTTAAGCCTCATTTATTAAGCAAGCTCAAGTCATCACGGTTATCAAAAAGTATATTAATTTCAGAAAATGTCATTTTGTTTTAATATATAATGGAAACAAAATAAGCATTTTGCAAAACTCTACGGCTTCCGGACAAAACTGTGCATTCTAGATAAGTAAGTTAAAAGATATTTACAGTTCTTCTGTTTATGAATACAGTGACTGTACACTGTTGGTGGGAAGATGAGACGGTGAGGGAGAGGACTGGTCTCCCGCCCTCATATGCCATGGCTAAGAAAATGAGGTTGCTCCATTTAATTCATTCTAAAATATGATCTTTAGTTAATTTCACAGCACAAATAACAAATTCCGATAGCATATTCTGCCAATACAATGACAACACTGATTACAAATGTCCATCTGCCAAAGATTACATTACATACAGTACTAAGTAAATTAGATTACAAGAACAGAGTCAAGCAAGTGAATGACTAATTTCTTACCAGTCTTGGCCCTAGTTTTTCCACACTTCAAGTCTGGCAGGTTCTCAATGGTCTCCTCCGCCTGGATTTCCGCTTGAGGCTTCACAACATCCGCTTCCATCCTGAATTCCACCAGATATCGAAGCCTCTGTTGGTTGGTGTTGTAAATCGCAAATTCATCGTCCTAAAAAATTAATGACTCAAGTTTGAAAAGAAAAACACACTGACCCTGCCCGACCCTTTGGATCTTGACCTGAAACCGATTTTGATGTTACCTGCCTATCGATTTTGTTTTGACTGAGCAACCTGTGAATAAGCTGGTTCCTACAACTTTATTTTTTACACTGTAGAAATCTAGAAATTATAATTACGATAAGGCTATAATATGCAAAGAAATGTTTTGCAACTTCTGCTCCAGTTTTACCTGAGGAAGCTATACTGACTGTAGGAAGATCGTAATAATTTCCGACTTGACATCATCAATGTGTCATGAAAATCCTTTACCTTGAATTCGGATTTGATGTCAGTGGATGCCTTGACTCCATGCACACTGTTGTAGCCCTCAGGGGGACAGTGCAACTCGGTGTTGTGCTCGAATAACTCAAGACATCGGCCGAGTGCAACTTCACTGACAAGCATCAGTCGACTGCCTTTGCACCTGGATGGCTGCGAATACTTTGCACTAGTGCTGATCACAAGCAGCAGAAAAACCGCACATCATTGTAGATAAAACAATGTGCAATTATGTGCATGCATTGCCATTTGATTTTGCTGATACAATGTACACAGAGAAGTTAAGACTTATCAAGCCAGGTTAGCCAAAATAACTATTAACCTTATTTGTAATTTATGCCTTTTCTGCACTCTAATTTCTAAAGTATTCTATGAAATACTGCTTACAGTCCATTTGTTACACACTTTTATAACAAACTGACACTTGTGTGCATCCTGTAAATTTAACATTAAAAGTCTCAACTTGAAATCAATTTATTTACCAACCATTATAATCCTAATTCAAATGGTGAGTTTAGAACTACACAGTTTATAAGCAATTATACACATGTCTAAAGTAAGACAGCATTTCTAAAGCAAACTTAATTTACCAACTGTCATAGTCCTACATGGGGGTGTTAAATAAGCTAGTGGTTAGCAAGCTGGTCTGTCAGCTGAGAGGTTGGGGTCCAAAACCTCCCCAGGGCAGAAATATGCCTGGCAATTTCTGCTCCAATTGTGCCAACAGAAAACTCAACCATAATGCATACAGTGACTGTAAACTGCCTGGTGGGAAGATCCGACAGTGAGGGAGAGAGGACTGGTCACCCACCCTCATATGTCATGGCTAGGAAAATAAGGTTGCTAATGCTTAACAACTATGGCTTCCTCTCAGGCTAACTTAATGGACTGAGCACTCTTCTTCTCTCCCACAGTCCTACCTTGCATCATCAGCGAAGTAGATGCCACTGCCAAGCATCCCCGCATCCGTCCGAGTTCCTCCAAAATCATCGACAACGACCTTCGGCAGCAGCAGACCTCTGAACAAATCCACAGAAAACCACAACAATTTCTTAATTTAAAAACAACTGTTAATTAATAATTGCATGTCCTGCTTGCTTTCAGTACTCGTAGTTCAAATCTGAATTAATTTATACCTCTACTCCATCTTTGTTATAGCTCTGAGGGAATCAGTGAGTGAGTAAGAAAACAAATGAGTTAATAAGTAAATACGTGATAAAAATGGAGTAAACAGGTGCAGCAAATGTCAGCCAGCACATAAGCAAGTCAGTCAGTCAGTCATCAAACCAGTCAGCCAGCCAGTCAATCAGTAATTTTGGCAGCTGCATGAACAGATGTTTGACACTGCGGTCCATCGGTAACAGACGTAGTTGATGACGAAGTGGTTATGGAATCAACTCTGTGTCACAACTCTGTGCAAGTCATTTACGTACATATGTCTCTGTCACCAATTTGGTTACAGCATAAGCTTGAACGTAAATGGCAAGTTAAGCGGTGCACTGGACCCATGTCCAGGACCTGAGGATTTGTCCATTGCCAGCTGGAAAGGAAGTCAGTGTTTACTGGAAGTCCCTAGATGGAACACAGCACCTTTATTTACTTGCTTACCTGGGTACTTAAATTATCATACTCACTTCCTAAACATGACAGGATGTGCCAATACCAACTGATTTTACACTAAAAGACACCAAGGTAGCCACTTGGCAAAGCCTCAACCAAAAGTACCTCTCACTTTGCAACGATGCATTTGAGGAGCTTCTGAATAGCCAAACAAACAAACAGCAATTATCAAGTAAAAATTCTACAACCACACAACTGAGATAATCTCTCCCTACAAACAGGAAACCAACCTGGACAGTATTCCCACAAAGTTGTGAACACGAGATGAATGAAAGAGCAGCTGTTTGTTTTCCAGTTTCGAAGCAAAAGCCCGATCCTCCACAGACCGACTCACTTCGAATATCGAGTCCACCGCCACAGCTGACTTCCTACACACATATTTAAAAAAACATCTCTAGTTACAAACTCTGATCATTAACAAACAGAGGCATAACTTTGGTCTAAAAAGTGGGGGTACCAATTTCTTACATACAAGAAGCAAGGTGGAGACTCTGGAAAAACTCAATAATAAAATACTGATTGGCATTGTTTAAAAAGTGGGGTATGGTACCCCTCAGTCCAAAAAGTGGGTGGCACGGGTACCCCTCGTACCCCCACAAATTACACCTATGCAAACAAACAAAACAACTGTAATGTAACGCACTGTAAAGTAAGGGATGCTAATGTAATGTCAAACGATGTAAAGTAATGTAACCTAAAGTACTTCGAAATTTAAATAACACCATCAAGAAACCCTTCACAGGCACTCCTCTAAGACAGTCTTTAAAGTGCAAAAAACTGTAACAGAGAAATTGTATCTGCAATCATATATTTATATAGCACCTGTCTATATAAATCATAGATTCATATAGCACTTCTTCAAGACAGACACTCATCAGAGGTGCTTGTAAACAACATGACATTTACTTACGAACGTAAAGTAACTGTGAATGCTTACAAAAAGTGATAAACTAAAACTGCTGATTAAATTTACCCTTTCTGGGAACTAATGACCAAGTCTTTGATGCGTTTGTAGTCCGGACTCGTCTCTTTGAGGCCGACCATGTGACACCTGAGTGACCTGTATTTCGACTCTGTTGGACATCTCCTTGACCATCCAGTTTCCTCACTAACGGACACCATGTCACGAATCACCTAAAACACATCACCATCGTAACCATCACCACTACCACCCTCAACATCAGCACCATCATCCTACTAGATGACATCACCATGACTGCAATCACCATTATCATAATAGACATTGTCATCCACTCAGGCGATCACTGTGTAAGGACCTTCAGCAAGTCCTTCATGCACAACCGTTTAGCGCCATCGATGTTCTGTCTTATGGTCGTGTGTGCACTTAAGAACGTTTTACGGAGAACAATATCAAATACGGTTGTATTGCATTGTATAACAATTCTGGTGTGCTAATGTTACCTGACAGAGTTCCTGCTTCTTAGAGATGATGTGCTTGCTATTTATTGGCATCTTATGTTCCGGACTGTGAGCCAAATGAGAATAGAATTCATCGCTCAGCTTCTCCAGTTTCGTTTTCTTGGCATCACCGTCCGTACTTTCATCGAGAACTCTCTTGAGCTCAAGCAGAACCGATTCTGCCTTATCAACCTAAATGTCATCATAAAACCCAGCAAACTGCATAAAGTTCTTTATTTAACCTTTTCTGGTTATCATTAAGTAACTCATATTTTCAAATAAAGAAGCTAGAAATCAATTTTTTCTCCATTGTAAAACACACTACACACAAACCAGTCAATTAATCAAACAATCAGCCTCATCAATGTCATCATCTGTTTATTTACATGTATGCGTGTGTAAAAGCATAACGTATGCATGTAAATATCCATATGCATGTACACATGTGTATGTGTGTTTGCATGTATGGTTTTATGTATGCTTGTATGTATGTTTGCAATGTATGTGTTTATGTATTTAGGTATGCATGAATACATGTGGGCATGTATGCATGTAACTGTATGTATGTATTTATGAATGTATGAACTATGCACTATGATTGCATAATATTTTTTTAAGCCTGTATCTATATATATTTATGCATGTACTTATGTAAGCATATACGTATTTATGTACGCATGCAAGCATGTATGTATGCAAGCAATCGTGTATGCATCTATACATTTATATAGCACCATTTCAAAGCCTCATGAAGGCTATCTAACAGGATCACAAATGTTTGACTTGAGCTGAAATGTTTTTGAGCTGTTGAGTGACTCATAGGTCTAATAACAACCGAATATTATTTCTTCTCTGTCATCTGATCTTACTTGTTCGACCTTGATGCTATCGATGGACACAGACAGAACATCCTCTAGTTTTCCCATCGCCTCCTTCCAGATGTGCTCAACCAGCTCAGAAACCTCCTTTTCTGGTCCACGAGTGTTTACCAACAACTCCAACTGATTCTGTGAACCACAACATACTTAACACAATCAAAATTTATTCACGAGGCTGAGAGAATGGGATTTTCAAAAACGCCTGAAATCATTTTTTAAAATTAACTTGTTTGGTGTTTGTACTGACAACAGTAGCTTTCTATGTACTCATGATGCTCCGTAAATCGCCGTTTTTACAAATACAGTAACAATAAATATAAAATTCTGACAAACTAATGCATATTAATAAGGATTTGGGAGCTTTAAGAAACTTAAACAGGTTTTCATCCATAAGAGTCCTAGGGACGGAAAGATCTCGTAAGTTTAACATAGCCAATAAAATCAGCAAAGCAACAACCTAGTCATGCTCTACTTGGTCACAAAGAAGGCAGAATAAATCAAATGCTCGGTGGCAGTGGCTAAAGGCATTTCAACTGAATAAAGAAACCCAGACAAACAAGTTTCCAGAGAATTCTGGGCATTATAGCTTAAACCAGGGCTTTTAGGAATTATTTACGCATATTACTGACTATTTTGCCACACAAGGTAACCTTAAAGGATTGCTCTTTTTTCTGTGCCCACCTACACTCTTCAAGGATACCTTATGCACCCAACTATGACAGATATTACATAGTACATTACTAGTGTCGTGTAGGTAAGGCAAAGTGAATATGGACCTCTGGAGTTGACTTTACAGTTTAGTTGCATTGCTAATACAGCAGCTCCAGCAGAAATTTGACTCAATGACTGAGTAGGGGGACAGACAGCGTGGCTATAATGAAATGCTAAAGCAGGGACTAGTTAAACCACTTCAGCAGTTTAAGTAGGGAAACAAACAAGGACCCATACAGACACACCAACAAAGGACCATAGATCACACAGACACACACATACACACACACACACATACACAGAGACACAAACACAAACACACACACACACACACACACACACTCTTAGTCAGCCAAACCCTGTGTGAACTGGGTACACAGAACCCATTAATGGCGAAAGGCAAGAACGAAACGGCGAGAACAAAGAGAAAACGGATGCTTGAAATAACTTGTAATGAAATGAAAAATAATGCAAACCATCAAGCTAAGCAGACTGACAGAATGCAGTGGCACCAACAAGTAAAGGGAACAGCGTAGATAACTCCCTAGACTCCTAGAGATATGGTAATGCAACGGAAGCACATAGGGAAGGGATCCATAGGTAAAATAAGGCACCTAACAAAGACTGAGGTAGATCAGTTAGTTTATAAAAGACTGCGTGTTCTGCAGCAGTTCGTATGTGTCGAGTTCTTGCAACGTACATACTGAACTCCGGAGCACAGACGACGAGACAAGGACAGACGTTTTGGTTCTATGAGGTGTTCTCCTTGGTATGTATTTGTAAACAGTGTAATAAATAATCTGTAGTTTCACAGTCTTGCGAGTTGCTCTGTTTTTTCCTAAAATTTCAGTGACTCGTTCTCTGATCTAAGGTTACAATCAAGAATAGGACTTGAGAAACAATAATTAAACAACCAATTAAACTACCAACATAACAATTAATCACATTCTACTAAATTTAACTGAACAAGGCAAACCTGTTGAAATTTCTTTGAGCCAATATTTCTTCCCAAATATTCTCGAGTCTTTGTCAATCCATTCGACACATCCATCTGGAGTTGACAGAGTCGTGAATAGATGGCCAAGCATTCATCTGCCGAGTTGGTGTAGCGACATTCCTTTTTTCCAATTTCCACATCTGGATCCTAAATTGCATCAAGAAAATGTATGTAAGCAGCATTTTAGTTGTCAGAGGGTTAGG
The DNA here is from genome assembly GCA_963556255.1 of Allolobophora icterica. Taxonomy (NCBI): domain Eukaryota; kingdom Metazoa; phylum Annelida; class Clitellata; order Crassiclitellata; family Lumbricidae; genus Allolobophora; species Allolobophora icterica. Next base: position 93,713,214 of record OY744602.1, on the reverse strand, counting down.
GGGTTCAACCTCATAGAGCTCTCTTTCTCTAACCTCCTCAGCTAAGAAACTGAAAGGATGACGGGAGAGGAAACAGGAAACTAAAATATCTCATGAGTCATCAGTTGTTTCTAGTGCAACATATTAACAACATTAGATTTTGATCTGCGTTCATTTACTTTGGTAACCTGTACAATTCTCAGCCGCTCCAGCTCTTTTTTGACAACTAAAACACTGTATGTAGGTCAAAATGTATGCATACGTTCACACATGCATGCATGTATGTACGTATGCATTTGTCTATCTATCTCAACAGTTACATAGTGCCTTATATAAATCTTTCAAAGGTGCTATAATTTATCTACTGAACATTTCTAGTCCTCAAAATCAAAGTTTCTTCTGCAAGCAGTAATCTACACGGCATTGCTGTAAATACTTGCTATTATAAGCCAACTAAATCCACAGTTTCCTTCCACTTTGTTTACTCCTTTCAAATTCTAGTTTTCTGACGATTCTAATTTGATTGTGCATTTCAAAACTGATAAATCGCTACTTTTGAACTTCATATGGTGTAAATATCATACAGCTGTTACTCTCCATATTTCTCAATATGGTAATTAGATAATTAGGCCTACTACAATTTCATAAATGCGGGAAGATAATATTGCACTGCCATTGCTTCCTGGTTGGGCATTCTCAATTGTCATCCCTTTGCAACTCTGATCTGGACTTTCTTGCATGCTCACTCTTTTGTGTTAGGTAACTGATTAGATTAGATTAAAACTTGATCAAATTAGATTAGATTTACACCGTTGCTTCTGCCGAATTTGTGATTGTAGTAATTGTTATTAGTAACTTCTATTGCGCCGGTGTTTAGTGCACAAGGCACCAACCGATGGTACACCAAAACCAAGCTGTAATCAGGTCAATATCGAGAAGATCAGTTCGCAGGCAGAGAAGCAGTCTATGGTGGATAAGCAATGTGATTTGATTGAATGTAGTGCAGTGATGACAGTTTGGTGGGCCACTAGAAACAGATGTTCAGAATTGATTAAATCAGATTATGATTATAAGATGATTTTCAGATTATGATTCTAAGACGATTACTAACTGTGGTCTGCGTTGGTTGTTCCCCAGAATGAGTGAAGATGCGAAACTTGAAGTCGCTTGAGACCGTTGCGACATGAACCTCGGCCACGAAAAACAATTTCTTCTCCCGCTTCTTTAGATCATAAAACAATCAAGAAATTTGTTTAATAAACAATGCAGCTAAATTAAATCAATGTTCATGGCAGCAAGATGTGCTAGGCAGCAACAATGACATGTTAAACTGGCATAAACAATCACAGCCGAGCTTTGTTGTATTTACAAGACTCAGGACAAAACAGTGACATGTCAAATCTAGGATAAAAAATTTGTTGAGGTAATTAAAAGGCAGAACACGTATTTGAATTATGTGTACATTTTAAATTAATTAGTAACTTCTATAGTGCCAGTGTATGAAGCACAAGGCATCAACCGATGGCATGTATGTATGCAAGATACATACACACACATACATACACAGATGTCCATAGTTCGAGAATTCGCATTTTACGAATTTTAAGAATTTTTAAAATTCACGAATTTTAACGAATTTTAAAACTGCAGTTTTAAAATTCGTAAAAATTCGTAAAATAATAAAATAATAGAATTCTTTGCTATGGCAACGAATTTTATTATTTGTTTACTTTTGAACTTTTTAAGCAAGTAAACGTCAATGTCATAGCCTAATAGGCAATCAATCAGCCGTAGAAGATAGCTGACTAGCAACACAATAGTACTGATATTCAGTTACTCTTCAACTTGGAGTCTTGAACTGTGTCAGTCAGCAGAACAAAACACCACCAGTGCCCCAGCTCCAGTGTGACCAGTCAGCCACTAACACAGCTTGCAACCAAACATGGTTAAAAAGGGTTGGTAACGTTCACCGAGCTGTGTCTTCTACTTCATCGTCCTCTGATTCTGAGTCAGGAACAGCCCACTGCTCCCACTCGACTCTAGTTTCTGTATTTTCGCCATGCAAATGCTCCCGAATTCCGGCAGAACCAACAAATTCCTTGTCACGAAAACAACACTGTTTTTTTGGATTACCCTTTCCTTCTCCTCCAAAATTACTGCATACTTCCACTCCGGTCCATGTTCTTTCATCTTTAAAAAAATTAGATTTTAACTAAATTAACTCGTTACGTAATAAACTTTTATATTGAATTTTACATTAAATTCTAAGCAGAAGCTTAACACAACGTCATCACATTTTGTTGTTGTTGCATCGCTGTTTTGCAAAACCCACTGTCAATGTAAAAAATGGCCCAACACTGGCCCAACGAATTTTTACGAATTTTTACGAATTTTAAAATAGACCAAAAATTCGCGAATTTTTACGAATTTTAAAACCGAAAGTCACGAATTCTCGAACTATGCAGATGTCTCTAGATATTTATAAAGTGCCTCTAAAGATTTTCTACAACATGGCCTGGTCTACAGATCTCAACTCAGATGCTCAGTATACAGTGACCAGCAAAGAATTAGTTTCAAGTTGGGGCTCATAGTTTATAAAACTTTGAACTCTGGCCAGTGACAATACTTAAAATCAGTTCTGGGGAGTCATCTGATTATCTTTGTCTGGTCATACCTAAATCAAGAACTGTTCTTGGTAAACAAGTCTCTTGTGTTCAGTTGCTGGACCTACTTTTTGGAACTCTCTCCCCGTGTCTGTGCGCTTGTTCAGTCTCTTGTGTTATTTCATTCTCAACTTAAAACTTACCTCTTTCAAATTAAGTATCCACCACAGGCTGCTTCTATGTCTGACGGTTTGACCTTGGAAGTTGACCTGATTACGGCTTGGTTTTGGTGTGCCATCGGTTGATGCCTTGCGCATAAGACACCGGCACAATAGAAGTTGCTAATTACAAATACAATTACATCGACTCCTGTCCTGAGCGTTATGACAGTGATGCTAATGAAGTTTTTAGATGATGATTACTGGTAGTTGGCTTTTGCATGAGAAATGGAATGTGATACTTACAGTCAGCTGAATGCTTTTGGCGATTTCATAACTATCCTCTGGAAAGAAAGGAGCATTCTTGTCAGACTGTGTCCAGACTCTGATCCCATTCAAGTTGAACAATGTCAGTTTCTTTTTCATCTTTCCTGCACTGGCCTTGCCTTGAGGAGCTTCAACAAATCAGTACAACTTCATTAGTTACGTTGTGTGACACAGTAACAAATTTGTTTCAGCAACTGCCTTGTAACTTGCAGTGTGCGGGTTTGAGCTAGCTTAGGGTTGAGCAAGTGCTTCATTGCTCATGCACAGTTGCTCAACACCATCAACTGATCGAGAGAGAGTCATTAGATAGTGGCATTGAACATAATTGTACAGAAATAAATAACAATATTTAATAAGAATACACAGGTACAATATTATCAACATGAACAAGGCAGAACAGAGTTACATGGCAGCTCATACTGAATCATGCTCATATTCATTCATTCATTTGTCCATTTGTTTACTCATTTATTATTCATTAGGTCAGTCATTAATTCAACCAGTCAGTTATTCACTCAGTCAGTTAGTCAGAGCCAGTCAGCACCAGCCAGGAGCCAGTTTACACATTGCATTTTCAACAATACCACCAGTCGAGGCATGCAAAAGAAAACAGTTTGAGAGCATTTGTAAATGGTGCATTTTGCATTAATGCATTTATACACTCAGCATTGCACATCATCATTAAAGCAATTGCCACAAATAAAAATGTTAAAAAATTAATATGTTTCACAGGATGAATGCCAGCTGACCTGCAATAACCCCTGCGTTCAGGAGCTGATTCTTGGTGTTTCCCATAAGGACGTATGGATCCGGGTCAACCAGTTGTCCCGTCTGAACGCAGTCGTATAAATAGCGCGACTCCACCACCGGAATGTTGTACTTGAGTGCCGTTTGACACTTGAAGGAATCTTTTGCCTTTTCTTCATCATTCAGCGTCACCAGCAACTTGCACTACAGGAAAAAATTACACAACGTGGCCTTGCTTCCATGCTTCCAGTTTAAGCACCATTCCGCTTAACGTGAAATGGTGTTATAACCCTCCCAAAGCTACTAGCTTAACAGGCTGCACTGGTTTATGCGCCATACAACAACTACACTGTAGCACTGTCGATGTCAGCATCATGCTTTTAAGCACAGCCTGGTTTATTCGTCACAAGTTTTCTAGAATCATTGAAATTTTTTTTGAGAAACATGAAAACAAAACGATTTTTGTGAAAATGGTACCCCTACGTTGTGATGCTCAGGACAGTTGCCTGCTCTGCCTATACCTAAAGCCAGAAATTTGATAAATTGATTTTACAGTACAGTTGCATCTTTACATCACAAACATCACTTTCAGCTACATGAAACTAAAAGTGCATCTGTGGCCTGACTTATGCAATTAAATAACACATTCACCCACAACTAAACAAGTAATATATCATACCATAAGCCGAGATTTATATAGCACCTGTTCAAGAAACTCCTCAGAGGCGCTCCTGACCTGACAAAAACCAAACAATGATCTTCGACCACTGGCAAAAAGGCAGAGAAAGGACAAGAAGCTCAGGCTGCAGGCTGCATGGCAAGCTGTTCCAGAATGAGGGGCCAACCACAGTCATGATATATAGAAGAAAGTCATGTCAGAAAATAATCAGAATCATTTACCTTCTTAGTAACAATAAATGAAACAACCCCATCGTTTGATGTTATGAGCTTTCGCAATTCCTGCTTCTTCTTCACAGGAACGAACGAAGACATTTCCAGCGCTATCTGATATCCATGAAAGACACCCATTGTATCTACACAACATTCCAAAAACACGATTCCTAATCTCAAGATTCAACAGCCCACACTTCTTCACAACCCGGTTAAATTCAGATATATAATTTTAAATTGTAATCAAAACTTTACAGAATCTTTTCAGAAGCTGAGAAAAACCAGCTTCTATGTAGGAAGTCAGTCCACAGAAAGTCACTAAGGTCCAAACTGAGTCAGGTTTGGATGGCAAGACTCATAAGTCAGGCAGGACGACCTATCACAAAAGTCTTAAAGCATTCAAATACTAAGATATGACATTCAGTGTATCCTAATCCTTACAAATGTCAACTGCCTGGCGATGCTGATCAGCAATGTTGTATCATGTATAGAGTCCCAAAGTCCCAATGGTTGTATTATCTGACTCTCACATGCTTCACACCCTCTGCTCAGTGCATATTTTAAGGAATTTTGACTACTGGGACAAAATCAGTCGAAGAACTTTTTTAGGAATTCATCTCCGCAAACTTTCAGACTTTTTTTAGGAATTCATCTCCCAAAAAAGTTGATGACCCTTTTTTATTTTTTTTTTAGTCATCACCTTTTTTTAAAACTTTTCTCGGGGACAAATCCTAAGACTCCTGGGACATTTGTCCCACTAGTTATACAGTTAAAATATGCCCTGCCTCTGCTTATAGTTGGTGTGGCTGTTTTGTCTTTTTGGTCAACACACCACAAACCCATCAGTTACACCACCAAGACAGGGAGTGTCATCTTTGCCTCTAGTTGATTGCAACTGATGAGGATAAGAACAAAGAGATTTCGCTGGAAGTGAATATTGTTTTGGCTTGAAGCTCCTAAGCAGAATTTTCAACAGAATATTTACTTGGAGGCTGTTAGGATAGCTAAAAAAAACACTGACATATTCAGTCACTCACAGCACTAATTGTCTGAAGGCAGTGTCTGTACAGCTCAGATCACTTTTGTTTTGTACAGCATTTTGCAATAAAGTTGCCGTTGCCTTAACAAATAAAATGCAAAATGCTAACCCTGGTTAGTTGGACCCACAGTTTTTCACCATTAGCACCGAGCAGGCCAGCTGTGAGCCCAATAAGCATGGCTCTCTAAGAACTATATGTACATCCAAATACTACTTCTGCTCTTTTCCTGGCATTCCGATTACAGCACATATAGTCATCCGAGTCTTATGTAACATAATTACTATCAGTGGTATATGATCTGTGGGGTCTCAGTAGCGCATTTTCACTCAGCTTAAATGAATAAGTATGAAGCAGTCCATCACAACTTTACCAAAACAATCAGCAAACATTTTAAATATGCAACAAATATTTGTCTTACAAGTTTTGGGTCGGTCATACGGTCATACCTTCTCAGCTACAAGATCAACAAATGTGCCTCAGCATAGCAAACCCACTTGCTTCCTCTCGCATCTGCTTACTACCCTAGACACATACTGCATTGCAAAATGCATAACCTCCACCCCATCATGTACTAGATAACTGCCGAGTCTGCAAAATGCTGCATTGTAATCGCAAAATGCATAACCTCAACCCCACCATGTACTAGCTAACTGCCGAATCTGCAAAATGCTGCATTGTAACCGCCCTCAGTTGGAAGACAAATCATCGTTGTATCAGACTAACAATGCTAATGATTGGCGTTTACATAAAAAGCATTTGCTTTCGGAAAAGGTTCGTTTGCCAGATCTGAGCCCTACAGACACCTTCACTCGTCTCCTTAAAACAGTCCATTTTCTGTCTGGCGCTGTACATCTGGGGCGCATCTTGCCGATATTGCACTGTATTAACTGTATTATGCTTAAACATCGGGCAAATGAAATAGCACAGAAACGTGATAATTATACCCGAGTTTTTCGTAGCTGTGTGCGACTACCGTCAACGCAAAACTGCTGAGCGTCACCCAGAACTTCGCTACGAATTAAACACCACCGATGTGACTCAACTGCATAGTATCCTGACGACTCAGCCGAGACCATGGTGTAAGAGATTGAATTATAAATTACTAGATACGATACGATACGATAGGCGGTGATGGAAATTTTGATCCTATCGCGACGCCATCGCCATCTAGCGAACTGTTTATTATTAGTCACATATTACAGGCGAGTGTACGCACCACTTAATCTCTTACACCATGGCCGAGACGTACCACCTCCATGGGTCTTTCCCACTGATCTATACATATTAAACAGTCATTGGCAGCTCATTGGTCGTCCCCAACATACTGATGTGTATTAATAGATACCCAATGACTCTAAATATAGAATCCTTGATAGATACCCAACGATAATAAAAAAAAATAGCAAGCAGGAAGCTGAAAAGAATATTCGAAGTCTTTGGCTCAGTGGGCGATAATTAAAGATTTCGTAATCGTGATCTCGCAATTTCCAGTGATATCTATTATAGGCCTCACGAGCGATGTCTACAGCGCTTAGTAATAATAATATAAAATAATAATAATAATAATAATAATAATAATAATAATAATAATAATAATAATAATAATAATAATAATAATAATAATTTGGCGCTTGGAAAGAGCCTGAGCACCATCTCCGGTGAAGCACGAGAAACCTCATACCTCTTCCAACGCCTGACGCTGGCAATCCAACGCTTCAATGCAGTAGCTTTCCGCAGCACCTTCCCTCTCTCGAATCCTGAGGAATAGAGGCCGTTCCAGATTATTTGCTTATTTTAATTAATATTTAAGTCCCCAAGGGATCATAATTATGTACCTTGGGGCAAAAAAAAAAAATAATAATAATAATAATAATAGTAGTAATAATAATAATAATAATAATAATAATAATAATAATAATAATAATAATAATAATAATAATAATAATAATAATAATAATAATAATAATAATAATAATAATAGACGAGGCCTGATTTCCTGGAAATAACATAACAACAAATTAATATCTAAGTCCCCAAGGGATCATATGTACCTTGGGGCACAAAAAAAATAATAATAATAGAATCAATAGAACTCCAGAATCAACATATTTAATTAGTATCTGACACCTGAGGGATCATTATATATACCTCGAGTTAAAAAAATAATAATCTTTATTTAAGCGACTGCTAACCGCACTGCGCTGTATACAGTGAACATACATATATATTATAGTAGAAACGGCAGCCAGCCTTACATACATGTATACAGTAGAAGCAGTGTATGATAAAAGTTTTACAGGAGTCGAATATATAACTGTTTATACGGCAGTCACAACAGGTCGCTAATCACGGCCTACTATTCATTTAACCACCGCTACCACCTAGCGAGTGGAAGGCTGATTAAACCATACGGGGTCAACGGGATTCGATCCTGGTACCTACTGCTCTTCACGCCAATGTGTTATCCATTACTCTACGGGCGCAAAGTCACGGAAACCAGCTTAATCACAAGCGGGAACCAGCTTAATCACAAGCAGTCACAACAAAATCCATAGGCACAGACAGAGTGATCTCTAATAATAGTTAAGTATATTAATAGATTTAATACTTAATAAGAGAATAAGTGAAGGAACAGAAATTGCAGTCAGAATAAAAATTGGTGAAGAGAAAAAAGAGCAAGTAAAAGAATTCTGCTACCTGGGAAGCATGATTACAACAGATGCCAGATGCCATAGGGAAATTAGAAGAAGAATAGCACTGGCTAAAAAGACATTCACCAATAGGAAGGGGTCATTGCATAATTACGTAACGCTCGAGGGTGGGTGGGTGGGGTCCTTGAAAACGTTACGAAACGTTACGTGGGTGGGTGGGTGGGTGGGTGGGTGGAGATGAACGTTACGTAACGCTTTTACCAACAGTTAAGTTATAATGAACTTCAAATTAACATCGAATGACACTTTAGACACGATATGTGATCGAAGTTCAAACTTCGTGCCATTGACTTAAAACTTAACTAAAAACACGCAATAGTATAAATTGTGAAGGTTCGCGCCTTCATTGTCTGTCTCTCGTAGGGAGCCATACAGAAAATGAAGCAACGCGACTGAGTGACCTATTTCTGTATATAGGCTAAATACGGCCCAATGGCGAATGACCAAACTGGTTAGGGGCCGTCCACATATTACGTACGCACTGAGGGGGGTCGGGGGTCGGATTTTGGCGATTTTGCGTACGGGCAGTCTTGTTGTCCTCGAGACCAAGGTCTTGGTCTCGAGTGCACTCGAGTTCGTTTTTAAAAGTCTTGGTCTTGGTCTTGGTCTTGAGACCAAAGGTCTTGGTCTTGGTCTTGAGGTTCAAGGTCTTGGTCTTGGTCTTGGTCTTGAGGTTCAAAGTCTTGGTCTTGGTTTTCCAAGACCAAGACGAAGACTTTTGTCAATATGAACAGTCATTAATTTTAACAAACGGCAAGAATTTTAGAAATTTATCCAATAATTACTCATACAGTTATTGCTTTATTATATTAGTATTTGCACGGTGTGAATGAGGCTTCACTGTTGTTTTGGACAATTATTTTGACTTCCGGTTATTTACCATGGAATAATTTCAAAACAGACTCATGATTAATGTGTACCTTTACATCCGGTTCTTGAAAAGCTGCTTTGTGTGCTAGCGATTTCAGCACTTGTAGACCGTGTTTTTTCACATGGCAGAATTTTTATGAGGCCCCACAGGTCACGTCTTGGTCAGAAAATTCTGAGCAAATTGGTTTTTATAAAATTCAACAGGCATTTGGAATAACATTTCGCATGAAGGACTTTTGTAAATACGAATTCGGAATTCTCTGCAGTCTCCATTTAGAGTTGTTTTGCTTGAATAAAAGAAAAAACTCATGTTTTCGTTAGAATAACGAGTAGTCCGACTGGACAATTTTTAGTAAGGAATAGAAATCTGGATACGACTGTGATATTTTTGGGTCTTGGTCTCGGTCTTGCATGGTCTTGAGGTTCAAGGTCTTGGTCTTGGTCTTGAGGTTCAAGGTCTTGGTCTTGGTCTTGAGGTTCAAGGTCTTGGTCTTGGTCTTGGTCTTGAGGTTCAAGGTCTTGGTCTTGGTCTTGGTCTTGAGGTTTAAGGTCTTGACAACAAGACTGCGTACGGGTGCGAACAGGGGGAGGGGGGACAAAAGTGTACGTACGCAAAATAAATTTCTAATTATGCGTCCACACTATAGCCTATTTATGACTCTGTATATTGTCCTATAGTCGTCCGATGGCATTTTATTACATTATATAAAAGCCACGTGCAGTTATTCTGTGCTGTGAACGAGACACCTATTATTTGTCTATATTGGCCCTCACTCATCCTTCAATCTGGCCTAAAGTGCAGATTTTCGAGACACTTTCTGCAGCTGGTCTTCGGTGGGCGGGGGTGCGTCAAGTTTACGTAAGCGGGGCGGGGGGTGTGGACAGTGGCGTAGCTAGGATATTTTACGCCCGGGGACGAACTATGAATTTGGCGCCCCCTCCCCCCCACCCCGTTTTACTATTTCACATTTTCCACATAATCGAATGGCAATTTTAATTTTTTTAATGAAATAAAATATGAAAATACAGAAAGTACATGCATGTTTCCCCTTAGTGCTCAATGGGGCGCCAAAATCATACCTAAGAACTGATTTGTAAGTAATGAGGATATAATTGGATATATTTGGGGCGCTAAAATTAAATCTTATGCATTCATTTGTGATAAATTAGTTGAAACTGCATCAAAATTAAGAGTAAAATTATTTATCTTAACCCTCATTTTGGCGCCCCCTTCCCATGGCGCCCGGGGACACATGTTCCCCCCTGTCCCCCCCCCCCAGCTACGCCACTGGGTGTGGAAAAAAGTACGCTTGAGAACAGGGGGTCCAATTTTCCCGGATTTTTGTGTACGCAATATAGCCTATGGATGGCCCCTTAGACTCTGAAATTTCGTCTGCGAAAATTAAGAACGCAATCTTTTTGTTCTTGGTTGATTTTTCGGACAAGACTTTCGTTGTTGTATTCGCATAAAGCCAGAAATTTGACAGTTTCAAAAAGAAACTGGATGTGAGTTGCCTTTGACATGTTGTTTTAAGGGACGGACAATATTATTGTATTCCGTCGGGGGTTTCTTGTATCTTTTGCCGAACTTTTAAATAACAGAAATAATAAATGTTCGATTACTTAGGCCTACCGTGAATTCGAAGGGCAAGACCCGGATGTCCATTGAATTTGGCATAGATTAGGCCTACACGGTAGCCTAAACCTGAGAAGTTAGGCCTACCGTTTAGTGTAATTCTTTAGAGAGATTCGCCACCCGGGCGCGTTACGTAATTCTGGGGAGGAATTGACCCCATAATAGTATCTGCACCAAGCCTGAACATTTTGAAATACAAACTGGACAACTGGAGGGAAGGATAGCACTAAAAGCTTATAGCTTAATTAGCTAGCCTAGCTATTTATACCGTAGCTGTCACTCTATAAAAATGAAAAGAGGTATTAAATGAAAACATAGCTGAAACTAGAAGCTGTAAGATCGATGAAAATATAACTCAAACTAGAGGCTGGAAGACCTTTCGTCAGTGAACCATTTTGTCGTGAATCATTTTGTCGTGAACTATTTGTCCGGCAACCATTTCTCGTGACACCGATTACAAGTGACATAAGTCCTGTGATCCTAAAAATATACATTATATACAATTTCATTTGAGTAATATAATTAAATATAGTATAAGATTGATATAGATATAATTCATGTTACATAACATAGTCCATTGTAGTTATGATCGTAGTTTTTTGAAGTTCTGTAAATCATTGCGCTATAAAAGTTATTCATTATCGCGAGTGGCGCATCCTTCTCGCTCGGTGACCCGATTTATGTGTAAATATACGATCGTAATCGGCAGGATATTTAAAAATGTGTAGAAATCGTAGCATCGTTTGAACTATGGACCTAAAACAGTTAGGCCTACTCATATCATGTCTGGTAAAGCTGTGGCACGATCAATTCGAGCACATTTTCTAGTTAATGGTGCCTTAATGATACATTTGCTGAATTCTGCCATGTCCATGGATGAGCTGCACGTGAGCCTTCTTTCATCTCTTCAGTCTGTTTACAAAAAGGTGAGAAATTATGGTATTTGCCTCACTGGTGACTGCAGCATTTTGTCGGACCCTCTGTTACTACAGACAAACAATGAGCTACAGCAAGTGATGAATAAGCTCTCATCTCAGTCAAGAACAGCAAAGTTGTGGGTTGCAGTACATGAAGTACATTGACTTATTGAAACTCTTCATTGCAGCAGAAAGGACTGGAAACTGGCATCTCCATGCATCTACGTTGTTTCAGCAAGATGTTAAATCTGTTTGCAGCTACTGGACGTAACAACTATGCAAAGGGTGGCCGACTGTACCTCCAGTTGATGACATCATTACCCGACAGCCGTCCTTGGTTATACAGACTGTTTGCTGAAGAAGGTTTCCATGTCATTCGCCGTTCAGATAGATTTTGGGCGGGGTTGTCTAGTGATCTAGTTATTGAGCAGACACTCATGAGAACTTTGAAAGGTCGAGGCGGTCTGACAAGAGGTCGTGGTATGAACGAGAATGTTCGGTCACTTTGGGTGAGCACTATATGCATGAGTGCACTTCTGTGCATCAGTCTGTCTCATCAATGACTGGTAGTCTTGCTGCCACTCAAGAACACACCGATATGGGAGAACTTCGATTACAGAGAGACAAAAAAGATCTGCAGAAGGTTCTCGACCATTTACTTGCTAACGATCCATTTTCACATGATGTTTAGTTTATCCTCAGGTACTGTTGCTAATGACAGTGATAATATAAACTGTGATGATGCAGAGAGTGTCGGAAGAGCAATTATGCTGAGCATAGACGACCGTAATTTTGAAGATGTGGTGATGAAAAAGTGTAACCGAATACGCAATCTAGCTTGCTTGCAGAAACAATGCATGCTGTGTTGACAAGAAGCCTCGGAACATTGATTCGAGCCTGTTGTTTCATCGCCTCATTTAGTTGAAAGGACTCATGGCATTTCTATATACTTTCAGTATGAACTCGCACCTATTCCAACTGCATTATTCAAAGACAGATTAATGAGAAAAGCCGACAAAGCAACTCTAGCTAAGCAGCTTACGAATGCTCTACCGTGTTCAGAAATGCCAAAAAATGTGAATTTTGTCATTGATGGAGGATATTTGCTGCGTAAGGTCCGGTGGCACAAAAACACTAGTTATGGTGAAGTATTGCGAGAGTACAGCTCATTTGTGAACAGTCGATGTTGTAGGGATACAGTGATTGTGTTTGATGGATCTGCCAATGGACCATCTACAAAGGACCATGAACACAAGCGTCGGTTACGAAATGTGAAAGCAGTTGCACCGGATATTTTTTTCAATGAAAACACGCCAGTGATTTTTGATCAGCAGACATTTCTAGCTAACGAACGCAATAAACAAAGGCTGATTGAAAAGTTAATGGGTCATTTGAGTGAACATGGTTTCTTGCCTTTTCAAGCAGATGGTGATGCTGATATTGATATTGTTTTCACAGGCTATCAAATTAGCATAGAAGCAGCAACTTCCTGTTGCAGTCATTGCAGAGGACACAGATATTCTAGTCATGCTGTCTTACCATTTGTCTTGTAATATGGCAGATGTGTGGCTTGTATCGGATCGTAAGATGAAAGGCTGTACTGAACAGAAGCGAGTTCGTATTCGTGCATTGCAGCAAAAGCTTGGCTTGGAAACGTGTCAGCAGCTACTAATTCATGCATTAGGCGGATGTGACACTACATCAGCTATGTTTGAACATGGAAAAGGTTCTGTTTGCAACAAAATCAGCAACAATCCATCATCAAAGTCACTGACAGACATTATGCAAAACTCTGAGGCAACACAAGAAGAAGTACTGAAGGCTGGATTACAGTTAATGGTGATGGTTTATGGAGGGAAGCCTGGTGACAGCCTCAACAAGATGCGTTATACAACTTATTGTAGAATGGTCTCCACATCATTTGTTAAGCCACAACCAGAAAAACTACCTCCAACTGAACGGTCAGCACTTTTCCATCTCCTAAGAATACATCTACAGGCTGTAATTTGAAAGTCATTGAATGCCGAGTCCCTTAACCCAGTGGGGATGAGAAAACCAATTGGGAGAGTTTGTTCCAGTGATGACAGACCAAGAAGCTGCTCCTGATGACTTGCTAAATATGGTACGGTGCAAGTGCAAAACAACCTGTGCATCGGTTGTATGTTCTTGTCGCAAGCATGGCCTCAAGTGCGTTTCAGCTTGCACTCTCTGCAATGGAGTTGACTGCAGCAATATTGATGTACTTGCTAACTCTCATGAATTTGATCATATTGATAGTGACACTGATTCTGCCGATGAGGTTCAGCATTTTATGATAGACGATAGTCATCAGGATCTAATTTATGACAGTGATATTGATTGGACCAGAGAGGAAGTTGTAGAGGATGATCATTAAAGTCAGCAAGGATTGCTACTGGACAGCTTCTTGTTTCGTTTATCAATATCACAAATTTGCACAAATTTTCCATTTTTATTGATTGAACTGTAGCGGCCTTCCCTATGATTTCTTTATTTTAACTTAGTTGTTGGACTATGGATCAGAATCGTCACCCCAGTCCAAGTTGAGTTGACAATTAAGTCCAAGTTGATTGAGTTCAGTTGGAGCAGTTCATTTTAGTTGGATTATCGTGAGGATTGTTCATCGAGTAGTTGTTTTGGTTCTGCAGAGTTTTAAAATATTACTCGCTTAGAAAACATTGCCTCATGTAGAGGTATCATTGCGTTTAGTACATACATAAGAGATTCTGATATTTCGGTTGATCTGGGCATCGCAGCCCCAAATTTCTTTCTCGAAGGCCTCAAGGAGAGGGTTTATTGCTATACCCCTGACGTTTGCATCAGATAATTAACTTCCAACAGTGTCAGTGAACTGTAATTAGATTTCTTTGCCGGTGGGTAGCCGGATCCTGTGTTGTAATAAAACTTGAACCATGCAGCCTCGTCTCTTGATAGACCACAAGGGCCTAACCAACCTGTCGAGGTGTTTCTACCAGAATAGGCTATCCTGGTACTCTAACACCATGGTAGAAATGTAACAGAACGAAGAATGACTAGGTAGTTTCTTGAAATTACACTCCGATCAGTTCATGCCATTTTCTGTTTTGGTCAAAAGTTATGAAGGGAAATTTTTATGCTAATTCAATGTCGTGCTCTTTTGCTTGCTATCTAAAGCCCCGACATGGGATTGATGGGGCTTTTCACTGAAATGATCAGCTTTAAATTCTGATTCCAACGATACCAAATTTATGCTTGTTACAATTTTGTTCAGGTTTTCTGGCCATCTACCCTACTATTTCGCAAGGTCAGGGATAGGCGCGTTTGACTCCTTTCCGTCCCAGCTACCAGCAGGTAGAATTTGGTGGCGTTTGAAGCGGGGCCAAAACCCGACCCGTACCGCCTTCCACACAAGAGACTCTGGTTTGATTCCAGGCCATGCTCCAGTTATGCTGATTTTCATCAAACTTCTCGCAATACCTAGTAACCTTTATAAATCAACAACCCGTCGATTTTTAGTAAAAACATTTTGTTGTTTAAGTTCCCTGCCCTCAGGCAGATTCAAACGTCCAATTACGCCACTCCTTTCGATGTCGGTTTTCTTTCTTCAGTTTCCTGTATCCAGTGGCGTAACAACCGAGTCGAGGGCCCTTGGACATTTTAAGCTTTGGGGCACTTTTTTAGCAGTGTTGGGCGTCTGCAGCAATTTTTGTTGGGGGGGGGGGTGAGTTTTCCAGGGGAGCAAATTAAATGACGTTTTTGCATAGAATACTATTTATGAACACAGAACATGTGCCAACTTTAAAAATAACTAATAATAATAATCTTCTTTATTAATTCAGACTGACAAATGCAGTAAGATTACATTGAAACATGACAGTACAATCAAATCTTAACTAAACACTCGGTTTGGCAGCCATGCAAGGCGCCGCCCTAGAGGGGGTTATGGGTATCGAACCGCGAATCTAATGCTCTCCTGACCACGAGTGTTACCATTACTCTATTCCCCTCCCATGGACTTACATAAATAATTAAGTGTTTTTCTCATTGAAAATCGTGTTGGGACTTGTAATAATATAAAAATCAAAAGATTTTATTTTTGTAAAATAGCCTATGCCCAAAATTCAGGGAAGCAAATTCCTCCTTTGCCCCAGGACGCCCATGTTAGCAAGTCCCTTTCTAGCTCTGAGTATGAAGTGTTAGCGACTTCATTTTTATTGGCCTCGGCATATGAAGGCGGGTCGCCAGTCCTCTCCCTCGCTGTCTCAATTTTCCACCGACAGTGTATACACGGTCAGTGTACTCATTACAGGCTACAGCTGAGTTGGCTGGGGAGGGGGGAAGGTGGAACAGAAATCTAGAACCAATTGAATTGCTGCTGTAGCGGGAATTTAAACCCTCTTCTTTTTTATTTTCACTTTGGAGAAGAAGGGCTCCGCACTGGCAACGGTGACTGGGAGTACATGGGAAACAGCACATTGGGCATATTATCAAATTTCAGTTGTACTGTATTGCAAATAAAATCACTGTTTTTAACTTGATTTTCTCAAATATGATGTAACAGTAAAGAACACCTAGAAGCAGTCTTTCCTCATCATAATTACCAGACTCTGAATGTCACCTGTTTCTAATGCACAAGGCATCAAACGATACCACATCACAATCTATTCACAAATCAGTCAAATTTCAGGTTGGCCTATTTCTACTTAATAACTGACACAAATGGTAAGAAATTTCAATTAAAATCACAGATAATTATAATAGTGAATCACAAAACATCATAAACTCATTGCTTTTTAAAGTTAAGGGCCATCCAGTGCAAATTACAACAATCTTTATGATTTTCATAAATTAAACTTCATTCGAAAGTTTACTATTGAAACATGAAACATTTAAGAAATCAGAGAGAGAAATGAAAATCACAGGCCACAGCATTTGTAATGCATTACAGCAAGACTGAAATTTCTAAACAACTTATTGCACATTCACATCCAGTGCAACATCCCATTAACAGAGGCAGCAATTCTTAGACATTCAAATGCTAGACCCTTTAGCAGATACCACAGAAATTACAGCAAGGATCGAACCCTCAGATGATAACTTGGATGAAAATCCAGCCACACATTTTTTTACACGGTCAGCTTCCTGAGACTCCTCAACTTCCTTAGTAATTTTTAACTTCCTCTGATTCTGCGTTACCACATACTGACATTGAACGCATATCCTCAGCCAGTCTTCAAGGGACACAAGTTGTAGGATCATGATGACAACATGGGATACAATTTGTAGTGGGGGAAGGAACTTTCCCTCACAGGTTCAGGCTATACCCCCATTGGAATGCATTTGGTTTGTGCATTTTGTCATTGCTCAGAGGCCATTCCCTCCACAACCACACTACAAGAGCACTCTAACCAGGTTGGCAACCATTCCCTGGGTTGCATAGCTTCAACGGCTTCAGCTGGACATTACCACAACCACAATCTGAAAGCACTCCTCATGCATGCCTTGGTTACCCAGCTTAACAGCTTCAGCTGGACGTTTCTAATTCAAATTTTCGTACTGTGCAAACATGTTCTGCAGTTAAAATTACAAAAACATCCATCATTTACATAATTACGTATGAAAAGTTCCCTCACAAGTTATGTACATTTTGCAAGAAATCTCTCACTAGACGGTAAATAACAGCCGATACACAGAGGCCAAAGAGGCACAAACACCACATTGATCAGTTACAGTTAATGGACAGTCAAGTCCAGTTACACAAACACCTGTAAGGTCCAGATGACTATCGGTTAGAGAAGTCAAAGGAGACTTGCCAAAATGATATTCAAATTGTGACTATAGCACCATTTAATTCTTCACATATCAGTACTGAAGGACTTAAGCATAAAAAACTTATCAAGAAATCCAGATTCAGCCACTCCCACACTTATACATATATAATATATATATATACATACCTGTTCATACCCTCTGTATATATTATACATAAGTATTACATATATAACTGATCTAACATGGGAGCTTAGGTCTTGCCTTTGCCCATCTCTTTCAGTAACTGGTTTGGTTCAAAACAATGTCATCAATCTATCAAGAATTCATTTTTGGTATGTCAAGTCCTGTAGGATTGATGAACCAATCACGATTATACCTTAACCACGGACCTCCGAATGACAGGACAAGCAAGTCAGTACATAGAGTGAGCGCAGTCAGACAGCCAGGAGTCAGTTGGGAAGTCATCCAGTGATCAGCGGTTCAGACAGGAATGCCAGCAGCTTAGGCTGGGCATTCTGTATTAGACTGGCTTGTCTAATGCTAAGCAGACACTAGACGTTCATCTTGAGGAAGTTTTAGAATAGAAGTTCTTGTAGTTGTCGCAAAGTCGTAGCCATCTCATTATCGTCAGTGTAATTGAGCAATCGTGTACAATTGAACTGTGTATTGTCGAGACACATTCGCAGAGAATGCATCAAAGAAAATCTAAAGAAAGAATCTTGATGTGATAGATGCCGCAGACAGCCGTGATAAATCCATGCCACCCGAGGGGTCATCTATTAAGGACATCCACAAATAAGGGGAGGGTGGGTTCATGGTCACCCTATGCAGACATCTGCATTTAAATTTGTATAATTATTTTCATACAGCCTCTCCTTTAAACACCAACTTCAGTCTGTCTCTCTGTATAGTATAAATAAATATATAAATATACATACATACATATGTACGTAAACATACATACAGCACCTACTAAACGCTTTAGGCATTAGCTACAAGAGTCGAGATGCCTGGTGAAAGAGATCACTCTACTAATGGATCCTGGAAAGACCCAAGGTCAAAAACCAAAAGGACTAACCTACTCTGAATTCCCCTATCCCTGTCCACATTTGGCACTACCCTTCTCCATAACTCTGCACACATCTGCACAACAACCAAATACTACATCCCAGATTAGGCTATCTCTTGACCAGCCGTGTCAAAGCACAGGGACTCCATGTAGATCCATAGCAGTACAGATGGTCAGTTAGACTGAAGTTGGTGTTTAAGGCACAGGATGTACCTATATACATTGTACATGCGCACATTTCACCTCATTTCTTACTGTCCTCAAAACTGCATTGCCTGACCGTGGTTGGGCTAGGAGTGCTCATGAGTAGGCATTGTGAAGGGGCACTATATAAAAATGCTTTAATAATAATAATAACATAATTCATACATTACACACATGTATGTAATGTATAAATTATGTATAAATGTATAAAAGTAATGCATAAATTAAACAGCTTGCCTTAAACAACACCTATATTAGATCACCAAATAGCCAAGCAGCCCATTTGAGACCCTGTAGCCTCTTCATGCACATAATATTAGATTGGTACTTAGTTGAAATTACACATACCGGTACAATTGCACACACCCACTGCATACCTGTACCATAATTATGATACAACTAACTTATGCTATATATATACAAACACATATACATATATATACATACATATAGGTTTACATGTATAATATTATACTGCTGTATGCTGCTGTATGTTGCTGTCAAGTGTTGGAACCATGTACATTACGATTTTAATAGATTTTAACCATACGAATTACAAGTCCCCAAACAAAAGCTCAACTGTATCCTTACTAAATGCTACAATCTGTTACCCAAAAATACTAAATTCTTGAAGAAGAGCGTCCCTACAACCATAGTGAGAGATCATAATTTATCATCGACAGTCCAATCGAGTTCTGCATCCCACCCACCAGCTTCTTCTTCTGGCAGATTCTACAAAGACAAATGATTACGTAAGAAAAGACGTTTACATCATTCACAGTAGAATCAGTACAATATCACCCCGTCCATGAAAGAAATACAACAATGATCTGCTGCATGGATATTTTCCACATCACTCAGATCACATTGGATCTAGGTTTCCTTGTTGTATATTCTCAAGAACAAACAGTTGCATCAACAAGTACATTGCTTTGTTGCCATCATTTAACTATCATCTGTACTTTAATCATCAGTTGACTGTTTCATCCTCCTGCACTTTATTATTATTATTATGTATTTATTAAGTACCACTGTTCAATGATAATGCATCAGTGGATGGTGCCAAGCCATAGTGAAAGATTTAGGTCCCTAAACGGCAACCACTTCAGCCGAGGCTTCCATTCTTATTCTCCACATTACCCAGAAACTACTCTAATAAATCGGCAACTATGTCCCACTTGAACTGTTACTTAACGATTTCACAAATACTAGACTTTAACCACCATCCAGGTATTTCACTATATTACCTGTACTATTTCACCACCTCCTGCACTTTAATAGACATTATTTAACTATTTCACCACCTCTGGTACCTAACCAACATTCAACTCGTCCACCATCATCCATTCTTAACCTGTCACCCACAACCATCATTTAACCATCACTCCTGCCTTAACCATTCCTTTAATCGCCACCATCCAAAACACAAAACTAATCACAACCAACTGATTAATGAAGTACAATTCGGCCACACTAACCGTATTGTCCGCTTCAACAACATCAAACGTGTTAACGACCCCACGCTGATTATGAAGGCTTCTACTGGCTGTTGATGACTTCTCGGTTGCCTTAATTTCTCCCTTATCTGATTTTCCCCCGGTCAGTATGTTCATCAGGCTGCTACCAGACGGCTTAATTTCTGGAGCCATGTCCGCAAAGAAGTCAAACTCGCTGCCCTTCTCCACCGGTTTCGTCTTGACATCTATTAGCATGATGTCGTACCCCGCTCCAAGCGGCTGTTCCTCGATGGACTTCATCCTCGACCATTGTGTGCCCGACGATAGATTCACTTTTGCGGAAGGAGAGGAGATTTTACTACTGGAAGGGGACGAGGATTTTGGAACATTGTCAAAGTCTTCCCAGCCATCATCCTCCCACTGATCGTCTGTTTTCTTTTGGACAGTTGTTGGCCGTGTCACACTGACAGTTTCTTTTCTAGCAGTTTCAGTTGGTGGCCGCATTACATTGCCAGTTTCTTTTCTAGCAGCTTCAGCATGCCGATCGCGAGTCTGTGCGCTGCCAGATTCGTCTCCTTTCTGGATTTTGTCGATGGTCAGTTTAAGTCGACCCTTTGCTTGTTTTGGCGTAGATTGGTCTGGACTGATGCTTGCACGACTAACATCTGACCAATCTACTGTCGCTGTTAGTTTGCTATCATGATCAGCTAATCCTAAAGACCTTGTAATCTTCTCAGCCTGTTTCATGGCCTCTAACTCGGCCTCAATTTCCAGTTCAATCTCTGAATCGGTTCGCTCGTATGAAGGCGAAAGAGGAGCTGGTGACACCACCTCAAAGAGAGCTTTTGGTCTGTCTTTCGGGATTTCTGGTGTGGCCTGGTCTCTTTCCTCGGACAGAGTGGGACTTCCAAGGACGCCAGGTTCTTCATCTGGCATGACAGCTGAAATACAATCCAGCAATAAATCAGACAGCACTAAATAAATTAATAAATCATTGTTAAAAGATCATCATAATCGGTCACAAAATTTTAACCATAAATTTTATCAACTATTGCACCACTTTTGATGGTCAGTAGTACCAATAGGATGCAACACTTAGAGGGTAACATAGACTGCTAAATGACCACATAGCTAACTATCAGACATCTAACTCAGTGCTTTCAAGACACATATGAACTAAAAGCTGTCATAACAGGTGTATAACATATACATTCACACATATGTATTTACATAATTTACATAACCTCCCTGATAAAGACTCACGAAACTTTATTTCTCGTATGTTATTTGCCAACTCATACTAAGCTATTACTTACTCAGTTTTATTTTTCATGTACACCTACAGCGTTTTGCCTGTTGTTCTTAATAAACGAATATAAACATACATACATACATACATACATACATACATACACACACACAATCAACAGATCAAACATCAATCTAATTTCATATGTCAAACATTTTCTTCTTTGTTCATTTATTGATCGTTTGTTTGTTCATCTCTCCATCCATCCATCCATACATACATCCATTGCACTGCACAATGCATGCACACAACTCAAGCACGGCTTCCTCTTTAAACAGCAAAGCTTCTTAAACGAAAGCAGAATGAGGAGAGAAAGAACTGTTAGCAAGACGAGAGCATGCATTACTTCCACTGGTGATTGTACGCTTCCGTTCTTCCTCTCGCTTCTTCCTACGCTCTTCCATTCGTTTCCTTGCTTCCTCTCGTTTCTGCTTCGCATCAACTTTCGTGCCACGACTGGATGACGAGTTCTGCTCAGAAGTCGAATCAACGTTCGATCTGGAAACATCAATGAAAATTCATTAAGGACTCAAATTAAATGTTCAGACAGGCAGGAAATAAATTCTACGATCATCAGCTTTCTTTTCCTAATGACTACATCCTACTGTACTGAAAGTACACTTTACATATATAAATTATGCTCGAGAAAAAATATGGCTAGGCTCACCAGCTGGTCTTTAGTTCAATTACATTTACCAATCAACTCTCCTCACTGTCCTACACTCCCACTTCTGTAAATAATGCTATCAAACCTTTGACATAATCCTATATATGTATTTATTCATTAAGGAAATTTAGATAGCGCCACTCCAGAAAACTAATCTGTGCTAGCCTAAATGGTGTCAAATGTTATTAAGAACAGAGAATTTATCAGTTTGCAAACATTCTTCGAATAACGAGAAGAGGCCAGCCAATAGATTCTCAAAATCTGTCAGCAAGTTCAGAGTTCCAGATGCACATACATATGCATCTGGTAAATTTAAACAACGCATTTTGAAACCTCTCAGAGGTGCTACTATCAGAGCTATGATCTTATTATCCTACACGAAACTGTTGATATAAGCAACGCGCTCAACCAAATGTCCGGAGAAAATCAGAAAAACGGTTGTGCTTAGTTGATTTGTTTCATAATAAACTTTCTGATTCATTTTAGATGTAAATCACTCTTCAAAAGGCTTTTATGCACAAACTGGCAGGCTAATAACAACTGTGACAACAATAAGAAATGCAGGTACTCAATCATACATTAGCATAAGAAGCGAGCGTGTACAGATTCTGCATAGCAAAATCAAGCAGCAAAGCGGCAGAACTTTTCAAGTTTGGCTTTAGCTGAATAGAATAGGGCCAACCTAGTCGCTGCTCGTGTAAAAGGCCCAATGAAAAAGAAAAAGTGTTATTAGTCTTCGTATCAGAGGGATGTACCTGTTTGTTGTTGCAGAATGGTTTTCCTGAAGTACAGAAACACCATTTGGAATGGCGTTCACGTGACCGTTGACAGTGGCAAACTGATTTCCAATAGAAAACAAAACCATTTTAATAAACTGAAAGACTGATACACTATTATTATTATGCATTTATTAAGCACCACTATCCAATGACCAATCATTAATCGATGGTGCTACGCAACTGTGAGGCTCAAGTCCGTACTCTCCTGGTTTACAAGGCGAGCACTCTAACCAATCGGCTGCCATGTCCCACATTACTCTTTGTCACTTTTACACTCAATGTCTGTTTCAAATCTGCAATTTCATCGATCTCATCAACAGGTGAAGCAGTGCCTCTGAATAACTGAGTGGCGCTTTTATAAATGTTCGATTACAATAACAATGCAGAACGACAGTTCCATAAGAAATTCATGAGTTCCTATTCAGATACTGCCTGCACTCTTTATTTTATTTTGACTGTTCATGAACTTTACACAAATTGCATTTCTCGTACAAATTAAAATAACAGCCAACACAAACTGAAATGTAGATACCATAATATTCAGAATCAACTGCATTTCCTTTTCGTCAGTAATGGGCAGCGCAACTGCTGTATCTTGAACATCATTGAGACGAGGCTAAAGAATTTCTATTTTTGTTAATCAAGACAAAGGAGATGGTGTTAAGCCACTGCACATTGCAGACTTGCTCCCGTTCCCACACATAATCAGT
The DNA here is from genome assembly GCA_963556255.1 of Allolobophora icterica. Taxonomy (NCBI): domain Eukaryota; kingdom Metazoa; phylum Annelida; class Clitellata; order Crassiclitellata; family Lumbricidae; genus Allolobophora; species Allolobophora icterica. The sequence goes on along the minus strand of OY744602.1, from coordinate 93,689,371 downwards.
TAAGGAGAGGTTCAAACTGGCACATGTACCATTGCAAGGCAAGCATTCAACCAATGAGCAACTGTGTTGCAAATTAAACAAGACATTTTTTACTTTCTCTGACCTTTGGAATTCCTTCGTAGAAGAACTTAGGTCGCTCAGCACCAACTATGACGTCACCACCAAGAATTGGAACAAGAAGAGCAATAGCTTGTAATGACAGCATCACCAGGTCATCGTTTGCATCGCGGACGCTCAGCAGTATCTATAACAATTATTTCTAATATCATTTAACTACGGTACACAGAAGAACACCTGTTTTTCTGACAGTCACAACAGTATAATTGCATTTACAGAACTAATAATTAAACTTATGATTATACTTTATAGTAAATGTTATACTGAGATGATAATTAATAATAATAATATTATTATTATTATTATTACTATTATTATTATTACTATTATTATTGCCACTATCTAATAACCAAACATCAATTTAAAAGCAGAACCACTTATAAGAAAATACATAAACAGATAATTCATCAGACACTGTGCTTTACAAATACCTCATTACTTACTTATCACACTAGCTACAACACTATGCTAACCCCTATGCTATACTCAGAGGTAGTTTGTAATGTTGTATTCAAAATTGGAAATATATAGAGCACTGCCCAAGAGAAACTAATCCAAAATGCTTTAAATCAGAGGTACTTAAACAGCACTATATCAAATGTTCCAATGCACTGCTTACTAACTCTACTATACAGCACTTGACAATACTATACTGACAATACTTAACAATACTATATTATAATAGCCAATCACTTGTGAGAAGTTTATAAAGAGGAATGTGAAAATTGTGTTATCTTTTGAACTTATCACTTTATCTCTACTACAGAAGATTTCTTTCTAAAACCCAAAACTAAACAACTACAGCAGGATATTAGAAGTGTGGCCAGCTAGTGAATAGCCTTCAGAATAGCATCAATAGCCACACAAACTGACCTGTGGAAAGATGACATCAGCAAGAGCTGTAATTTCGAACATTCGGACATACTGATGAAAATGCCGCAGGAGAACGGATCGAATGTGCGCGTCACGCACGTGAAAGATCTTGTAGATTTCTGGAATGACGTAGCGGCGAAACAGTGGCTCAGACAGAATGGGATTCAACTGGCCTTCCTCATACTCAACAGTTCCTTCATTACCTGGTCAAAGACATCCAACACAGCAAGATGTTTAGCTAATGATGCATTCATACAATGGGAAATTTAATGATGCTCTTGTTTTAAAGACAATGGTGATTTAATCTGTATTAAATATGTATAGTACCTGATAAGGTAAAGAAAGACCCAGAAGCTCAAGTTACAGGTTGTAAGGCAGCTTATTCCAAAAAGATGGGCCAACAACAGCAAAACTTCAATGCTGGGCCACAGAAGTTTGGATCAGCAGGACAATCAGGTCACAAGCTGTTAAATCTGTTGTCCATGACCATTTAACTCGGTATAACAGGCTGCACATGTGCAGTCAAAAGCAGATCATTCAGGTTTGTGGGTTGTCAACAATACATGCCACAAGGTGCGATACAGCAGAGCGAACTCATTCATTACCATGAACTGAAGAACTCCACGAAAATGCCATAATGCATAATTTCCAAATGCTGCAAAATACTGTCTCTATTTTGTGGGTCTTAATGATGGAGAAATATGAATATATAACAATAATCTTGGCACGGTCTAACTTCAGTCAAACTAGATTTGATTGAAATTATCCAATTATAACACAAATTACCCAAAATAAAATTTAAAGACATTTACACATCAAACTGCTAACAACCCTGTTCAACATTTAAGGTTCAAAATGAAAATGTGCACTAACTGTACCTATCAAAAATGGACCTAAATTAAGGGAAGTCAGATGTCTTTTTGATCAATACATTTATAACAGACAAGTTTACTTTAAATACCATAGTTGAGAGTGAACCCAAGCCTCTCAAAAGTGATTAAAATGTTGATTACAATTGTGCTATTATTAACAAATCGGTAGTTTAACATTTGAAAAACTAAAACATTTATCAACAACTTTCAGGATATGGTTAAGAGTGGTTTAAATTTTACGGTAAAGAAGAAATGGGGCCAACCTGTGATGGGTGTCAGCAGATGTGGAATTAGATGTTCACAGGCGTCATCATCAAGTACGACAAATCGTGAGAGAAGTGGCTTCACAAGACGTGCTGCTACAAGTTGTTGAGGCAACCGATAAAGCTTCTGAACAACAGTCCTAAATGCAACACAATTCCTCTTAAGGTAGTTTAAAAGTCAATCATGCCAACTCAAGTGAACATAGTTAAGTTTCTGTCTGACAAGTAATAAAATAACCAAGAGAAGCTCAGCTTGTGGCATTAGAAAGTGACAGTAATTCAGTAGCGTGCTCATTCTGTAATCCAACAACAACAGGTTCAAACTTGCTTAGAAGACTCTGTGCAATGTCCTTTGGCAAGTTGTTTGCACGCAGCTGCCTGTCCCAAACAGAATTTGATACCAGTAAGAGCTGGAAAGCAAATGACAAATCTTGCCCCATGTTCAGGATCTTGCAATTCATCCACTGCCATTCCCAGGGCCTAAGAAGCAAAAATCAGCGCCTAACCTTCAGTCCCTTACAAGACTACCTCTGATAAAGCGAGTCTTCACCAACAAAGAACAATACTGTATTTAGCTTCCTTTTACAAAGCCTAAATCATCACCACCAAATTATTATTATGTATTTATGCAGTGCTTCTTTCCAATGACCAAGCATCAATTAATGGTGCTGACCAACAGTGAGTGAAGGTTTGCTCAAGGTCCTACTCAGTAACTGACTCACAGGAGGCTTGAACCTGTACTCTGTGTTACAAGGTGAAAGCTCTAGTTGACAGGCACAGGTGTCCCACAACCAAATCTATGTACATTGTACATTGTTCTTTAAGTTTACATACTTCATAGGTCTAGTACTGAATTGCTGATAATGTGATACTCTTTTATATAAAAAGTCTGATGACATACTTTTCTATCATGCAAGTCATCTGAATATGTTTCTTATTTTATGTTAAATAACAACCAATAGTACGTATTGTACAAAACAAACAGTGCTGGCAAAAGAGACTGCATCAAAGTGCTTGAAAACTAAAATGATCGATTTACCGGAAAAATTTGCTCTTCTCGTCCGCACTTTTCACGGTGATCTGCTTCAGAAAGCTACAGATTTCAATGAATTCGGTTCTGAAAGAAAAAGGTTCAGAGAGATTTCTTTTAATCAACAAACACATTTCAACCAAAACAGGAACAAACAATAGCAACACAGAAACCTCAAAGAAAGTATTAATATTAAATATGGCTGCAATAAATCTACCAGACAACTCATCACTCCAGCCTTTCTTGCAATAACTGCCGCATAATTTTGAAGCAATCACCGACAAATTACATGTTTTATGTTAATAGCGCTTTAAGTAGTATCAGGTATTGTAATTACCACAAGTTCACTGTATTGGCAATACTGCATATCTCAGTCTGTCTACTAATGGTTATTAACCAATTAATTGTAATTGTAATAATCAGCATTATTTATGTATTGTATGTACTGTATATGATCAGTATAATAAGCAAGTTAACAGTAGTCACAGGATTGCAATATTTTGCATATCTCAGCCATTCTATTATCAGTACTACACCATTTATGTACTTGTAATTGTACTAATTAGCATTATTTTATATAAGTACCTGAGCAGAATGAGAGAAATTAATACCTGAAGAGAGAGTCATCCAGAAGGACACTTAACCTCGGTCTCTCACTCGCAACAACGTTCAGTAAGTCCTCCTGAACAATCCGTTGAAAACTGTTTACTCGGTCTCCTAAAAACCCAAAATTCAACAAAGAATATCACTAAATAGATTTCGAAACTTTTTATCAATATTCTTATCTGTGATACACAGTTCACACAATTTATCCTATTTAAATTTTGTAATGGCTAATTTTTTAGTCCTGTGCTTATGGAATAAGATTAAAAAATTATATTTAACGAATTAATTCACAATTATGACAGTTTGCCATAAACGGCATGCAGGAAAAACTTGGCATCAACAAAATGCTGCCTTCTTTCAAAGCATGGCACCAACAATCATTAAATGGGGCACCAATCATAGGTTGGTGTACGTCCGACTGAGGAAGCATGAGGCCTTGTTGAATTTTAATCCAACAGTTATACTACAATGCACTTTCTTATAATACAAATTTTGTTTTAACACATTAAAGGACATTCCATAGAAGTTCGGCCATAGAAAATAACTTCACTATAACATTGTCTTGTTTTTTTGTTTTTTGTTTGTTTTTTTTAAATTCCGGATATTTCTATAGCGCCTCTCGAAGTCAACTACTACTCAGAGGCGCTCCCGACTACATCATTTGATACTGTGCCGGAATTTTCACGCCGAAGCGCCACGAGCAACTGTGAGTGAAGGACTTGCCCAAGGTCCGTGCGCAGCGGCTAGAGTGGGATTCGAACCTGCAACCCTCCGGTCACAAGGCGCCGAACTTACCACTGAGCCACCACGCCCCACTTGTTCTTATTGTGGCTGCCAAAGAAGTGCTATAACAAGTTTCTGGTGCAGTAAAAGTAATATCAGTAAAAGAAATACCTAGGTCTGTAAGATATTCCAGCACATGTTCAGCAAAGATGCCAAACGCAAATACGTCACGACTGTATCCGGGACCAGCTGCCAGCTTCTGATTCTGTCACAACAGCATCACACTTATATTAATCCAAAATATGTATTCGAAAAAAGACAAAACCACTAATTACATTGTTCAGTGGAACATTTACAAACATAGCCAGCTGGAATGTCTGTCCATTGGCAAAAATGCTCTTCACAAGCGCGTCTTGTATTTGTGCTCAACCATCAGACCTTTCTGACATTGTAACTCTGCCTCAAAGCTGAGCCTAACCCAGTCCTTGCTCCTTGCCAAATCAATTACAAATTCTAACTGTCAGGTAGTTTTTTCAGGCTTTAAAAGGATGTGGAACTTACAATTAAGTAAGACACAAAGTAATAAAAGAGGAATTGCAACAACAAAACTTACACTTAATATGGTTGAGTCCAGGGCTGTAGTCCAGGGTATACGCGAGTATACAGCGTGTACTTACCTCTCGAGACCGTATACTCACCTCACAGCATATTTTTTATTTATATTAAAATACTGGGGCGTATACTCGCAAAATACTGTAGCGTATACACACCTCTAATTTATTTTGGAAAACTAACCGGTAGCGTGTAGGCTACTCACCTCTAATTTTACCACTACAGCCCTGGTTGAGTCTCTCTTGAAGTGGTGCTATATAAATTTGCAATTACCATTACCATTACCATGGTTGAATTTCTATAGGAGTTTTTGACATGATGAAATCTCAGTCAGACTGAAAATACAATATCAAAACCTTCTCTTCTGGAGCAATCGTCTTTTCTGAGCGGATCACATGATGTTGGGTAAGGAAAGTAGATGAGGCTTCTGAAAATGGACACACACATTCCATTGCTCCAAGTTTCCAGGTTCCATCATCCGCAACAAACACCGATGATACGTTGATGTTGTTATGGCAAAGACTACCCTTCAACAGCAGAAAACAAATTGCAACTTGTATCATCCAATACATCTCAAAATTCCATCCTAATCTAATCTAGAAAATTCAACACATTGCCACATATCCACACAAAATAATGGAGACTCCGATGCAATCTTATCTAATCAGCAGACTTTTACTGTGTCATTCCTATAAGGCATAGCGGTTAAATCAATCATAGTTTCTATGAAAGCATGAAAGGAAAATTATGATTTATTTGAAGTGTAATCCTGTTGATATAACTATAGGCATAATTCAGAAGTTAATGTTTAATGCACTCCATACACCCTCGGATCCTAGTTTCAACTGCAAAACACTAAGCCTAATTCGAGCTAAATTGTGATCAGTTGAACATCATCAACACCATTAGTGTATTCTGACTTTAAAATTATTTGGAAAGATTTATTATTGATTTGCGTAATAACTAAGTCACATGTGTGAAAAACGGTGTGCAATCTTACTCGGTCATGAAGGAATGAAAGAGCTTCAATGAGATTGTACAGTCCGGCCAAAATCTCATCGGCCGTCAGTGACTCTAACAGCTTTTCGAGAGGTGTTACATGTTCTGTAACCAGACAAGCTTCTTTCGACGAATGGCTCAACGCGTGGAATTTGAGGACATATGGGTGACGTAGAACTTTCAAATACTGTAAAAATACAGTTTTATAGTACAAGACAAATTAATTGCTCCATTGTAACATATCTCTACCAACTTCTTCAAGTTATTACAGGCATGTTCCATATATAATATAATATCTTTGTTTAGTAATTCAAACTGACAAGTACACAGTAAGATTACATGATATATTAGTAACAGACGATAACAAGTTTTACAGAAGTCCAATTTAACTGTATGGCAGCCATGCAAGGCGCCCATCTGTACTACTGCTCATTTTACAAATGCCACCTAGGGCTGAGTTAACCTTGTGGGGTTAGCGGGTATCGAACCCACGTCCTTCTGATCTTCGTGCCAGCGTGTTACCATTCAACCATCTCCCTGCCCCATGTCCACATTGAGTATGCTCCATGTAAGTTCTGTGCAACTAAGAAACGCAGAGAGAGGTGTATTTAAGCCTCTCAAGTGTACTCTATGTGTCCATTACTTTACTTTACTACTTCTGCAAAATAATGTTTGGCCTTTTTCTGAATTGCACAGACTTTAATACAACTAACAACCTTATATAACTGAGTTTGTGAAGTGTGGCACCATACATTTTCACAAATATCTAGAGCTGTGCTGTTATCAGAAGCAGCTTTTTGTTGTATTTTCGATAAAAAAAAGACCTTTGCTGCCTGAAAAGTTCAAAAGCTTATTCATCTGGGTACTTACTTAACTGGCAAAGTATAACTTAAAGACGAGTGTACAAACAGCATTCCTAAATATGCCAGAATGGTCAAACAACTTTTATAGACTGTGACTGAGTGGGACTCGATAGCCGATTGGTTAAAATCCTCAGCCTGTAACACAGTCAGTACGGGCTCGCGCCTCGACTGTGGCGGTCCCAGTGTAAGGACTTCACGTAAATCTTTCTCTGTCTCATCGTCTGACCATTTGTGCGTATCTGAATTTGAAAAGGAGGGCAATATGAAATGCAATTGTATTGTGTAGCCGTTACTGAAGTTTGTAATATCTCCATCGCTACGGAATTTCATTATGTCACCACCTTCTACAAGCCAAGATTTGCTTAGATATTAGGGCGAATAATAAATACATTAGAAACGTGCAGCTGGCCGAAATTATGTAATATTTGGAACAACTTCTGTAGCGCATTTCCTACCTTGGCAGCATTTTCTACAAATTGAGGTTTGCAATGAGGCGCTGTCAAGTCGTATATAAAAATAGATAACGGACAACCGTCAGTGTTAGTACATTTATAAAGTGTCCATATATTTTTCGACACTGTTTCGATTTTTTCGTCTATTGAAAAGTCTTTACTCGCGTCATTTCCCATTTTATTTATTGAACAACACCCTCACTTTTGCCAACACCACAGTCGGCAACGCAACACACATAACAAGTTACCAGAATGTTAGATGGCGCTACGTGTTATAGCGGAGCCTAACTTCCGGATCGGGCTCAAACGCCTGCAGGTCAAAATAAATTCTGAAGGTGGGTTTATAAGATAAATAAAAAATGTACACAGTTTTATATAGCGACCGTCAGACCTCAATGTGAATTTTTACATTACGTCCTACTGTAATGCAAATGATGTGAAGTGAGTAAGCTGAAATATAATCAGTTACAATTGTTTTGTAGGCTATAATATTTATATAGCCTACTTGAAAGGTGTGACCAAAATTTTTAATGCTTCTGATCCAACTCGACCGGATCTGATCCGTTGGTATATCCGACTCATGGACAAGTTGGGTCAGACTTATGGGACGTAGAACTTGGATTAGAGTAGCTTTTATCTTAGTGGCGTAGAAAAATGGCTTAGAAGCTTTGTTTTAGGCCCTAACGTGTTTTTCTTGAATGACCGCTTTTGTAACTAGACTTTGCATCGCAGCCCGCCTATGTATTATTGTTTAGTATTGTATTCGTTGCTGTGCGTATAATTTAGGTCTGGAGCCTCTGTGAGTAGCCTCCCTTGGAAAAGGCGCTACACAGGTTTTTCTTCATACCTGGCAATACAGACTGCTTTCTGCTAGAATTGTTCGACAAACTAATTTAGTGTAGTGAAAGAGATATATGTATATCACTCTTCGAACATTTTTTCTGTCTGTGGTTACTGTGTTTAATTGCAGTAAATAACAATCAAAAGCCGTGTGTATGCTTTATTTGTAAGTCATGTTCTCTGCGCTCAACTGTTTCTGTACAAATATGCACATTCCATCATTCCGCATGACCTGTAGACGACTAATTGGGTTAAGCTTAGGCCTACATGGAAACATTCCCAGTACCCGGTAACAGATTTTACTGCTATGTCATATCCCATATACGGCATTTTGTATTTGCTCACAGCTGCTGTTTAAACGCTTTAGGCCTACATATTATTGATCTATTGAACAATATGGGGGAAGGCGCATTTAAGTATAACGGATCATGATATAGGCCTACATATGTTAATAAAATAAACTTTTCACTAAAGCAATGTGTACAAGGACGGCTGAAGGCCCTATCAGAAGAAGGAAGGTGTTGTAACAGAGCTATGAAACTGAGACATGCCTATCATTTTGTAATACTTCGTCTGTACAGTGCAAATTCATTCCATAAGCTCAGTGAGTAATCTAGACGTCTTTGGGGGGGGGGGGGAAATGTCCCCCCCAGGATTGATGTTTCCCCCCCCCCCCAGAGGCGAGCAATATTACAATGTACAGACCATTAGGGGAGGAAAAATCCCCCCAGGATCGGATGTGGATACATGCTTTCCCCCCCCCAGAGAGATGGATTCCTAAAAAAAGGTCGTCAAGATTTTTCAGAGAGTAGGAAAAAGTACAAAATTGGGTGAAGGACTAAAAAAAAAAAAAAAAAGGTCATCAACTTTTTTCGAAGATAAAAAATGGAAAAATGTTAGAAAAGTCTGAAACTTTTTAAAGATGGAAGACAAAATTTTGTGTCAATTGCTTGCTCCCCCCAGAAACCTGGTTTCCCCTCCCAGACGAGGGGGACTAGATTAAACACTGCATAAGCTGGCTTTCATTGTCGGTTTTAAGAATGTTAGCATTCCAGTTTTGCTTAGGAGCAACCATCATTTGATGCCTTAATTCCTTCTGCATCATGATAGCAGCGCTGTAGAAGTTTCAAAAAGTGTTAGATTGGAATATATTAGCTGTAAATGAGTGGATATCAGCCCATGCGATATTTAAATAAAACTAAATGTTATGGAGAAATTAGACTATGGATATGTGTCCACCATGGGCGGCGATCATGGGGGGTCGAGGGGGACAAGTCCCCCACCTTTAAGAGTGGAGGGGACACGCCATACATTTGCCCCCCCCCCACTTTTTGAAGAAAGCCAGAAAAAAGGTCGTCAAATTTGTTCCCAGAAATGTTTTTAAAAAAATCGCGAAAATATTTTTTGACCTTTTTTTGAGCAGATCAGTTCAAAACTCTTTTCACCAGATCAGTTCAACAGTGCCCCCCCCCCCATCCGTGAAACAAGATCGCCGCCACTGCTACCGACTAGAACATTTTCTTTTCAAATGATAAATAACATCGCAGACAGATTTTGATTCTTGTGTCACAAAGCGCCATAGAAGAAGAAGAACATGAATAGCAAGAACAAGAAAAGAACAGTAAGAACAAGAAGTAGAAGAACAAGAAAAACACGAACCAAAAGAATACGAACTTAAGAATAAGAACTTAAGAATAAGAACTTAAGAATAAGAATAAGAATAAGAATAAGAATAAGAAGAAGAAGAAGAAGAAGAAGAAGAAGAAGAAGAAGAAGAAGAAGAAGAAGAAGAAGAAGAAGAAGAAGAAGAGGAAGAGGAAGAGGAAGAGGAAGAGGAAGAGGAAGAGGAAGAGGAAGAGGAAGAGGAAGAGGAAGAGGAAGAGGAAGAGGAAGAGGAAGAATAAGAGGAAGAGGAAGAGGAAGAGGAAGAACAAGAACAAGAAGAACAAGAAGAACAAGAACAAGAACAAGAAGAACAAGAAGAACAAAAAGAACAAGAAGAACAAGAGCAAGAAAAAGAACAAGAAGAACAAGAACAAGAACAAGAAGAACAGGAACAAGAAGAACAGGAACAAGAACAAGAGCAGTCCCATAAGCTAGCCCTGAAGCAACCATGGACATGAAGTGTTAGCGACTTCATTTTCTTATCCTTTGTGACATATGAGAGCTGATGGACAGTAGGCCTACTCTGTCTCGCCGTCTCGTCTTCCAAATGATAGTGTAGGCTACGGTCAGGTTACTCATTGATATATATATGAGTAGGGTAGGGACGCAGGTGGAGGAGAAATCTTGCATCAAATTTCTAACCTGACGGGTATCTGAACCCCAGATCTCTCAATTGACAGTCCACCCCGCTAACCACCACACTGCCGAGCACACCCACATAAACTCGAGCACTAAGCTTCATAATTCCGCCTGAAATAAACATGCGTTTTAATACACATTGGCAGAATAAAGATTATGTAAATAAATCCTCATCCTGACTCTAATTTATATACTGACCCTGACTCAGCTAGTTAGTAGGCCCCCTGTCGTCAAAATGCCTTAGGATTTCATCAGCAACCGTTCTACTGGATTTATCGCAAATTTTCATACAAACTCAAACTTAGGCCTACCTGTTTCCACGAGAGTCGGTCAGCTGCATATTCGGTGTCTCTTCTGGCTCGATTTGTGTTCCGTCGAGTGAAGACATCCGTTCTGCCAGACAGAATTTCGCGGGCGACACATCCGGTCGTCGCCAATTTTCGTTCCAAAAGAACGTGTCCTTATTGGATTTTATGCGGTGTGTTTGCACAGGCTTCGATCGTGTATTCGGGATGTATTACGGCTGAGAGTCTGCTCATTTGATGCTTACTGAATCAAACGCGTGGAGTTAACCCTTTCTGAATGATATTGTTTACACCTTTCAGAGCAGCCTTAATGGGTCCATGCAATCCAACGCTGCCAGGTTCTGGCCCCAAGTCTGCGAAATACGAAACCCACTATACAGATGCTGACAAAGTAGGCTTAGATGAAAGGATCCAGTGATCCAGTAACAGAAACATGGTCAGAATTTATAATCTAACCTCTTTAGAGTGGTTATAATGGACATGTAGAATATCAAAACAACTAGAGTATTTGCCCGTCATATGACGGGTTGAAAAAGAAAATGAATGGATTGATAGGAAGAGAAAAGAATTTGTTTACTGGAATCATAGTGCGACCGTACGTTACCTACCGGAATAACGTACGCGTACCGTACGTACGTTATCGAAAAAAATAACGTACGCGTACCGTACGCGTACGTTAAAAATGTCACAAGTTTTCTGATCATTCACAAAGAGCCTCAATATAACTATAGTCTTATAACGTACGCGTACCGTACGTCAAAAATGATCAGTTTAGCTCTACAGTATTAATCTCCCCGCAAGCAGGCCTAGTTAATTATGAACGGTACCGAAATTTAGTAAAATTACCAATAAAATGACCACTGTCACTGACCATCCTATTTATAAAGTGTGCCGTAAAATTCTTAATTATCTTCATATTATACATTAGACAGAATATTAGCAATTTGGAATTTAAAGTTTAAAAGTAGCCTAGAGATCATTGAACAGCCTGAGGTAATGGTTAAAATTGGTTACGACCGACAATCACCAACTATTATTGACTTTTGTTGCGCATAATGTTATGTATTTTATTTTCGTCATGAACTGATCTGAATTAACGTACGGTAACGTACGGCATAATAACGTACGCGTACCGTACGTACGTTATAGAAAAAAATAACGTACGTACCGTACGTACGGTCGCACCTTGACTGGAATGCTTGATAATTATAAATCACATTGCGAGTGAAATTCCAGCATCATTTAGCAAATGACCTTGACGGTCGGTTTTCTTGATGAATACTTTTATGTTGTCTCCGGATATCATGCTCATCATGCAGTCTCACGTCTATGCGACCTCAGACGATCGAGAGTTTCTTGGCTTTGTCGGGCCATCCATCTTTGCCGTTGCGCACGATTTAAACGTAATCGTCGCTCTTGGGGACTTTCTTCATTCATGGGACAACGAAATTTTCAAGCAACGATTTAGTATTTACCAACAATATAGTATTTGCTCTTTATTGTTGTTTTTCGTGTATTGCACGTGACCAATCGATGCTTAGGCTAATCAGTCTTCGCCTCGTCCTTGCTCCTCCTCCCCCTCAACCTCCCTTCAGATCGTGTGCCATATTGACGGAGTGATGTCCGATGCAGCACCCGTGTACCTGCATCAAGCGCAGCCCGATGCAGGCCTTAGGGAGGTCGGCCAACGGCCTCTCAAGCATGGTTAGCAGCGCCCGTGTGCCTGCATCGGGCAGCGCCCTGTGCCTGCATCGGGCATGCAGGCCTTAGGGAGGTCGGCCAACGGCCTCTCATACATGTTTAGCAGAATCAGTTACATTCCATACATTCCATGCATTCCACAGCGTTTATCGTAGGACACGCAGATCTGGGAAAACTATATACGAGATTATCACACAGGACGGCACAATTAAGAAGCGCGTGTCCAGTATTAACAAAAATATGCTACATTTCATTTTCTGTTCAATCCACAATTATTTACCCCAAAACCTAGTGACTTGCATTCTCTGTCTGTGCGACGATCACGCCTAGCCTACTGCAAGTAGTTCGCTACAAACGAAGCCCAATAGACATTTCATTTTACCAATAGAACACACATTGCAGAACATATTATTTTGGTTCCCATGTAGTAATCAAAACATCATGATTCCAAGACGATTTCATCAGCAATTTACCTATTTGTTAAATTCGTCGCAAACCTAATGAAAATTCAAATTTACCTGCTTCCACGACACTTGGAAGAGTCTTGACATTCTGCCAGTCGTTGGCGGTATTCTTCCGTTCGTTGGCGGTGCAGATACAGATGCCGGGGACAACTCTCGAACAGCGCGCCATGTCAGATGTCATAGAGACCGGGGTCAGGAGTGGCAGAATCCCGTACCGACACATTGTAAGAACCAGTCGTGCAATGGCTGTCGATGTGCAGCCTATAGTTCTTACAGTGTCTCAGTACTGGCTATGCCAATCTCTATACTGACGTCACACTCGCCCGTGAATCATCTGCCATGGCGGCCGGATTGGACGGTGCCAAAACTGCCGGAGTGGTCCGACCTGTGTAATTTATTGACAAGGTGATGTTGTATACATTTATATAGCGCCTTACTTTAGTAGTTTTACACGACTAGTTCTTACAATGTGTCGGTACGGGATTAAAGTAGATTAAACATCGCAAGGATATGTCAATCAATCAATCAATCAAGTTTTTTTTTATTAAAACACAACACGATAGGGTAATAACATACGTAGGGCCTACAAAACAAAATATAATACATGGAGTGTTTTAATGGGATGCCCCTAAGGGAGGGTCCCGCTAATTGGGGCACTCCAAGGATTGTAATGTATAGGTCAAAAACGCAGACTGGTATTTTTCCAGGCGATGCAACCTTTATCTGACTTTCTGAAAGCCCAAAATAATCGTCAATCGAAGGCAGCGATCTTCGATTTGGGATATTACTTCAACAAGAAGTGAAGACGGTGTCTGAGGTTTAGTACCTTAAAGGACAGTTGCATGTGCGGTAAACAACGCAAAAAAGAATAAGAAGAAGAGCAGTCCCATAAGCTAGCCCTGAGGCAACCATGGGCACGAAGATAGCGACTTAATTTTCTTATCCTCCGCATATAAGCGAGGGTGGCCAGTCCTCTGCCTCGCCGTCTCATCTTCCCAACGATAGTGCACTATCAGTCCTACTCATTGATATCTGAGTAGGCTATGGACTCAGATGGAGTAGAAACCTTGCATCAAATTTCTGCCTTGGCAGGGATCTGAACCCCAGATCCCACGATTTACAGTCCACCACGTTAACCGCCACACTACCGATCACACACTTACAAACTCGAGCACTATAAGCGTCATAATTCCGGCTGAAATAAACATGCGTTTTAATACACATTGGCAGAATAAAGATTATGCAAATAAATCCTGATCCTGACTCTGATTTACATACTGACCCTGACTCAGCTACTCAGTAGGCCCTATATCGTCAAGCGCTCTACTGGATTCGTCGCAAATTTTCATACAAACTCAAACTTAGGCCTACCTGCTGTCCGAGTGTCGGTCAACTAGATATTCGGTGTCTCTCCTGGATCGATTTGCGCTCCATCGAGTGAAGACATCAGTCTGCCAGACAGAATTTCGCGGGTCGTCGCCGATTTTCACAAGTAGTTCGCTACAAAGGAAGCCCAATAGAAATTTCTTGTTACCAATAATAACACACATTGCAGAACATATTATTATTTTGGTTCACACGTAACCAAACATGTCAAGTCTCAAGACAAAATAAAAATTAGATGTAGACACTAGAGGTCTGCGGTTATACTCCAGAACGACCACGCTCTTCGAATAGTCGCTAAGAGCCGGAAGGATTATTTTTACCTCGGGCGTTAAAATAATCTCTTATACAGTTTCCCAGATCTGTGTGTCCTACGATAAACGATGTGGAATGTATGTAATGTAACTGATTCTGCTAAACATGCCTGAGAGGCCAGGCCGTTGGCCGACCTCCCTAAGGCTCTTCATCTCGCTCCGTCTCACTCGCTCCCTCCATTCCTCTCCCTCTCTCACTGCCTCCATTCCTCCCTCCCTCCCGATATCACTCCCTCAATATGGCACACGATCTGACGAGAGGTTGAGGGGGAGGAGGAGCAGGACGTGGCAAAGACTGATTAGCCTAAACATCGATTGGTCACAGGCAAAGACATGAGAGTGATGCGCATTATCACCGGAGACAACATCAAGAAAACCGACCGTCAAGGAATTTTCACTCGCAGTGTGACTTATAATCAAGCATTCCAATAAATAAATTATTTTCTCCTGATTAATCCATTCTTCATCTTTTTCAACGCGTCATATGACGGGCATACTCTAGTAATAATAATAATAATATTTAAAAAATTCGAATAATAAAGATGTGTAATGGGTATGCGTAATATAATAATAATAATAATAATAATTTTTCGAGACACATTTGCACAGTTAATCGTGGACGAGGACCGCTAAACTCTGGATCTTAACGCTTCTAAGACAGTTTCAAAGTATAATAATAATAATAATAATAATAATAATAATAATAATAATAATAATAATAATAATAATAATAATAATAATAATAATAATAATAATAATAATAATAATAATAAAGAAGAGTAGGAAGAGGAACACGATGCTGAGGCTGAGGATGCTGATGATGACGATGCCGAGGGTGATGATGATGAGGATGCTTCGGATGAGGATGCTTGGGATGAGGATGAGAATGCTGAGAATGAGGACCAGGACGAGGATGAGAATGAAGATGTGGTTGATGAGGATGAGGGTGCTGAGGATGCGGTTGAGGATGGTGAGGCTGAGGATGCTTAGGGTGAGGATGCTTGGGCCTTGGGATGAGTATGCTGAGGATGAGGATCAGGACGATAATGAGGGTGAAGATGAGGGTGAGGTTTATGAGGATGAGAGTGCTAAGGATACAGTTGAGGATGAGGAGGATGAGGAGGATGGCGGTCCTCTCTGTCTCGATTTAGGTGTGGCATCGTAGGCGTCAATGGCTTCTTAGACGCCGAACGTTGCCTCATTAATCTCGCGGCTGGGGTCGAGTTTGATGCAGTGGAGGAGGTTGACGGCGAGACCCGGGCAGAAGCAGAAACGATCGCACAGGGCCTGACGCACCTCGAGGGCCAATTCCCACGTGTCTGTAATAATAATTGATGCATAGACAACGGTTGATCGTAAAACGGTCTGTTGTCATCAGCTAACCTACAATTCAGGGCCTAAGGTAGAGTGTTTTCTGACATAAAGTGTGCAGTTGACATTGTCGAATGCGCAGTTGACTTGTTTGGAGTCTGTAGTGTGTAGGCCTACTGTGTATGCATGCTATAGTAAGAATTTCTGAGAGAATTAGCTCAAGTTAACTATACACGATTTCATTCTAATACCTGAAATTTTCCTTACCAGTCCAAGTGCAGTTTGAAAGTTTAGGAAAGGGTGCGTAGTTGATATTTCTGAGCATTTTAGACACTGCTACAATTCATTAAAATTTCTTTTTGTATTGTTACTTTAAATCCCTCTTTTTATCCACAGTCAATAAATCTTAATCGAAGACACGGAGAAATGTTTCGTGGGACCAAAATGGCATCGCAAAGGCCTGAATGAAACAGTGGGTCATGACAACTAAGGCATGCACATTAGCCTCCTCAATTGTCCAATCCAAACTCGACTACTGCAATTCCCTTCTCAAATAAAACGCATGCACAGTCCAGACTGCTCTCGCCCGCGCAGTCACCAAAACTCCCAAATAACTTCATTGGCCAAAAGTCCTCAACTCATCCGTAACAAAATTGTATCTCTTACCTACAACGCACTTCAAACCAGTTCAGCACGCTAACCACGTAGACTTTCTCACGCGTCCTGCCAGCTCGTTCTTCGAATATTTCGGAAACAAACGATTTTAATACATTGTAACATCGATAAACTTGTCGATCTTCTTATTTGTGAACATCAGGCTTGTCATTTATGCCGAAAATACGCCGAAAATAAATCTAAAATCGACATTTCCGATTGAACGTTTCAAAAGACATCTTCGGATAAGCAGAGACGTCTACTAACGTTACCATAGCAAAGGATATTACGTCATCAGTGCCCTTTGTTTAACAAATTGACGTAATTAACCATTATCCAATCACGGAACCGATCTTGATCACGTGCATCGAGTCCATAATTATTTTCCTCGGTGGCCGCGGTATCCCTCGTTCAAACCAGAGCCTTCTATAGGCCTAATCGAAGGCTCTGGTTCAACCTAAACATCTTTGGTTCAACCCAATTCAACCACGACATTAATTAAATTCAGTAATTAAACTAATTTCTACTTACGCGTTGTTAAACAGAAACTGCTAAGCCTGCTACTACACGATTGAACATAGGCCCCTATATTATATAATGTTTGTGTATATTATATACATACTGTATTTTTATATACAGTATGCCGGGGTACTATAGGTCCTGCAAGCGCTGACCTGTGCTAACATTTAAACGGTTGATGAAATCGTCCTCCAGCTCCTGCAGGGTCCTCCTCTCTGAAATTCTGCAACCACTCCTTAACCTACGCTATATACTATAGTAGCTCTTTTGAACGAACTCCCAAAAGATCTCGTCCTCCTTTTTCGTCTTCAGTCTTCCCGCTTGCCCTCCAGTGGTTAAATTGGTGGCTGATCTCCAGATTTTTGTAAAGCACAAACAGAAGTCTTTCTGGCTAATCTATAGGCTAACTGATATTCGCTCTGTGCTATTCTGATAAAACTAAAAAATGCATGAAATATTATGCGTATTATCGATTACGGCAAGTGTAGAATGAATAACCAACCAACCCCAATATTTTGGACAAGTGTATGCCCATGGGCGGCGATCTAGGGGGGAGGATCGAGGGGGGCATGACCTCCACCTTTAAGAGTGGGGGACACGCCATACATTTGTCCCCCCCCCCCATTTTGAAGAAAGATTGAAAAAGGCCAACAAATGTAATTGCGTGTGATGGTTTTCACAGCCTTTTTTGACCAGACGAGGTAAAAATAAAATGTTTCAGGAGCATGTCATGTCATGTCATGTCAATCCACTGTCGTCGCTTCGCGACGGTTGGCTGCATGAATGGACTATCGCTGCCCAGCGTTGTCTGTCTTTTGCGACTTTTAATAAACCAATTCCTGAAAGGCCAGTCCAAGTTATGATGTTGTGATTGTTGTCGAACCAACAGATTCTTGGCCTTCCGCGTCCACGAACTCCCTCCACCAGACCCGTCATCACACTACTCTCGATGCTATCCTGTGGTTGTCGCATAACATGTCCAAAGTACCGTAATTTTTCTCAGGAGCAGTGTACCCGAAATTTATCAGAAAGTAAGAAGCAATCCGTAATAAAAGAATTGAATTTTTGGGAGAATTCGCGAAAAGTCACCAACTTTTCCTAAAAAAAGTCTGAAACTTTTTTTGGGACGATGAATTCCTTAAAAAAACGTAATCAACCAGACCACGGCCGACTCTTCCCCCCCCCACCTCTCAGACAAGATCGCCGCCACTGGTGTCCACAAAGATATACACCAAAACTTGTATCTGTGAAACAGCCAACCTTCATATATTTTGAATTTAAGCAACCTATAGTAAAAGCAGCAACTCCTTTCTCTACCCTGTTTTTGAGAACAAAATTGCATGTAATCGGGCATTATATATTTGAGTTTTTGTGCTAGATATGTGATTAGTTTAATTTTCAAAGTATAAAGGTGCAACAGAATGGACATCGCTCTTGCATAAGCTTCTGCTGGTGTTTTAAAATGTTAATATCTAACAGTTTATTCTGGCATTTCATCAAAGTTATTTAAGTCTGGATCGCAATCTTCAGTCGCCGTCAGGGTTGCATGGAATTACAGAAACAATAGGCTACTGAAGCGTATCACGTTGTAAATTAGAAGTGGACTGATCCCTTACAGGTAGGCCTAGTGGTTGTTTCACCATAAGGTTTATAAATTGAATAACTATGAATGCAAAACCCGTTCCCAGTGTTATTTTGCAATGAATAGGGCCTATCCATTGTTATAGTTAACACAACAGAACCAAAATATGCGCAGTCTACTTAAATTTACTCCACAAAATACATCTAATAGAATTACTACACATTGTGCAACAGATGAAAGCAAATGATAGGCCTATACCAGACGATGTTTGTGCACGAGAACTCAGACAGGCGGCGAATTATCGACTCGATTGACATGAGTGTCGTGAAGACTGTAAATATAATAACAGCAGATATTTAAGTGTCATAGTTCGTAAACAGTCGAAAGGAAATCGATGCAACGATTCAGAATCACTTAAATATTGTAATGCCATGGCTAGGCCACGATGCATTTGCTGTTGCATTTTAGGAGCCAATCTAATAGCTGTATGTCCTCTGTAGGTAGACGGTCGGATACCCTGATATCATTTCTTTTTGAGATTGCGTTGTGTGTGTATGTAAGTACGTATTACGTATGTACGCACACAAGTACCTATGTGTGTATGAATGCATGCAAGTATGTATGTATGTATGTATGTATGTATGTATGTATGTATGTATGAATGCATGCAAGTATGTATGTATGTATGTATGTATGTATGTATGTATGTATGTATGTATGTATGTATGTATGTATGTATGTATGTATGTATGTATGTATGTATGCATGCATGCATGCATGCATGCATGCATGTATATATATATATATATATATATATATATATATATATATATATATATATACGCATATTGTGATGTTCGATTAGGGTTACGGTGCGTGCATATGTTTATATGTAAATGTGGAACGGTCTCGGCAGTCAATATTCTGCTCTCTGGGATAAGGAAGTTTTCCAGAGTAGCCTAATAGAACTGGTAGTTTTGCATCGAGAGTAATAAGAAGCCTAGTCGATTCATATTTTTGTTTGTTTCTGAGTTGAGCTGCAATGCTTCATGCATTGTAGCACAAGCTAAATGGCTGTGCACTGAACCTTCCTAAAATTATTGATTTAATCTCTCAGTAGTAAGAAGCAAACGGCTGTAAATACTGAAGTCAAAGAACTGTAAACAACCAACGTGAGCACACGGACCATTAGTTGATGCATTAGACACACAAAAGGTTCAGTGGTGTGGTTATTTAACGAAGCATTTGTTTAAAGCAGTCCGCAACCATCAGCTTCAGTCGATCAGTTTAGAATAGGACTTAAAGCAGCAATGATCCTTAATGTGTATGCATGTGACAGAGCCACTCTGTGACAGCCCAGGTCTGAGGACCATGAAACTAAATGCATGTAATTATAACGATAATAATTATGATGATGATAACGATGATGATGATGATGATGATTATAATAATGATGATAATGATGGCAATCACAACGACGACAACAATAACAATAGTAGTATTAATGGTAGTAATAGTGGTAGTAGTAGTAGTAGTGGTGGTAGAGGTAGTGGTAGTAGCAGTAGTGCTAGTAGCAGACTGCTGACTGCTACTACTACATTTAGTGGCACTTATAGTTTTAGCGGTTCCTGCCACGAGTGCATCTGTTGAACGTGTTTTCAGTAGTTGGGCATTTTTATACGTCCTCAATCCTCATAGTGGCAGATTATCGAAGAAAACTTTAATTTAGTGTTTTTGAAATATAATTCTGACAAATTACACTAATTCTTCTGCATAAATTGTGCTGTTATTTTTTCTATGCCAATGAATTGCGTGTTTTAGTGTATTTTGGTGTTGGTGGATAATACCGTGGATTTGGACTCGGACTTGGACTCGATCTTTTGTGACTCGACTCGGACTCGGACTCGAGCAACTCTGGACTCGGACTCGACTCGGATTCTGCTTAGGTGGACTTGACTACATCACTGGTAGAGTAGGCCTTATAATAATAATAATAATAATAATAATAATAATAATAATAATAATAATAATAATAATAATAATAATAATAATAATAATAATAAAAAAATAATAATAATAATAATAATAATAATAATAATAATAAAAATAATAATAATAATAATAATAATAATAATAATAATAATAATAATAATAATAATGATGATAATGATAATGATAATAATAATAATAATAATAATAATAATAATAATAATAATAATAATAATAATAATAATAATAATAATAATAATAATAATAATAATAACCTTAACATAGGCGTAGACTCTGGGGGCAACCGGGGCACGTGCCCCCCAATAATTGAGGAGCTGGGCAATGCCCCCCAAAAATCATGAGGAGAATTTCTTCAAATATTAAAATATTATGTTTCAATATAGACAAATTTCTTCAGAAACAGAAAAACAGAGACATAGAACTGAAATACTATCAGAAATTCATAAAAAAAGATTTATTTTTATCTTCGATATCTTCAACATGAAACAAATTTACATGTAAACAAACCGCCCCATCATACGCATTAACGTACACCGGAAGCCTCTGCTGACTGTATAGACCAGAGGTGAAAAAAGTTTTTTTCGGATTTTGGTTTTAAACAAAAAAATAAATTTCTTATTTTTGTAGAAGTTATTTTAATAACATTGATTTAATGATTTTTAATTTTCGGAAAATCGCAACTGAATGAAACTGAGTTGGAGCTCTTGATCATGCCATTTTCCATGATTTTTATGATCCGAAATCCCAAAATCTTAAAAACAACCAAAACAACAAAAACCACAAAAAACAACAACAAAAACAACTTTTCATCTTGAGAAAACTTTTGTTTTGCACCTCTGGTTCAGACCCCATCCCCCCAATATTTTGGACAAGTTTACGCCAGTGAACCTTAATAACAATAATACCTTAAAGGCCAAGTTGTATCTCATCAAATATGCATGTGCATGCTGACATGTAGGACATTAAGATGTTGACTTCTATCTGCGCGCACAGCTAAACAGGAGAAGTAGGCCTAAGCTTATTGGCAGTCTACACTGTGTTGTCTACAAAGGCGTTCGCTGTAATTTTAGTCTTACAGGTATTGTTTTAAAATTTTGGATTAAGATTTACTTCCAAACATATAAAGGATTACTTTTTAAAGTTAAATATAGTGAAGAACAAAAGTTCTACAATCCCGTGTCATAAAGTGAAACTACGGTAGTATAGGGTGAAATCATCCGGTATGCCTTGCTGTGGCGGTGGATCTTCAAGCATAATGCTTTCAGGTTTTTGTATTTAGTTAAGTATTTAAATTATAGCAGTATCTCACCAAGTAAGGATTTATTTTCTTCTTATTCAAGAACTCTGCTTTCAGGCAGGTCCAAACGTCCCATGGCGCCATTCCTGCCGACGTTGGACTTCTTCCTTCGGTTTCTTGTATCCATCCATCATCATCCAATCTAGCAGCATGTGTCGAGGTCTTCCTCTCGTTCTCTTGCCTTCCGTTCTTCAACTGCTTCCCTCTATGATAGTTCTCAACAGGGATTCTTCTCGCAGTATGTGACCAATCTACTTCCTCTGTCTCTATCTTACTGTTGCCATCTGAGATCTCTTCTCTCCCACTTTTTTATAGTGCCTATTCATTTGTTTGAAGTTCTGTCCAACTAACTTTTTCCATCCTGCGCCATACCTACATCTCAAACGCCTCTAATCTGATGTCTTCTTTTCTGATAGACCGTGCATGTATCAGAGCCATAGAGTACCACACTCCATATTATCAGTTTTCACTATTCTTTTCTTTAAGTTTCTATTCAGTCCCCTAGTCAGTATTTATCAGTGTTGTGCACAAGACCAAAAACCTAAGACCAAGACCGAGACCAAGACCGCATGGTCCAAGACCAAGACCGAGACCAAGACCGCATGGTCCAAGACCAAGACCGAGACCAAGACCGCAGGGTCCAAGACCAAGACCGAGACCAAGACCGCATGGTCCGAGACCAAGACCGAGACCAAGACCTTGTCGTCCAAGACCAAGACCTATGCCTCAAAACAAATACCGTAGACGCCATTCTCGATTTCAGTGTTACATAATCCCGTCATTCAAATCAGATGTTTATTACATTTTATAAGAATTAAATAACACAAGGTTTTGTCCCCAAGTCTTGCCCTGTGAGGTCTCATGAAGAGTCCACTACAACTAAACACTCTCTCAACAGGTGCAGATGTTGATGGGATGCAAAAAACTAACGATCCCAAAGGCCAGCCAATATTGACAACAACATTTAACAAATACTCCACATTCCACTCTCGATCCAACCCAAGCTGTGCTGGCGATATAGTTGGCTGCCTAGAGCGGCATTTCTCAAGGGGCGGCAAATTCCGGCAAAATAAAAATAATATAATTAGTTAATAAGAAATTAAATGGAAATATATGTTTTTAGTAAGGGGCGGCATTTGTGTCCTTGCTGCTTGCCTATAGCGGCCTATAGCACAAAACTGTCAGAGGCACCCAAGGTCGAGACCAAAGGCAAATGACCGAGACCAGACGCCCAAGACCAAGACCAAGACCAAGACCGCACCTTTAAGACCAAGACCAAGACCAAGACCGGCACATTCAAGACCAAGACCGAGACCAAGACCGCATGTTTTCGGTCTCGAGACGGTCTCGAGACCAAGACCGCGGTCTCGAGACCCCATCACTGGTATTTATCTATACAACAATTAAGAAACAATTAGGTAGCATAGTTATTTAAAATTGTTTATAGTAGTACGGCTGCCTTAATCACTCACAACTTCAGTCACATTCGTAATTTTAATACAGCAGAATGCGTTTGTTTTTAACACAAGGAAGGCCTAATATAAACTATCGCGGACTTCTATTTTCCTGGTAACGCACTTCCCAGCTAACACACCCACACGGGACCCAGACGGGTCCCATACGGGTTGCCATACGGGACCCGTACGGGATACCCGGCGGGATCCCGCCGGTTTTTGTCCGCGGTTTCCGTACGGGACCCATACGGGATATCCCGCCGGGCATCCCAGTTCATTCCCAGTTCATTCCCAGATGACTAAAAAGTGATACCCAGTTTAGCACAGTTAATGGGCGGCGATCCCGGGGTCGAGGGGGACAAGACCCCTTTTAACAGTGGGGAGGACACACCATACATCTGCCCCCCCCCCAATTTTGAAGAAACACCAAAAAAGTCAACCCAGTTTCTTAATCTCTTTTTGAGCAGATCAGTTCAAAACTCTTTTTGACCAGATCAGTTCAAAAGGGACAAGACCCCCTTGAACAGTAGGGGCACACACCATACATCTGCCCCCCACCCCCAAATTTTTAGGAAATAGCAAAAAAGTCACCCCAGTTTTTTTATACCTCTTTTGAGGAGATCAGTTCAAAACTCTTTTTTTGACCTGATCAGTTCAAAAACGTCGCCCCCACCTGTCAAACAAGAACTCTGCCAGTGGCACAGTTTACAGTATAGCATGCAAACTGTACTGTAAACTGTGCTATATAGTTAAAACTATAAATAATCAACAAAAGCGTTAAATGACACATCAATTTAATAAAGTCAATTTAATAAAGTAAAGTAATCATGCAGTCGATCTGCTCTGTAATTTCATTTAACAATAATGTCATCAGCAGTATTGGTGAACTCCTGATCAACACTGATCGACTCTGACTCGGTCTCTTTGAATGGCGCCGATTTCAATAGTTGGCGGCCTCCAGTGCCATGATCCCTAGCATTACCAAACCAAATGGCCAACTCGTCTTCAACCATTTTCCTCGTGCTGTCCTTGGTAGCAATATTATGTTTTACCGAACCTGAAATTTCAAACATGCAACATTTAGATTAAAAATAACAAGTTACAAAGAACAAGAATTAAGAATTTGATGTGCTCTGATTTGTATTGTAAACTGGTATTATTCCAATAACTCTTTCTGTTATTAAATGACAATATTTAGAGACACTGCCTGCACAATGTTGACTAATGTAACATAATAAAACAAAATGTAATCATTACACCCGTCAATCACACAGGCTGCTACCAAGCTACTAAGAACTAGTGAATGCAAAGCTTAAGAGTGAATCATTCATATAAAAGTAACTAAGAAACCATTTCATTCTACAGAATCATGGCCTTTTTAATATGTTTGTTCAACACGTACTCCCGTTTAAAATATTCTAATTGCACCTTGTTTTCGATCAGTTCATTAAGGATTGCAGAGATATTATAACTACATCACAAAGACAATTAAATGGTTGTGTACTTTAAAATTTCTCAGACTAGTCTTCAACGTTGTCGACTCTTGTTGCATGAAGCCCTGCAATATCGTCATTCTCATCTTCACAGAGTGCAGTACTTATTGATCTCGACAACTATCCAGTTTTGATGGTCACGGCAGCTGCCATGTTTAATTCAGCAGCAATTACGCTAGTTTTCAAGTTTATTGTAAACGTTCAACAATGTATAAGCTAAATTTAAAGGATACTATGTTCAAATGAAACTTTAAGCTAAATTTATAGGAAGTTTAAGCTAAACGTTCAAGTATAATCTATGAAACTTTAAGCTACATTTATTGGATAAATGTTCAAAATGTTTAAATGAACCTTTAATGCGACTTAACTGAGAGATGTCAACATCTAACACGGATAAACTTGAAAACTAGCGTCATTGCTGCTGAATATTTGTCGATGTGCTTTCATTTAAATAGCCTTATTGGTGTCTGGGCGCTAACTAGTGTTAAGGTGCGACCTCTTGTCACACAGTAATACATAGCCCTTTGAATTTGGGTCAGACCATAACATTAGGACCCTCATAGCGCAAGTTTACCGTACAGTCCATAACCCTAACCAGGGCTGTAGTCGAGGGTATACGCGGGTATACACTATACAGTGTGTACTCACCTCTAGAGACCGTATAGGCCTACTCACCTCCCAAATAGTTATATTTATTTATATTAAAATACTGTAGCGTATACTCACAAAATACTGTAGCGTAGACTCACCTCTAATTTGTATCGGAAAACTAACCCGTAGCGTGTACTCACCTCTAATTTTACCACTACAGCCCTGACCCTAACCCACTGCAATCTCCGTTTCGTCTATCCCGACCACAATTAAATAGGTCTACAGCATTTACATAAACTGTTAATATACGCAGATATAGGTTCATTAGTAGGCCTATAATAAATATAACGTAATCTTACTTTTCACAGAAACACATCGCGATCTGTCAAATATGTGTACATTCGAAACGGCAGGCACACAAAATGGCGGACCGGCGGTAGAAATACGAATACCGGTAGGAGGCGCCACCGACGCGGGCTGGACCGTAAGGGTCCCTTACGCAAACCGTGGTCAAAAACCGCGAGAATTCCGTACCGTCAAACCGGATGAAACCCACAAGGGACCCGTGCGGGTGTGTTTGCTGGGTAATTCATTATGTTTTTAAAGGAACAGTTTGCTGACAATACGAAGAAAGTAACAATGTTCCGTCATCGTCTAGTAGCATTTCTCTTTACATCTACTATGACATGCATGTTGAAACCTATGGCTGCTGCGAAATTCTTTGAGAAAACACGATATCCCAACGGAACAGTGACCTGTGCCTTAGATGAGCCATCGCTGGTGATTCCTTTCGACCAGTTGTCTCCGTCATTATCCGATGGGGATTCATGTGTGGCTCCTGGGGCTCTGTGTGCCTCGCAGTGTCTTCGAGATCCTGATTGTACCAACTACAACTACAGAGCGTATCCTAGAACCTGCGAGATATATCACTACACGCCTACACGCTGTTCACCAATGACGGGATGCTACCATGCAGAGGTGAGTTGGAAAATGCCCTGCATTGCATCGTATCATGAGTTAAAGAGACCGAAGGCGGAGGCTCACTTCAATGCCGGCCTTAGGGGTGTGCGAACCGTGCGGTCGCACGGGTCCGCAACTTAGGGGGCCAGAAAATGTCACAGAAAATTAACATGAAAAAGACACCCTAAGAAATAATATGGTTTCAATTAAATCTTCTCTTTTTTCAATAAAGTAAAAGTCAGCTTTTTTATATCCCAGCATTTCTAGTAGAAGAATGAACGTTTAGCTTTAGAGAAGGATGGTCTAACACAAGGAAAAGCGAATGTGTTCGCATCGTTCGCGGGAGCTGGAGAATACAATTTCTGTGTTTGTATTGAATGGTCCTAGCCAGAGCTGTAGTCGAGGGTGTACGCGGGTATACAGCGTGTACTCACCTCTAGAGACCGTATACTCACCTCACAAAATATTTATATTCAATTATATTAAAATACTGTAGTGAATACTCACAAAATACTGTAGCATATACTCACCTCAAGTACCATAAAAGTAGATAAAAAGATCACAGAATACTTTCACACGAAAACTGGAGTACGACAAGGATGCATCTTATCCCCATACTTATTTAACCTAGTGTTAGAAGCAGTAATGTCACTCAGCCTTAACAATACCGAGGCAGGAATAAAACTAAATGGAGAGCTGGTGAATAATCTTCGATTTGCTGACGACATTGGCCTCCTCACTAGAAGCGAGACAGAACTACAGGATATTACGACACAGATTGAAGAAACCAGTGGAAGATTTGGCCTAATGATCAACGCAGAGAAAACTGAAACAATGGTGATTGAAAAGACCAAAGACACACCAATATCTATCACAATCCAAGGAGAGGCTATTGAGCAAGGAGAACAATTCGTCTATCTCGGAGGGCTAATAAACGCTGATGGCAGCAATGAAAAAGATATACAAAGAAGAATTGGACGCGCTTCACAAGCATTTGGAATAATGAACAGGATTTGGAGGAGCAAAGAATTAACAAAGACCAAGACAAAAATATATGAGACAATGATACAACCCATTTTCCTATATGGATCGGAATGTTGGACAATGCGAAAACAAGATGAAAGAAGAATTCTTACAGCAGAAATGAACTGGCTGAGGAAGATCGCAGGGATTTCAAGACTGCAGAAAATAAGAAACGATGACATAAGACAATCATTAGGCATCAAAACAACTCTGCTAGACAAAGTCGTTCAACGAAGACTCCGATGGTTTGGACATGTAGAGAGAATGCCAGTTGACAGATTCCCACACAGTGCACTACATGCAAGATTCGAAGGGAAAAGACACAAAGGCAGACCAAGGCTACGCTGGATAGATAATATAACTGAGGACATAACATCACATGGACTAACATTAAGGGGGCAATAGACTTGACAAATGACCGAGGACAATGGAGATCATTTATTCGTACCATCGCCGCCAAATGGCTGGCGTCAGGAACTGATGATGATGATGATAGGCCTACTCACCTCTAATTTGTTTCGGAAAACTAACCGGTAGCGTGTAGGCCTATTCACCGCTAATTTTACCACTACAGCCATGGCTATAGCTCGTCTATACACGTAGGTGTAGATTTGAATGAAACCAAGCAGATTTTGTTTTTTAACAGTATGCATCTTGCATTGTAATGTTGCTTTCGATATAGGCTAATAGGCCTAATCTAAAAGAAAGTAAAATTGAGATCATGTTTTATTAAACCTTTTTGTAAGTTGAGTCTTCACATTTTACAGGTCACCGATCTTCAGAGTTGTCAGATTCCGCGTAAGTATTATTATTATTATTATTATTATTATTATTATTATTATTATTATTATTATTATTATTATTATTATTATTATTATTATTATTATTATTATTATTATTATTATTATTATTATCAAAGCAGATTTATATAGCGCCCCTTCAAGCTGGTCTACTGAGGAGCACTCCCAGCCCATCCACGGTCGAACAACGCAGTTTTAAGGACAGTAAGAAACAGGGTGAACTGACCAGTCGGCATTTGACGGAGCTTGGTCGGGAGCCCATTCCAGGTCATGGGGTAGCCACAGAGAAAGCACGGCGCTGCCGTATGGCTGTCCGCGCGCGGAGAACAATAAGTTCAGCTTGCGCAGAGCAGCGGCGCTGCGAGCATGAGGTGGGACAGCACAGCTTCCGCAGGTATGGAGGGGCCAAGCCTTCAAAGCACCGCCGGACCAAGTAGTAGATATACTATTTCGATCGTATAAGAATGCTATTTGTAACTTATTTCGAAATATCTCTATCGACCGCTAATACATTGTGCAGATGAATTCAGACAACGCTCTTTGAGTTTATATTGACCCTCAATTAACATGAGGGTCAGTGAAAACATAGGCGTAGACTCTGGAGGGCAGCCGGGGCACATTAGATATAATTATGTTTTACTCCGAAATATATTGCTCATATGTGCTATTCTTTTATTTGTTCATACTTGTCCAATTTTAATATTTTGTTGGTCTCCAATTATTATTCTCATTTAAAATGTCTATTTTACAACGACGTATCATTAGAATTATTGCAAAATATTACATGGAATGGACACTGAAAATGTTTTCACTAAACTAAACATCTTAAAAAATTAACCCCTTTAGGCCCTAATAGGCTTCAGATTTCTATGTCTATGTAGGCCCCTAAGGCTATTTACACAAATTGCTTCCTTGTGTCTTTGCTGGCTACTTTCTAAATATTTCTGATAGGGCTGTACCGAACATTCGCTTCGTATTCGCTTCGGGGCCGAATAGTGGGCCAAATAGCTATTCGGTATTCCGCCGATTAGTAGCGGTCGGACCGAATACGAATAGTGGTCACCGGTCCTGAGCCGAATCGATTACTGCAATGTAGCCTTTGCTGGCTTGCCACAGCGCAGTATCATTCGGCTTCAGGCGGTCATCAACGCTTCTGCTCGTCTGGTCATGAGACTAAAAAAGTTCGACCACACCACAACCGCGATCCAAGATCTTCAGTGGCTCAGAATAGGCGAGCGGATCAAGTATAAGCTTTGCATCATGGTGCACAAATGCCTGAATAACTGCGCACCACGCTACCTCGCAGACAACATCAGGCCGCTATCGGACGACCCTAATCGGTCGCGATTGCGATCAGCAAAGTCCGCTGATGTATTCGTGCCAGTGACAAAAACGAAAATGAGCGATCGGGCCTTTCGGCCCGCGTGCTTGGAACAGTCTTCCTGCTGATATCCAGGAAGCCAAAAGCATCTTTGTTTTAAAAAACAGTTGTAACTTTACTTGCTAAGCAAAACCTCCGAGCATTAACCTTTGCGCTGACAGCAGACAGTGTGTGTGCGTATGTGTGAAGCATCCTAGAAGTAGCTTGCTACCAACGATGTTATATAAACTGTCGTAATTACAACTACAATTACAATTACAATGACATCTGTGTCTGCAAATGCGGCTGCTAGTGCTATAGCGAGTGGACTGAAGTAACTCTCTCATTAACATAATATATGCTGTGGTTGCAGCCAGGCGTTGCCTACTGCCTGGACCGCGGTATCGCAGTGTCAGTAGTCTCATTCTTCGTGTTCAGTGAGTGAACGTTAACGCATTTCTGAATGTTGTCGGTATGCCTATTTGTACACTATTCGTATTCGGCCGAATAGTTCGTCCAATTATTCGTATTCGGCCGAATAGTGATTATCACTTATTCGGTACAGCCCTAATTTCTGGAGGTCACCAGTGATGGGCGAAAGTTAACTAAAAAGTTGATAACTTTTAGTTAAACTTAGGGGCCTAAATCTTTTAGTTAAGGATGAAGTTTAACTGGAGAAAAATAGTTCAGTTAAAACCAAAGTTTAACCAATATTGTTTAGTTATTAGCTAAAAAGTTTAGCTAACAAAATCGGCAACTACGCAATAATTATCTTCCGAAATGAACACTGTCAACAACTCGGGGCGACGTTTACTTATTTATTAACACTGGTGTTGCCTCTGCATAGAATATGTAGTAAGGCGTTTATTGGTGTTTATTCTTAATGAGTTGACTAGTACACGCTACATAGTTTGAAAGTGAAATTGTCATTGACGCTCTGTATTATCACAGTTCACTTACTTATTATAATTATTATTATTATTATTATTATTATTATTATTATTATTATTATTATTATTATTATTATTATTATTATTATTATTATTAGTAGTAGTAGTAGTAGTAGTAGTAGTAGTAGTAGTAGTAGTAGTAGTAGTAGTAGTAGTAGTAGTAGTAGTAGTAGTAGTAATAGTAGTAGTTTTTGCCCTTCTTTCCTTTCCCCTTTTCTTCATTTTGGACTCGGCCGTCCCGACACGCTGCGGGTCAGCCAGCCTCGGTGCCTGCCTATGTCGATGCATGCCAGTGAGCCGCCAGCATCGATACCTGCCAGCCAGCCTCGATACACGATACACGATACCCGCCAGCCAGCCTGTATCGATACTCGATACACGATACCTGCCAGCCAGCCAGCCTCGATACACGATACCCTGTATCGATACACGATACACGATACCCGCCACGATACCCTGTATCGATACACGATACACGATACCCGCCAGCCAGCCTCTATACACGATACCCTGTATCGACACTCGATACACGATACCTGCCAGCCAGCCTCGATACACGATACCTGCCAGCCAGCCAGCCTCGATACACGATACCCTGTATCGATACCTGTATCGATACACTATATAAAGAGAAGACGAAGATAGTCGGGAGTCAGTCCGTCGGAGAAGGAGATACAGTCGACACGCGGACACGGTCGGAAGAGGACACACGGAGTCAGTCAGTCGGAGGAGAAGACAGCCGGCGCTCGGTGGGAGAGGACAATCGGGCGGACAGTCGAACTTAGTCGTCGAGTAGCGGAGCTTAGTAGCTGTGATAGGAGACAATTGCGTGTAGTCGAGTGAGTAGTTCGGACAGGTAGTTGCACTTTGGAAGCGAATGCGATCTTGGACTGGGATTCACGTCGTTGCCTGTCGAACTTGGAGTCACTGGCGTTGCGGTTCATGGATTGTCTGGCGCTACGATACACGGACTGTCAAGCGTTGCGGTACATGAACTGTCAAGCGTGCGATATACGGACTGTCAAGGGGTCATCCATAAAGGACGTCCGCAATGAGGGGGGAGGGAGGGGTCATCGAAATGCGGACAAATGCGGACAAGGGGGAGGGAGGGTTATGACCTGTGCGGACGTCCGCATCTAAATTTTTTAATTTGATGGTTTTTTAAACACCACCTGTTTCAACCTTCACTGAAAGACGAAAAGATCAGCGAAGTGATTGCCTAAAACCTCATGCATGGTATAACCTTTACTGCGACTTTAAAGAGGCTTTTATTACTGCACATCCTGCGATATGAAACCTGAACTGTCACTTAAACGTGCACAGGAACTGTGGAATAATTGTAAAAATAATGATGACGACATTAACAATTGGCTTAGGGGTGCGGACGTCCGCAAGGGGAGGGAGGGTAAGGTCAAATGCGGACAATTGCGGACAAGGGGGAGGGAGGGTCCAAAGTGGGTCATATTTTGCGGACGTCCTTTATGGACGACCCCCAAGCGTGAGTAGCGAACGGTTTTAAGTGCGAAGTATAGTTGGCGGACACTCTCTTCGATAGAAATTGCGGTTTATTGTACATTGACGATTTGTAACTGTGAATTGATTTAGCCGACGGGTAGTCGGTTTGTTTTACACGAATATATCGATTGAACTTAACCAGAGTCTGAAGTCTTCCGCTTGACTAAGGGAAGCCGGCCCACCGACATAGGAGTTGATACGCTGATACCTGGGAAGGGCCATCCTGGTCAGTAGCCTTTCCCCGGGTGGTTACGCTACAAAACTACTCACGCTTGACAGTCCGTATATCGCACGCTTTGGAAGCTAGTTTTGTAGCGTAACTACAAGGCATTGCCAGAGAGGCCAAAAGATATGGACAAGCGCTGCAGAAGTATGTCGTGATCGACAGTGTCAAATGCAGCGCTCACGTCGAACAGTGCCAGAAGGGTAACCTGGGACTTATCAATAGTCCCATAAATGTCAGAGAGAGGCGCATGAGAAGGGTTTCCGTGGAGTGACCCTTCCGGAAGCCTGACTGATAGGTTGGGAGAAGACAATTCATGTCTAAATAGTAAATAAGTTGGCCAGCTACAACCTTCTCTATAACCTTAGAAAGGAAAGAGACATTGACTATGGGCCTAAAGTTAGTAGGCTCAGCTGGATCTACTACATCACCCTTGATCACAGGAACAAGAATTGGACTTCTTCTGTGAGGCAGGAAGAACATCCTCATCGAGGGAGCGGTTACATAGTACTGTAATGAAGGGTAGAAGGGTGTCGACGAACTCCTGAAGGATGAACGTTGGAACAGGATCAAGGTCGCAGGTCTTTGGCGGTGACGTCAGGATGATCTTTCGTAGCTCCTCACTGGTTATTGGGCCCAGGGCAGACAGGCCACAGCTGGTCGGCTGGAAGGTCGGCGGCGGACAGCCTGCTGTGTCCTCACGGACAGAGCGAACCTTGGCTGTGAAGGACTCCAGGAAGGCATCGGCTGTGAAATGCGTCGTAGCCTGGCAGGGAGCCGAGCGGGAGCGACCCAGGATGTCACTGAAGGTCGCCAGAGCCTCCTCGGTTCACTTACATGTAAACCTCTATGTTATTGTGAAAATGTTTATCATAAAAATTTGTTTAAAAGTTGGAAAAAGTTTAACTATTTTTAGTTTAGTTAACTTATTTACGAAATCAATTGCCAACTTTAGTTAAACTGTTTTATTTTAGTTGAAAAATAGTTGAAGTTTAACTAAAAAAATTAGTGCCCATCACTGAAGGTCACTCCCACTTTTCTACAGCTCAAAGGAATTACTATGGCATTATCGTTCGAATTAATATGATTGTGCTGGTATGTCAGCTTAGAACGCGATACCATTGAACACTCAATTACCTAAGCGGCCATCCATATATTACGTACGCAAAAATCCGGGAAAATTGGACTTCTCCTCCCTCCCTGTTCGCACGCGTACTTTTTTCCACCATCCCCCACCTGCGTACGTACAGTTGACGCACCCCCCAAGACCAGCTGCAGAATGTGTCCAGGCAGCGACTGTCTGCACTTTAGGCCAGATTGAAGGATGAGTAATCCATGGAATCACTATTGAGTTGTGATAGTTTTATAATAGCGTTCAGATAAGGTGGCATACATTTCTCCCACAATCCTGCTTCCTCTGATAGTACCAGGTAGCTGGAAAGACTGAACTCTAGCTCACTTGAAGGCCAATCAATCTGCGTACGTACATTATCAGTAGACCCACCCCCACCCCCGTTCGCAAGCGTACGCAAGCACATGCATTTCGGTTACCCTCCCCCCTACCCTCCATGCGTACGTAATATATGGATGGCCCCTAATGTATTACTTCATGATTTAAAGTCATACATGCATGAAGTGATTTATATAAATATTTATACAGTTATACTCTATACGTAATTATATATAAATATATAAATTTATAAATACATCTTTAATGTATCTCTTCATTCATATATGCAGTAGAAGAAACCTCAAGGATATCCGCAGTTACTAATGGCTGTAGACAAGACTCTTCAGTTCTCGTGACGAAACAGTCAACGAATATGCTGGCCATAACCCTGGAAACAAGGTATACGCCTATGCTTCCTGATCAGCCTTTCCAAATACTGCTACAATTGAACGACCTGATTCTCCTAAAAAATACATCCGGGTGGGAAAATGACATTTATACCAAGCTGCCATTTGCCATCCATTTCCACTAATAGCCTTAAAACGAAATTTCAAGAAATGACCTTAGCACCTTCCAGCTCAATGCCCTTAGCTGATTCCACAAAAGTTTCCAGTCTCAAAACCATTAGACGCTTTTCATTCGATGCCCAATAGCAAATCTTCAGCTATTTCCAACTTAATAATCTGAGCTAAGTGGCCTAAGTCCTCAGCCATTTCCAATGCAATGACCTCAACCAGGTTCTCATCTTTTGCCAATGCGATGTTCTCAACTAGGTTCTCAGCTGTTTCCAATTCAATGCCGTCAATCAAATCCTCCTCAGTTTCCAGTTCCAAGGCTTCAACCAGGTCTTTGGGTATTTCAACTTCCACGTCCTCAACCACTGCTTCTACTACTTCCACCAAATTTCGAGCCATGGCAAGTACAACTGCATCGATAACTATTGTTCCGCCTCCGACGATTCGCTCAGTCAATCCGTGCGACAAAATGCTATGTGAGTATGAGTAGTTTCAGTTTCAAAGATACTGTAATTGTCAGCCATGACAACATTTCTTAACACGTATAGGAATTTCATAATGCATTCCCTCGCCAATTAAAGTGCATGATTGAAAAGTTAAAACAGCATAACATTTAATACTTTAACGACGACAGTGTACTAAAAGCGACTGGAAAACTAATGCAGCTCGTCATCAAAGTTTAAGACCAATTTCTTCTATATTGCAGCTTCTCCAAACTACGTGGTCCAAATCAACAAGGGTTTTGGACTGGACCAGGGATGGGAAGCCTACAAATACGGATTCAGTGACACCAACGGCGGATACTACATCGGAAACGAAAACCTCTATCGAATGACAAACAATGGTCGCAACTGGAATATGTGCGTCGACGCGCAGGACAAGACTGGTACGTGGTACTACGTGGTATACAAAATGATTATCATTGACTCAGAGAGGCGCGGCTACACATACTTCGTGTCTGGAATACCAAATTCTCCGATAGATGGGATGGGCGCAGAAAGTCGCAAGTACAAATTCACGACTAAAGATAGGAACAACGAGCCTACTTCGATTACTTCTTGCGCAAACCGGGCGCAAACCTGTAAAGGTGGATGGTGGTGGAGTTGCAGCAGCGGGGGATCTTTTGTGCTGAACGGAGTCGGAAGCTGTGGATTCTATATTCAAGCACCTCCTTATCCGCCTGTCCAGCTTAAAAGCAGCTACATCAGAATGAGTCAGCAATAAATCAAATACCTGATGCATCAGTCCCACTCACAGTTGTCCATGGGTCAATTGTAAGGACACAAACTATGACACACTAGACCCAATCCGACCCGACTCAGCGTTCGGTCTACACGTAATATCTGAACCGAACCAATCCACAACCCAATCATTTACAAGAAGAAGGCAGTCATGGGTATGAAGTGTTAGCAACTTCATTTTCTTAGCCTCAGCATAATTATGAGCGCGGGTAGCCAATCCTCTCCCTCGCCGTCTTATCCCATAGCCACCTCCATTGTACATTCCAAACTTGACTACTGCAATTCCCTTTTCTACAATATCGACTCTTCCCAAATAAAACGCCTGCAAACAATTCAGAATGCCCTCGCCCGCGCAGTCACCAAAACTCCCAAACACCATCACATAGGCCCTAACTCCTGTTTTGAAATCACTCCATTGGCTGAAAGTCCCTCAACGCATCCATTACAAAATCATATCCCTTACGTACAACGCCCTTCAAACCTCTCAACCTTCTTACATTCGCCAGCTATTTACCATCCAGCCGCCCGGGTCTACTCGCTCATCATCATATCTTTCTCTATCTCGGCCTTCAGTCTCCTCATCTCTGAAATTCTGCAACCGCTCCTTAGTCTATGCTGCACCGGCTCTTTGAAACAATCTCCCAAAAGATCTCCGCCAGTTTGCTCATCCTCCCACATCGCCTGTTGACATCACCTCTCCTCCGCTCGCACTGTCCTCCGCTGCTTTCCACTCACGACTGAAAACCGAACTCTTCAAATTATCCTATCCTGATTCCATTCCTGCGCCACCACACAACCGCCATCATCACCGATTACCACCGTAGCACCCTGCTGTCTCCTCGGCTTGACCTCCCCGGACTCTGACCTGGCACCGGAACGGATAAGCTAGACCAGCTTATTCACCGGCGCTATATCAAATCAAGTCTGCAATAGCCATGTCCGCCTTATCCGTTCCGGTGCCAGGTCAGAGTCCGGGGAGGTCAAGCCGAGGAGACAGCAGGGTGCTACGGTGGTAATCGGTGATGATGGCGGTTGTGTGGTGGCGCAGGAATGGCGTGGCTTTTGTGTGGCGCTGAGAAATTTCGGAGATTTACATTACATTACATTACATCTTCCCAACGACAGTGTACGGGCATTGTACTCGTTATAGCTGAGTTGGCTAGGGGCACATGTGGAGCAGAAATTTCGAACCAAATTTCTGCCGTGGTGGGGATTTGAACCCACGACTTCTCGATTTAGGCCTACAGTCCAGCGCGCTAACAACTACACCATCGAGCACTTACAAGAGATTGATGCTAAATCAAAATGGAAACTGATTTTGTCGCTAATTCACATTAGGCCTATAACCTATTCTGAAATGATCGCTTTGTAGGCTAATCAGTACGTCTTTTCAAAGAAAGCGTGACCAAACACGTAATTTTAAGTCGTGGATTACAACGTGCTTGTAATGTAGGCCTACATCGATTAACACCTCAATTAATTTTGTGGTTTGATGCTGTGAACATAGTTTTTTCTTCCTGCTAGAATTGTTCGCTCCCAAAATAACTTGTTGTAGTGGACGATATGACATTGTAGGCTATATCACGTTGTAATGTTGATTTTCCTGTCTGTGTGTATACATAGAACTGTACAGGCCTAACCCATTGCGAAGAACACGACATTCAGGTTTTAATATGAAGGATAGAGAAGCGGCTTATGTATTTTTTCAGACATTTTTATTTTGTAAAAAATGTAAATTCTATCTTTCAAAATTATCCTGCTGACGATGAATTGATGAAAAGCATTATCAGTAGCATGTTTTTTAGATATGACCCTATAAATAGAGAAGCAGAGTGGGATTTGTCGAGGTTTGTGGGAATGGGATCAACACCCGTCTTTCTAATGACCCCACAGTTAGGCCTAAGTCTTCATTGCACATTGTTTATTCTCCCTTTTCGTAATCATCGACACCATCTTCGTAACAGAATGCATAAACTGTACTTTACCAAAAAGGACAACTATAGGCCTATATCCCCCGTATTCTCTATAAAAACTCTTACTAATAGAGCAAACTCTTTCTCTTATCATGTACATGTACCAAGTAGTCCCCGGCGCCGCCGCCATCCGCCGCCGCCGCTAAGCCCTCAAGTCGAAACCAGTCGCTAAGCTATCGACTGCTAACGACTTCGTTCACTTAATATTTTGCTTGTTGTTTTAATCACGCTTTCCGAATTTCGATTTGACGAAGACATCAGCAGCAGGACAGAATCAACACTTACAATAGAATACAATATAATAATCGTTTGTTGAGGAAAACAAGATGATATGCTGCAACTTGGCACATTATAAGAGAAAGAGTTTGCTCTAATAGTAGGCTAAGAGATCTTATAGAGCATATAGGGGAAATAGTTGTTGTTGTCTTTTTTGGTAAAGTGATTTTATGCATTCTATTACGAAGATCGTGTTGATGATTACGAAGAGGGGGGATAAGCAGGGTGAGAATTCTCGGGCTTGGAAGTTCAATCCACTAGTCTTTCTTAGGACCCCACAGTTAAGTCTTCATTGCACACCCCAGGGGTCGTTTCCAACCCCTCAGTTGTGCTGGTGTGATTTAACATTATTTGATTGTAAATCTTTGAAAAAGTGGAGAAATTTCCATGTTGTACATGCATGCATTTTCGAATTTTCTCAACAAGGAATTATTGATTTTGAGTCAGACTTGCAAAACTGCTAGCGTTGAAATCAGCTGCTTTCAAATTTCGCTAACGAATAAAATGTTCAACTCCAAATGGATCAAAGTCTAACCACCAAGTCTTTTTTCTACAATTCTCACACTGGATATAAGTGCCGGAGTAGGCCTACATGATTCTCGTTCTCTGCTACTGCCTGAAAGAGCCACGCATCAGCAGTTTCGGCCTACTTGTTGGCCGTTATAAAATCGGGTGCTGTTATAAATCCTCCTCGCTTCATTCGATTTATCAAGCGTTAAATTTCACGATTTCACATTAACATTTATCTCACGGTCATCGTCCTGTCTTCTGTCAGCATGCCCACATAGAGAGGAGCCCATGTTCCCTTACTGGACCCATATATAGAGCCCATATGGGTTCCATCTAATGCTCACGGGAATGATGGCATGGTCAGTACAGTATGCGATAAAATGCATTATATTGTTAGTAATCAGGTACGCCCAATAGACATACCTGATTACATGAGAAGTCGATAGCAAGTCGCTAAGTCAGTCGATAAGTCTAAGCGACTTAGTCAGCCGATAAGCATGCGACTTAGTCGACTGAGTCGCTAAGTCAGTCGCTAACTCATCAAGTCAGTCGCTAACTCCTTAGCAACTGACTCCGGGGACTAGTACCAAGTTGCGGCATGTCAGCTTTCTTGCTCAACAAACGAATATTGTATTGCATTGTTCATGTCCTGCTGCTGATGTCTTCTTCAAATCGAAACCGCGATTAAAACAACAAGCAAAATATTAAGTCAACGAAGTCGCTAGCAGGCGATAGCTTAGCGACCGGCTTCCAGTTGAGGGCTTTGCGGCGGCGCCGGGGACTAACCGCTACCAGCAAGAATGTTGTTCAGATTGGTGCTGCATTAATAAGTTAATGAGCAACAATCGTTCGAACATTACAGTTCCACATTCAATATGATCGACAATCCATTTCGTAACAGAGTCAAATTTGGTTCGAACACTAGGGCAGTCGACGCTTACGGCTGTACGTATTGTAAGAGGAGCTTTGGCACGCTCAATCCAATTCGTAACTGGATTAGTCATGTCAGTGAAGCATGGATCCGATCGAGAGCCTCCCTACAGCTTGTTCCATTATTGATATTATTATTACCTTTAGGGCCGATCCTAGTGCAGTGCCGGCCATAGAGGCGTGCGAACCGTGCGGTCGCATGGGGCCCGCAAATTTGGGGGGGGGGACAAAATTTCACAGAAAATTAACAAGAACAAAACACCCTAATATAGTTTCGATTAAATCTTCTCTTTTGTCAATAAAATGTCAACTTCCTCTATATCTCAGAATTCTCGTGTATAGTTACATTTTACTTGTTGTACTTGTTAACAATCTACTAAAATAAAATGATCAGCAACGAAAAACAATTTGACTTGTGTCATGGGGGGCCAG
The DNA here is from genome assembly GCA_963556255.1 of Allolobophora icterica. Lineage (NCBI taxonomy): Eukaryota > Metazoa > Annelida > Clitellata > Crassiclitellata > Lumbricidae > Allolobophora > Allolobophora icterica. Next base: position 93,649,581 of record OY744602.1, on the reverse strand, counting down.
AAATATCCCAAGGTCGGCACTGCCTATTGTCGATATTTAGCTATATACTATACTTGCAGCTGATAATGTGGAATGCAGCTCTATAATTGAATCTCGTCTTACCCGACGAGGTTTCCTTGGTAGGATGCTGGATACTCTACTGCAATTATTTCATTTTTTACCTAACGTCATTGTTCTATTTTCTTTCCCTCTGGGTAACACTGATGTAAAGCACTGTGTGTTTGATATCGTTCATTAAATACATTAACTTACTCACTTACTTGTCCTGTTTATACGTGTTCGGCGTGTGCCATCCAACAACCTCTTGCAAATATAAACGGCGTCATTGACATTAAATAGTAAAAATATGGTTGCCACTGGCTGTGCTCCAATAGCGCGCTGCTACCTATCTGCCACACCCCATAATGCAGTTTGCTAAGTAAGTAAGTAACGAACACGAACTTTAATTGACATCTTAAGAAACAGAACTAAATTAAGTAGCGAGTGTCTAAAATGGCTATTGAGTGTTGTGGGAATAGCAAGTGTAATTTGGCACTTGTGGTTGATTTGTGCAATATATCCAACCCTTTCTTAGCGCTATATTCAGCCGTGTATAAATGTTTGTGATCATACACACATCTGGTAATCACAAAATTACAATACAGTTTAAAGAACTAACCTCATAAAGGTTTCAATGAGAAATTCATTTTCTTCTGACTTTGTGTAGCACCATATTCTGTTAACAGGACTTCAAAAAATTGGTTGAAGAAATTGTTGAAGGTTTCAAGATACTGACCATTGAGAGGGAGGCACACACATGGCAAGTGCTCTATTAAAACATCTTTTTAGCATGATGGTCTCACCAATACAGGTTTTGTGTGACATTCAGGAATTTGGAGTAAAATTCACCTTGCTTAAACCTCACTATTAGTAAGGAAACTATCACAAAGAAAGAAATCATTCAGAAGTCCTCCCTGCAAGAGGGTAGGAAGTCAAACACTAGGCCAGACAACATATGAGATCGGAAGTACGTAAATGTGACGGTATCAACCGTTGGTCATAGAAGCGTCATTTTTGTATGCATGCACAAACATATGATCAGTCAGTGATCGCTTGTGGCTGAACTCCTTTCCACAGATGTCACACTTGTGATCCTTCTGCATGTTATGCTTTGCTGCCAAGTGACCTCGAAGGTCACGCTTCTGCTCAAATGCCTTGCCGCAGATGATGCAGATGTGGTTTTGAGGCTTCCGGTACACGGGGCCCCCGACTCGCCTTCTTCGAAGCGACTGACCGCCTCCGCGTCTAGGCCGTCTTACGAAACCTCCTTTGGCCTGGTAATGACTCGCCGTGTTGCTTTCAACCTGAGCACAAAAACAGACGATCACAATGCAGATCATGCATAATTTACACAACATTACACATTTTCTAATTTCTTGTATGCAATACTGCTGTCTGTACAGAACTTCCTTCTCGCTAAGTTTCTCTGATGTCACCTAATTAGCATGTATGACCTAATTAGCACAAGATTTTGTCTCTCACTTCAACTACAATTTTCTTCTTAAGACTTGAATAGTGACTAAGTAAAGTTGCAACAGCAAGGCATTCAACCATGAAAGCCCTCAACACCAAAAATACACCAATATAAAACTGAAATGGGTAAGAAGAGACTGTGTGACTTAGAGATATACACAAACAATACCATTCTACTCAACCTAAACAAGACTAACAACAAACAAAAAGGCAAATGACAAGCAGTTGATCTGAAAGTGCTACAGAAACGTTTCACTAATTCAGTTTTGGTTTGCACCATCTATCGTTGCAAAAGTAACTTTGCAGGGGTTATATCTTACAAGTATGTTCAGTGTTTGGTTTGTTTCTCAGTTCAGTTTACAACTGAGCTCATACAGAATTCGTTTGGGTTTGGATGATGACATTTGGTGTTAACGTTGACGCCATAACTCTGATACAAGCATAGTTTGACATAATAGTATCCATTGCTAGACCTCTTCTTCTTTCCAGAGAGCCTCAAAGCTCACTACTTCTCACTGGCTTTAAAACATCTGGATATCTAATTGTTCTTCATCTGGTGACTGACTAACCGCACCTCAGATTCACATTGCTGTGTGACTTTGCGCATGTTAAAAATGTTCGAAATAATAAATAAAAGTACAGTAGTTGTTTAACATGTTATTGGGCCAGCTTCAAAACAACAGTTTAATGACAAACATCAATTCAAACAACAAACATACACACTAAAAAAATTAAGTCTGATGACAATTATGAAGACTAACAAATGGATGTCGCACTAGACCTGCAACGCAGAGAGTGCCGGTTCAAGCCTCCACTCAGGCGGTCACTGTGAAAGAAACTTGAGCACGTCCTTTGTGCACAACTGAACTTGGTAGGACTCTAGCGTAATGGATACCATGCCCCATTAACGTACAGTTGTATTGAGTTGTTCAAAGAAGAGCCCTACTTGAATCAAAAAAACTAAGCATCTGATGCTAACCAGTTCATGTTGAATCACCTGGGGATGATCAGTCTGTAGGGACGATGTTTCGATAACAGACTGGTCCGTTGTTAAATGCGGCTGAAGAATCTGATTGTGCAGAACAGGGGCAACATTGTAGTTCGACAGAAGTTGGTCCTGATAGGCGTGAAAACTGTAAACACCCTCGTCATCATCATTGGGTTCTTCCTTTATCTCAAGGTACAGTTCGTTGCTGTGACCCTGGTTGATATTTGATGTGCAGTTCTCTATAATATTTTTGTCATGGTCCAGAGTTTTGGCTAAATCCAAATCGGCACTGTCGACATCGCGACGTCCGGTCCTACCCACACAAGTTGATGTGTTTGTTGTCTGTACAGCGGATGTTTCGTTTTGATATTGATTCCTTCTCTGAGAAGATAAAGATTCGTTTACAGAACAAGATGTTTTAGCATTTACAGTTCCTTCAGCATCATCTGTTATAATCACTGCTTTTTCGTCGTGCATTGTACTGTGTTTGCTGTTCCTATGTTGCCACAGGGAGCCAGCATTAGTATCAGACGCTGTTGAATAGGCAGACTTCAGCTCTGGCTTTAGCTGCTTCGCATAACCATATTCTTTCGGGTTTCCCCGACGTTTAGATGTCATTGACGACGCATGTCTCGTATCTTGGTCACTTTCGATGTCCGTGCTAATAAGCAAACAGTTGGCAGCTGACTGTTCATTTTCAGAAACGGTGATAGTGTCGTCGATTTTCACCAGGAATACTTCATCCTGATCAAGCGTTATGCCAATCAGACCTTGAATACTGAATTCTGACTTGTAGTGCAGTCCATTCTTGCAAAGCAGAGTTATGGTTTCTGCGATGAGGCCCGTAACGCGCGCTTGATCTGTTTTGGCAACCATTTCCCTCTCAACTAGACTAGGTGAGGTTCACCTTCACTGCTAGATTACTATACTGGATACCGAACTTCCTGCAAACGAATGAATGTACAGTAAGATTAAGCAGTGAAACAACTATTTCTCTCACTTTGTATACCATCATTTGAACCAAACAAGTAATCACAGATTGCCACTTTTAATCACTACAACTACTTTTATAGCTATCTAATTTAATATCAAAACTGTTTTCACTATAATTTGATCTTAGCAGGACATTTGCATAGTGCCTTTGAAGAACTTAAATTCAGTGGTAGAACTGGTCAACAAATAAAGTCCAACGGATGTGCTGGAAGAGGATGAAAAATAACGCTACTGTAATACATAGTTATCAGTTATCTATTGTAGTTCAGGAAAAAACTGTAAAATATACATCTTTGTGGTACCAGCGGTCATATTATTTTAAATAATTGATGGACATGGTAGGTTCATTTACATGGTTGGCCTGTAAACAAATCGCATCCATATTGCAAATAGTCCTTATACAGGTAAGACGCCAAAGGTTGCTAATGATAGTAGTTAGAAATACTCAGATGAATAATAATTATAGGACACACTTTCATGAAAACCAACCTTTAACAAGTCTTCCGCACGCATGTATTTTTAAAGAATGCCTTTTCCGGTGTGATAACGGTCTTCCTAAACACCAGCAGTTTTCAAACAGTGGTACCAAAGACATCTCATATTAATATAAGATGCCAAAGATGTTAACATCTTTGGTCTATGCATGCAAGGAGGCCTATTGTCCGTTATAATAATAAGAGGTCGTTGCCTATTGTAGTGTATTGTATTCGAACATTTATTAAGCGCTTCTAGCGGGAGGGCCATTCAGAAGCGCTCCCAGTGCGAGAGACCCCGAGAGAAAAGGCAAGTTTTAAGAAAGGTAAAAGAGGAAGACTGGAAGAGACATTAGGCCTACCTGAGAGAATAGAAGAACGAACGAACGGAGGAAGCTCATTCCAAAGAGCAGGGCCAATAGAAGCAAAAGACCTAGATTGAGCCAGAGAAGTCCTGACACGGGGAACAAGGAGGTCAAAACGGTTAGAGGAACGAAGAGGACGAAGAGAAGCAGTAGAGTGAGGTCGATGAATTAGGCTAAGTCACATAAATATTTCGGAGCGAAACCAAGTTGAGCCTTAGAAACAAGGATGAGAACCCTATAGAACCCTTGATGTCTATGATACGAGACTAAGTTGAGGTTTTTTCGGGAAAATCAATTTGGACGAGATGCCATGAACAAGCATTTCGACCAGAAAATATAAAAAATCGTCGAATTGAAGCAAAGAATTCGAAATGCGACAAACTGTACCATTTGAAGAGGCAAATCGACAAATGAGTCATTTTCCGGTAATATGTCACATTCACTAATTGAAGAAGCAAAAAAAATTTTTGGGCAAATTACACTGATTTTTGTTTGAAGCAAATCTTGAATATTTCTATTTCACTAATATATATTTGGTTTTGCACTAATATGTAAAATTATGAAGTTTTTAGCAGAAAGAAAATAGCCCTACGAAAAACGGAGTGGAATGTTTGTCCACTCCGTTACTCCGTTACCAAAACATATGAGCTATTTATATATAGTAGACAGCTTCCTACTGCGTAGTTTGACATGCCAATATGTTCTTAGTATTAATGTTTATAAAATAAATATAAAAGAAATTACAATACAAATGATTATTTAATTCCATCACATTTTAAATTTTGTTAAGAAGTTCCACTCCGTTACCGAAAGAAAAATAGGGAATCTAATCAACGTAAAGTTGACTGTAGTTTTTTTGGCCAAATAACAAAATAAAAATCACTTCAGCTAATCATTACCAGTGATCAAATGAACAAAAAAACATTAAAATATTTATGATGTTGTCTTAAAAATCTGCTCATAACATCAAAATTACATAAAAAATTACCATAAAAAGTTCCGCTCCGTTACCATTTGTCGAGAATTGAGCACAGAATGTGAAAAGTGAACTTTAAAAAAAACAGTCTGCCGAAGCAAAAATTTCTTTAAAATGTCATATATTGTTATATAAGTTGTATTAGAAATGATAATTTAAGTAGACGACTTATCCTGACAGTAAAATAAATTTTAGTACCTCAAGGGTCACATTCATGGTAACTGAGTGGACAGTTAACGGAGTGGACAAATTGTGTATCAGCACGGTAAATATCATATTATCTCTCATGCGTCCACATTAATCGTCGGTACACTCATTATATAGCTTATAAACGTTATATTAAAAATATTATTTAAATTATATTTATTCATAATCATTGCAAAAATGCAGTAACGGAGTGGATGTATTATGAAAAAACACATGAGGTACGTAATAAATGAAAATTTGTAAGAAATTTGTCTTAGCATTCAGATCCTGTATTAAGACATACTTACTTACATAGATCTTCACAGAAGAGATGTGTTAAGTTGCGTGACCAAAGAACTGGAAGGGTTGTGCGATACGAGATAATTTTTACATTTTAACGGAGCGGACATAATTTTCCGGGGACAAGTTAAAATATATTTTTAAAAATTATACTGAAGTTGTAAGTTTCTAAGTTGTATTTAGAAATATGCAATTATGTTTATTATAAAAGAAACAGTCACATTTTTTGGTTTAATGCAAATCATTTTGAAATTGTAGACGAAAGCAGTATGTACTATAGCCTAGGGACGGTAACGGAGTGGAACATTTTAAATTCAAAATAAATTGTAATAAATTATTTTATTGCTCTGAATTACTTTCAAAGGTCTTAAATTGTTGACTGATCAATAACGTTTTAATCTAATCACTTAGCATGATCAGACTAGGCATTGTTTTCTTAGAAATGACCGGGGACAGCTGAATTGTCAATTTATGCATTTACCGGAAAATGACTCAAATAGGCCTACTCAAATGATCGGCACGAAATAGTCATTTCGAACAGAAAATCATCTAAAACGTCCAGGACATTTTTAACATGTAAACTGGTGGGAAATTCCTCACCAGCCTTCTCAAATTCCCCACCAGTCCTTGCCCTTTTCCTCACCAGTGAATTTTGCCCTTTTTAGTCCAACTATAGTCGCCACCAATAATTAAATGATTTTACTGTAATTATGACCTCGAGGCTTGAAGTTCAATCCTATTGAGTCCATAGAGTAGTGGTAAGCCTAACATAACTGGCGTGAAGTGCAGTAGGCCTAGGTAGCGGGATCGCCTCCCGTAGACTAACCCTCCCAAGGTCCACTCAGCCTATCATTGGCGAGATGGCGCGTTTGTGAAAATGAGATGTAGAACGTGATAGGCAACTTGCAAGGCTGCCGTAGAGTTAAAATTCGACTCCTGTAACAATTTGTGATCATCCGTTCATACTGATTTGTAACCATACTGCGTAATTGTCAGTTTGAAGATATTAAACGAAGATTATTATTATCAGTATTATTGTTATTATTATTATTATTATTATTATTATTATCATCATTAATGAGTTCATTTTGATAATTTGACTGCTTGCAAGTTCAAATATTTAAAATAGGCCTACATGTCTCTCAAAATCTCTGTTGATCAGTGTTTTTGACCAGTGTTACCACTCCTTGGGTTTTTGCTTGGGTTTTTCTTGTTTAATTGAAACTTTATTTTTCATTAATTAAATCAATTTTTGAAATGGTCTCGATGATCGAAGTCAATAAATAAATGGCGCGATATGCGTATAAGCATACGAGTCTATTGCTAGACTCGTATGCTTTGAGTCTCTGTGTGTCTTTTGTGTGTGTGTGTGTGTGTGTGTGTGTGTGTGGTTATGTTTATGTAATATACAATTGTACATCTGTATTTGTATATATCCATATGCATAAAAGCGTATGCATGCACATATCTGGACACATACGTAAGCCTAATTCCGTTTTCTTGCATGACAAAAGTGCTGTTTATGCGAGCATAAGTGTGATTAAGTTCTAACTAAAATCTCATCAATAAGTAAACAATGCTCAGAAAGTTAGAGAAGTCACCACTCAATCATAAAATGAAGGGACCAAGCAATGCATCACAAATTTATATGTCGGACTGATCTCCCAATATTTTCCAGTAAGGAGACTTTTTGTGTTTCTCTGCTTGTCTCTTACATGTGTCCTTGTATCATTGTGTATGTCATAGTATGCCTTTGTGTATGTGTGTGTGTGTGTGTTTGTATTTCTGCATGCGTTTGTGGGTGTGTATCAGTGCATAAATCTTGAATTGCATATCTCTGAATAAGATGGTGCCCTGTGCTTAGCTTGAGAGTAGCACTTTGGAAATTTAGAGTTTACGATAACAATTACACTTCTCTGCTCCTCCAATACCTTATCCCTGAAATTCTGAAATCACTCCATAGACATAGTTCTGCCCCTGGATCTCGACCTGGATTAAATTCTGACCTTACTTGCCTATCAATTTTTTTGACTGAGTGCCTTTGAATAAACTGGTTCCCACATATCTTTTTTGGTGCTCTACAATTCTCAAGATTACAATATTTCTTCACCATGTTTCCCCTTATAGATAAATTATAGAAAACACACTTCATGACATTTCTTAGTTTAATAACTGAAACTTTAAAAGTTTTTAAAGTGATTTATGTCTTGCCACTCTCTTAAACTTACCAGAGAGACAGGACTCTCGTATGTTAACTTGCACTCCTCAAACTAAATGCCTTCACTTTCCTGTTCCTAAGAATTAAATTAAATGACTGTTTAACGCATACAGGCAAATATAAGCAATGGCCAATGAGGAAATGAATACAAGTCATTCAATTCTCACAAAAGTGCATCAAAACAAAAACACCCCCACTCAATTCCGAACGCTCTGAGCAGCTAAGGCAACTTGGCATTCAAGGCCTCTGGGAAAACAGAAACAGATATTCGATGCTTATGGCTAAAATAACACAAACAACAAAATAGAAAAGAATCAAGAACCGACTCTAATCTCCTTATGAAAGAAAGAACGCAGTACCACAGCCTGCAACCTCAAACTCGATAAAATTACAACACAACAAAATAGAAACAAAAACACGAAACAACTGTAATCTCCTTAGGAAAGAAAGAATGCAGTACCACAGCCTGAAACCTCAAACTGGCTAAAGTAACAACACAACAAAATAGAAAAGAAACAAGAAACAACTGTAATCTCCTTAGTAAGAACGCAGTACCACTGCCTGCAACCTCAAACTGGCCGATGTAGACACCCTTGTACACACTCTCTGTACATACGAAGTCGTACCACAGCAGCAAACCATGATAAATACTTAAAGCAATAAACAATATAGAAAAAGAAAACGCTCTTGAGCAGGAAAACACCGAGTAAGAAAATGCTGTCCAGCAGAAACAATATAATACAAATACTTTGTAATACGTTTAGTCATTTAACTTTGCTTAACACAGCTTAGCAGTCAACAAAGACATTAACAAATTAACATAAACTCACAAAACGTTTACATCTAAGGTGAGGAATTCAAAACTGGAATGAAGCAACTTCAGTAAACATGGATAGGTAAAGATGGAGGCAGATTGAAGACATCACTTGAGAATTGCAGTGATATGCATTGGAACAATGTCAGTGTGCTTCTACTGTTCCAACGCCATGACTTGATATGCACGCATGACTAGCTTTACCTGCACAACAGAATAAAATCAGTCTGTACATTCCAGAAGCAATTCAATTAACCAAGCTAAACATTAGAGGATTGTCCATGTAGGCTTCAACCCAAACTAAAGGAAAGAATCACACTTCCATTAGCAACCATGCTCTTTCAAAACTACTGGTAATGTAATGGTAATTTTAATTAGTAACTTCTATCATGCCGTTGTCTAATGCACAAGGCACCGACTGATGGCACAACAAATCCAAGCCATAAGACTGATAGATCTAAAAACTTCTCCATAATGTAATTATGTACCAAAATGCACAAGGCATTAATAGTTAGTTCCTTCAGGAGACACTGTAATCAGAAAATAATCTGTTTGCAAATGCAGTTGAAATCTTCTAGGTTTGGAAACTTGAAGTCAGGCAACAGTGGGTACGTAAGTTGAAACAGACGAGACTTCAGCACATAAAATCTAGCGAAAGAACAATCTGACGAGAGATACGAACCCATGCAGTCTGTGTTATAGGGAGAGTGCTCCAATTGGCTAGTGTCACATTCTGTAATGTCCAAGACTCCCACATCTACATCCTGGATTTGAATCCCGGTGTTTCAAGTGAAATTGACATTCATTGCTAAACACAGTAACCAGTAAGGATAGGCAGACCAATTTGTTGGTCAGATGTCATCATGTTGGCGCTTCCAAACACCCCTTAACCAAGAACCACTGTGCCATCAATGACCATTGTTGATAGAGGAATGCAACAGACAGATTACTATTTTGATTTAATCTATATTTGTAGTGCATTAAGCATCACTATCTAATGACCAACTGTCAATCGATGCACTGAGCACTTGTGAGTTAAGGACTGGCTCAAGGTCCCTACACAGCAACCGTCGGGGGGGGTGGGGGTGTGTGAACCTTACTGTCCACATTACCAGGCGAGCGCTCTAATCGGTTGGTTACCGTGTCCCACCGATATCTTAATTATCTTAATTTATAAAAGTCACCTGCCTTTGTATCCATACAATTCCTCAGATGAACATTTAAATAGTTGATTCCTTGACAAAGCGGAACTAACGTCCACAAGAATGGCTCTCCCTAACAAAAACAGACACCACTACTGCCATTATGACTGACGGTTATGGTTATAACATCATCACACATAATTCACCACATCATCGTCATCTGGAATTCATTATTAACCATCACCACTGACCATTTATAAATAAAAAATTCAACTAGTCTAAACACACAGTTACCGAAATGGAGAAGGTGGTTGCTACATGTGCATGGAGCCAATTGCAACATTCCATTTGAAGTAATACTTCATTACTAATAATAATAATACAATTTATATAGCGCCATAGCACAGCCGAGGCTGAAGAAAAGGTTGCTTTACGCGAATTTTAAAAAAATCAACAACAGTTATGGGACACGGTAAAAAGATAGGTCTTGAGTCGTGATTTGAATGTCTCCAGAGATGGAGCATACTTCACATTTTCGGGAAGACTGTTCCACACAGTGGGTCCAGCGACAGAGAAGAAAGAGACTGCCAAATCTTGTTTGTCATTATGTACTAATTACCACAAAGCCTTAAGCAGGTACTATCACCATAAAGTATGGACTTCCAACTTCATGGAAGGATGTTCGTGCTTTCAAAAACCACTTAAACTCTAACTACTAGCACTTGTGCTAACGACTGACAATGTAAAGCACTCCAGAGCTAGCCACCTACTTTTGATGCTAAATAAATATAATAACTGACTAACACACCATTTAGGACATCATTAGCTTTTGATTTATTTTAAATTAGCTATAGTAAGAGTTGCACATACACAGGTACATTACAAGTACAACAGGTAAAACTACATGTACTGATGTCATCTGATGTCTTCATTCATCACTTATCACCACCTTCACCTCTAAACTCGTTACTTCTTAGTGCCATTATCACAATACTCAATTATAATACTACTAATAAAAATACCGATAATAATAATATAACAATTAATACTATAATAATAAAATAATAAAAATAGAATAACAATAATAATATCATAATAGGCATCAGTTGATGTGTGCTTCAAAGTGAAACCATGCAATGGCCAACAACCGCAATCCATTTGAAAAGTCAGGTGAGAATCCAGTAAGTCAGCTAAGCTAGATCATACAGTTGACTTGTCGATATTTATCAGGAGAGTTTTTCTTTGTTTCAAAAGATTGTGTGCAACTGATTGAGTACGTGCACTCACATGTGAGTTATACGTACATTAATCAAGACCATAATATTTTAATTACCAACATTATATGCATTTGTGAAAATAATACACATTGGTTCAAAGGTTAACTTACTTGTTCCACACATTTCTGCCGATGTCCATTAAGAGTGACATACTTAACAGCATACGAGTCCAGTTTAAGAAGACAGCGTATGGACTGGTATTTGATAAAAGCATGTCCAATGAACAGGAACATACCAAAACCTAGCAGAAACAAAGAGAAACAAAACAATGATCATACTCAATATCTGGTGGTGACAAGTGATGAAGTAATATCTGACCATCAGACATTAATGCTACATCACCAAAAACACTGAAATGGTATCAACTGCCAACTGTCTGTCAGTTGGACTCCATTGGTTGGGTTCTACATGTGTGTCAAAGCCTGCCAGTGGTGTCTTTTCTAGTTGTCCAAGTGTCATTGGTTAATGATGAACTAGTTGTTCTTAATGAACTTTACCACCAATTAAGGTAGCACAGGCCATGCTTCTGTGAGGTATTTAAAGCACTGCTTGGATCTTCCCATGGACAGCATATGGTCAGTGTACCCATATAAATAACCGAAAATACCTTTCTACCCAGGCAGATACCTAACACCAATCTCAGGGTTAACCATCCACCAAACTAATCACTGGACACAGCTCATTGAAAGATTAATGAACATGCCAATACAGCTGCATCATTACCAAGAATCAAATTGGCAAAGATAAATGAACTAGAGGTAATATCTGAATTGGATGCGAAGAAGTCTGGAACTCATCTTAATCAAATGCGTGACGCTGCTTCAATGCACTCCAACTGAAGCTGGGACAGTTTAATAAAATTGTCAGAATAGAAGAGGTTTTCTCGCTTACTGTTGTCAAGTGGCTGTGGACTTTCGTGGTTGAAACTCATTCTGAAGCATTTCATGTCTCGTACGGTCAGACACTGAAGAGGAAACAGTGACCGGACAAGGATTCCAGCACTCTTAATTGCAGCAGCTGCACGAAAGTCGAAATCCAATTCAAGACTAAAACAAGATCAAAAATTTAACTGCAACATTTCAGCTGTATGTTTAAAGTTTTTTTATTCAAATCTTGCTCTGTCTGTTGGCACAGGTTCTCAAATGACCTGCCTTATGGATCGCATGCAACAATGTAAAAGGTGATCCGAAAGCGCCCGAGTACTGGTAGTAGTAATCAGTAGAAACTGTAACTGGAAATTTATATAGCACCACTTCAAGAGAAGCTACTCAGAGGCACTCACTATGCAAGCCTAAACGATGCTAGCATGGAATGTCACTAATACATAAAAGTTCATCATTCACCGGTTCAAAAATAACTTCAAAAGTCACTAGAGGAGATCTCTCACACACAATGCAAGTACTGGTAGTCATTATTATTAATTTGTAAGGCATCAACTGACGGTGCCCCAAAACCAACTGTAATCAGATCCAATATCCAGCCTATAATCCAGGAAGACAGAGAGGCAGCCTATGGTTGCTAAGCAACTTGGAAAAGGTACATCTTAAGCCGAGAACAAGAGAGTCTAAGCCGATGTGCAAATGACAGAAGTGACTGGGCAGAACAAACAGATAGATAGGAAGATAGAATAAGTCAAACCAAAAAATAGTTATCGATGACACCATTAATAATCCAATCCTGCTTTTAGTGATGTCACAGAATCAGACCACCAATGTGGCACAGTGTTATGTTGCTATGATCAAAGTTTTCTTGCAGTAAGAAGCCCATAACCTTAGGATACAATGGAAACTAATTAGATTACATGTCATTAGGCCTAATTACATGGATTAGGTTAAAATGGAGATTAATGAAATTGCATGTCATACCTGTGGATGTGCAGCAGAGCACCTGTACGCAGTGATTCGTAACTTTTGATGACTTCAAATATTGTAACATCACCAGCCATAATGGGAGAGAAGTTAGCACCATTGTCCAGAAGTTTGTAAACAACGTCATCATGTCCTTGCCTGGCTGCCTAAAATACAGGGATAAAATTACTGTAGTGTGCGTACTGATGTGTATATCTTTTTATATGCGGAGAGTCTAAAGGGATAGATTATATTGCACCGCCTGTAACAGTTGGTCTTGCATCTGCCTACAACTCTCTGTGAACCCTTGTAAGGGATAGCCTGGAAGATGTGCCTGTGATGGGTAGAGGGAACCATCCTTGTTTTTATATGAAATAAAAGAAGAGTTCTTTAGGGGGAAATCTGTGTTGTTCTTGTCATACAGCATCGTTATTTTGCTGAAGAACAGAACGATGATGTGTTGGGTGCTATATCCCTAGCAACGAGTCAGTGCTCAGTATGTCTGTCACAATAATTATGTATATGTACGCATGTTCAGTATGCTTCCAGTTAAGTACCAAATGGTAGGTAGTGAAGTATTTAGTTATGTATGCATGTATGTATCTGGCTATTTGTAAGCACATTTTTTGAACCTCACAAGGGCACTTAAAACCTCAAAAGGGCACTTATCTATATATATCTTGATATTTGTAAGACAAATTATAAGAAATTCCTCCCAGGCATAGTCACTGGGGTGGTTGGACCTCTCAACCAAAACACAAAATCCCACAATAAAACACCCTTTTCAATGTTTACGATTCAACTGGTTACTGCAACAAATCCATGGAAATAATTAAGTTGCCTCAATTATAATCAACTGCTTGCCTTGATAAGTGCTGTCTCGCCATCACAAGTTCTATCATCAATACGTGCACCCAGACACAGCAGAAATCCAACAGTTTTGGCAAAACCCTAAACACAACATTTCTCACAAATGCAACATTTATCATCAGAAATAACTCAATAATCAATAGCCTAATCAACTAGTACAGCATTCAAGACAATTTTTTATATCTTATTACCTGATGGAGTCCGCAGCAGCCAACTATTCTGAAGCAGGAGCCCAAGGTTAGAACAATCTCTGCAGCTGAGGCTGCGAGACATATGCACAATCATCGCAATCAAACAAAATGGCATTTGTTTAATCTCTAAACTTAAACAATGACCTCCCTTGTACGTGTCAGCAACACCAAGTGGCCACCCACAGCTGACAAATTATTCAAAAGTCTCCAGAAACAGCAATACCAAGCGCTTTTAAAAAGTTCTCAACATGTGCTGTGTAAACTCAGATACATGGCTGAACTGAATTCTAAACTGGTGAATGTTGCAAATCCTTTCCACTTACAAAGTATCTGCTGCAGTGGCCTGCAGTCAGAGATTCTCTTTATTGTATAAATTTATTTCTTAAACCTACATGCATACATGGCAAAGTTTTTGTGCAAAAGCCTGGTAAGTGAAGTTTGAATGTTCTCTGTGTTTTTAGCATGATTTCACTAGAAAGGAACTTGACATCCTTCCACAGGACTTCCTCTGTAGCCCTTCACAAAGTTGCTTTTAAAATATCTTGGTGAAAATTTTGGTAGACCAGATGCATTTTTGTGGCAAATAAATTATCTACTTCTTATTCCGATACCCTACCACTATGGTCTACAATCTGCATCTAATATAAGAACTGGAAACACAACAGCAGCGATATCATATTCCTGATGATTTAACTGAGTAACAAGTAAAGAAGCCAATGATTTCTGAACAAACACCATGCCTCCATCTGCTGAATGCGAAATCAAAGAACAACAGATGTCAGATAAATCTGGACAACAGTCACAGATCGGCTGACGCACTTTGCTTAGCCTGAACTTTCACAGAAAATCTATAAGAACTTCTGAAGGAAACGAACCTGTTGAGCAGCAATCATGAGAGGTGTGGTACCATTTTCCTTCTTGGCATTAACCAAGGCACCTCGCTCCACCAGCAGCCTCAGCAGGAAGTTATTACCTGTCCAGAAAGAGGAAAAGAATTAACAATTACAAATGTGTTACCGCAGCATAATTCTGTCTCCTGTCTTTTGATTGTTGTGATTGTTTTGTGCCTCAGGTAAATGTTTTTCAACCTCAAGACCAGTGTTATTTTCGTTCCAGGGAATAGAATAGGAATAATAATTATTTAATATTAGTTCCACGGAACGAAAACTGGAACGAAAAATAATTGTGGAACGAGAATAGAATAGGAATAAAAATTTCAATATTTTTCGAGAACGAGAACGGAATAGAATAAAAATTAATTTTCAAGACGAGAACGGAATAGAATAAAAATTAATTTTTAAGCTGCCCAACCGATAATTCTAACGTTGACTAGGCCTAATAACTATACGGAATGACGACGGCTCTTGATTGACGTCACGGTGCGGCGCTAAGATGAAGCTACTCCGCATCTTCTATATTCTATAAATAATATACGCTCTTTGATTCAAACTTCTGGCAACAAGAGTGAGGTACTCAGATTCCCCATCAAATATCAAACAATGCTCCTGACAGCATTGCAGCAGAACTTTCTAAATACATTCAGGAAATTGAAGAACATGTCCCCTTTGACTTCTGGCAGAGTAGACATTCAGTTTACCCACGGCTCGCTGTTATAGCTGAGGATTTAACTTCAGCTGCCGCATCAGAGGCGTTCGTAGAATCATTTCTGTTGCAGCCTTGCAGGATGGATGTCTACACGTCGCAGAAATCGATTCAGCAAATTCCTTGAAATTCGGGTGTTTTTTAAACTCAACAGTAATATAATTGACTGGTAACTTTTTATTGTGTCTGCCTATAAACTGTTTTATTATCAGTCGCATTCACATTGTCCGACAGACATTAACAGTTCACGTTAGAACTGTGATAGCTGTAAGTGGATTTGGAAGTGGAACTACAAATAATTTTTTTCTGGAACTAGAACTGGAACTAAAATTATTTATAAAGAGGAAGTGGAACTAGAATAAGAAAAAAAATTATTTCTTAAGAGGAACTAGAACTAGAATAAGAATAAAAATTATTTCTTAAGAGGAACTAGAACTAGAACTAAAATTATAGCAGTGGAATAGAATAAGAACTGGAATAGAAATTAATGCTGGAACTAAAATAACACTGCTCAAGACCATGGCTCTGATTCCGAAAGCCACATTCGCCGAGAGTACAGCCAGTGAAGTTTTGAGCCACTGTTGCTCAGTATAATCCCAATATGGACATGTTAAGCACTCTTGTGGGTTTCTTAAAAGTAGCCAGATACATAATACATACCTAAAAATTAATGTGGCTGTCAGAGGAGAAGTGTCTACAGAAGCATTTGAACAAGTGTCGTTAATCTTTTGTGCCTCAACTAAAATTCTCACCATGAACCTGTAAGGTTTTCAATTGAAAACCAAACAAACATTACTACAACATGATTATAACAACCCTAGAACATCTGTTCTGAAAATATGAAGTACATGAGGTGTGGACCATCTTCAGTGACCAGAAAAAAAACTTAATACTGCTACGGACAAGGAGTGCCACTGAAGGGGTGTTAACAACTGACCATTGTGCACGGCAGCCATCACAAGAGTCTGACCGGATGCATCTCTCTGCTCCAGGTCCCAAATGGCTCCTTCTCTCTCCAATGCAAACTGTACCAGCTTCACATCATTTTTGAAAACAGCATCACCCAAAGCCTCTGCAGAAACAAAAATTAATTAATTGAGATAAGTCAAGAGATCAACAACAAATAGATAACCAGTAACTAGTCACTTCAGCAGATCTGAAACATCCTACAGCACAATGTTTAATAACATCTCAAGTGAACTTCTTCCTTCATGTATCTATGTAAGTACTTCAGTACACATGCAGACCAAGTGCTATAGTGCTTTTATTTATTGCTATTAGTGCTATTAAAGTTCATTAGGAAGAAAAGGTTTCTATGTACACACATAATGCTCAGGCAAATGAAAGTCACCACTTCAAGTACAACAAAAAGATTCCCAGTCACAGTTGACACCATGTTCAGAGTTCCTGGTTCACTCTGAACTGCAGGTGTGGAATGAATAAGTGCACGTATGATAGAATAGCAGGTATAATAAACATTAAGTATGCTAGCCAAAGCTTTTATCAAAACACCTCACACTCCTCTTTTAGTCGTCACTCTAGCAAAGTAAAGCAATGCCAAAGCTCACCACTGGTGAGGTTAACAAGACTCGGAGGCACAACTCTTGGCTGAAAATAAACAAACGAAAAAACCACACCATTCAGAAGGTTTAACCGATCTCATTAGAACACATAATCTTCATATTCCTGTACTAGGTAACACTTCTGAATACCCACATTAGACATCAAGACCTCAGGAAAATTATCACGATTTGCTCAAATCTTAAACAAAAGACAGCCAACTAGGCAAAACCAACAGCATCTCTGAAATTACTGTAATGAATTCTTCTACATGCACTCTACAACCAATGACAACACAGTTGCTAACAGCATTTCTACTAGGACCTGTACTCAGACGTTAGAACTATATAAAAATCACTTTCATCGTCATACACTGTCTATAACTATAATCATCATCACCATCAACATCAATATCTTCCCTTCCTTATCAACATCAACATAATCATCGTCATCAGTAGAAGCAGCAGCCATACTGCCACTACCATCAGCAGATTACCTACCAGTTTACGAATGTCAAGCCCCATTGCGGCCACACTAAACTTTAGAAGTCGATCTGAAAATTAAACGTCACAATTTCACCATTGCACAAAACTCCAAAATAACTACTTGACAATTATTATCATAATTATAATATTAATATATAATTATTATGAGGCACAAAGTATATTGAGTGAATGACCGGCTCGAGGTCTTTAATGCTAACGGTAATAGGGGAGGCTCGAACCCATACTCCCAGCGTTAAAAGCACAGCGCTCTAAACATTTCACTAGTACTGACTACAAGACAATCATTAAAATTTCAAACCTAACTCCTGATGAAATTTACATTTAGCAAAAAGCACTGACAATTAAAATTATTATTACCATTAAACATTTTTTAACCTGCACAAACTCATAATGAACAGTGAAGATGAGGTTTAGCTAGTCAACAACTAGATGCAAGCACGGTTAGATATCCAGGTGTTTGAAAGCCATTGCATTGGTTTCATTTTGCAGCCTTTGTATCGTCAGGTTGGAAGCACCACTGACGAGTTTTCTTGAAGAGGTACTACATATCTCGAAAGGCTCAAGCCTGTAAAATCGGCTGGTAATGCAGAGAGTATGGGTTGGAGACTACACTCAGGAAGTCACTGTACATATAACTGAACATTTATAAAAGCGCCACTGAACAATTCAAGTTATCAACGATTCAGAGGCACTTCCGACCCAACTCAGCGAGCCATCACTAACAAATAAAATGAACTTCACGCGTTTCCGGAACAGGGGAAGAGAAAGGCCGAGGAACTCAAGCTGCAATTCCTGTGGATGACGGTCTGCACTGTGTAAGGACCGTGATCAAGTCCTTCAGGCACAAGTGCTCAGTGCCATCGAGTGTTCAGTCATATGGTCATGCAAGCATTTCTGAACTTATGAAGGAGGGCAATATCAAATACAGTTGTATGTAGATATTGTATTGTAGGTATAGATTGTACTGCATAAATATGCACTTACAACTGTTGGCTTGTAAAAGGAATTACTAAAAGGCCTTTGTTACTATACTGTTACTACCGTACCTAAATGAAATTATTACGGGATGACTTCTGGCTAAAGTTTGGACCATGAGACAGAGTTAGAAAAAAAGCCTCTGCATGTTGCTCCTACCTGCTGAGCTGTTAGCAGCATCCCTGGTTGGACTGGTTGACTCAGAGTTAGAACGAACATTGCCGAAATCTGCAGCTCTGAACCTAATCTCAGAAGGCGATGATGGAACAGCTGGAGAATTCAGTTTTCCTTCAGAAGATGAACACTCTGAATTCCACGTGAATCTGGTGTTCCTTGGAGATGAAGCAACTGTCGTCATATTTTCCAAACCAATTTCATGATCGCTTAAATCCTCCACGCTTGAAACCGATGGTCTACGAGGTGAATCTGTTACCCCAAAACTGGTCTTCTTTATTAAACTTCTAAGCCCTTGAATGCCATCTTTAGCCATACCCTCCATGAATTTCTCCTTCAAAGTTTCTCCGAAAGTGTAAGCAGATTCAGTTGACGTTTTCACAGCTTCACCCCGCTGCACTAACTGATTGCTGTTTACACCCTCTGCTCTTTGTTTACCAGCGAGAGGTACTGATTTAATTGTAAACTGCGTACTACCACTACAGAATTTTTTAACTGACTTCTCCTGTGTTTTGGGAGAGCTGTTCTGTTTTAGGTCTGTTTCAGAGTTGGCGACTGTTCCAATGTTGACAAGCAGTGCATGCCTTGCTCCAAGTCGATTCTCAAAGGCACTACTCTTTTCTACCATGCAGCTGTTGTCAACGTATTTTTCAGACAGATTCTCCTGCAACCTCTCTGTTCCAATTTCCTGACTGAAAGGCTCAACTTCCATTTCACACACATTTCCATCAGTCAAGTTATCCTGTAATTGTGTCGCATCATTTTGAGAAATTTCTCCAACGCCTTCCTCCGTATCTTTGGCATGACCTTCTAGTACATTCTCTTTGTGAGAGTTTTTCAAAATACCCTTGATCCCTATTTCAGAAGTTTTTAAAAGAGTCATGTTGACCGGAGCAGGAGATTTGTGTACAGTTACATTCTGATTGTCAGAAGGTTTTACGCTAGTCATATTATCTTTTGTCTTGCCCATCCCCAGCAGATCCAGATGCTCAGGTGTAAAGCAGACATGACCAACTTCTACTCTGTTCTCAATCGAGTTATCTTGGCTGAGCCGGTCACTCTGATGAACAACTGTGTCGTTCTCTGAGAAGTTATCTTGAAATGCATCTTTTTGCTGTACTATGGCATTATCTTTCTCTTGAACATCAAAATACGAGTTCCCTGGTAATCCTCTGCTCAGACATACTTCAGCAGTCAGATCAGCTGAGCCTTTACTATCTATTTCCAGACTTTCAGCAATTTCACTTTTGCAAACAATGCTACTCAGGGCTACAGTATCACGATGCAAATCTCTGTCTTCCTCAGACACATCTGTCTGACAAACACTGGCCAACAATTCATGTAGTTCTTTGGCACTTTCTTCCCCACTACTTGTCTGCAGCGCATGTGCATCCCCTTGAGCAAAACTATTTGATTCCAAAAAGAGCTCTTCCAAGAGTTCGTGAAACTCATCCATTTTCACTACACTAACATTTTTCTCATCCAACAAATCCACATTACTCTGAGACATATTTCTGAAGCGAAGATCATCCTCATCCACTTCACCTACTGGAATTGAAGTTCCACTGTTCTCAATTTCTGGGCAAAGAGGTAGCTGCACTGTATCAGCTTGCTCATTGCTGTGCTGTTCTACAATTTCCTGTTTGCATGCAACAAACGACGGGGCATTTAAGTTGTAAATACAATCAGTAATGTCCATTCCAGCAATCGAGTCATCCCTAACCCCACTCTCTTCAGTTGCTCTTCTACATCCGAGCTGATCTTCGATGACCTTCCCAGTGCCAAGAGCAACTGCATCAATTTGCCTTTTGCTCTCTGTGACTGAGCTGTCTTTCATAATCAGCATTTCAAGTGCTATTGCGTCTACATTATTCTCAAGCTTAATCCATGGTAGTAGGCTCACTTCTGTGGATTCAGCTTGCATTGTCTCTGGTACAAAAGCAATGGCCTTTTCTAAGCTGACATCTTGAACTGCACAATCATCACCTGCAACCATTTCTTCATCATCCTGGAGCACAGCCACATTAGGCTCTTCATTTCTCATGGCCAAGTTCTTTCCTACATTCTTGTCTAGCTCAACAGCCTGCAACTCATCACTCCGAACTATATCTGTTAATAATAAATCTCCCTGCAACCAAATATTTTCGACCCTATCACGTAATGTCTGTGCATTATCTTCAGTTTTGATAACTTGAACTGCACACTTGACTCGTGGATCAGCTGCCAAAGCATGGCTCCTTGAGGCAGGAATTTCAGCTGCATTGGGATGCATTATACTGCTTGGTAAAGGTAGAGTTGCATGGTCTTCTGTTTTAACTAAAACAACTTTTGTGACAGCAAGCTGATTACAGTCTGCTGTCACTTTCACTCTCTCCTCCGCACATTGGGCAACTGGAATTATAGTTTGCCTAGCCAAAGTGTCATCTGTTACCACATTCCCTCTGACTTCTTTTCCATGAACAGAACTTAAAGCGGAAGTCTTTTCATTATCCATTCGCTGAATGTAGCCAGCAGAATGACCAAAATTCTCTGACGAATGGTTAAAAAACTTCAGAAATCCATGACTCGGTTCGACCAATGCTTTAATTTGCTTACCATCCATGTGGCATGCATCATTCAAATCATCCACACTCTTTTTCTGAGTATCTGCACTCCTTTCTTTCAACTGCAAAGTTGCAGCTGCTTCAACGTTTCCAATGCCAGCCGAGCCAATGCATTGTGTTGGATAATGGTTTTCAGTACAAAACCGTTTTGAAGAAGGAGCATCCATTTCAGGAGAGTCAGTCTCGTTGAAATTTCTTTTCAGCGAAGAAGCATGTTTTGAAGCTTCATCACCAAGAAGAGCACTTGTCTTCTGAAGCCTATAATTCCTAATACTCATGAGTTTGGACTCCTGGTACTTGTTAAAGTATTCTGTCAAATCACTTCCTTTGCACACAGCAACAGGTTTCTTCTCAAGAGTTTCATTTCCGATAATAGTTTCACTTCTGATAGTTGTATCATTGCTCATAGTAGTTTCATTGCTCATAGTAGTTTCATTGCTCATATTAGTTTCATTTTTGATAGCAAAACTTTCAAATCCAGAACTAACTCTTGAGCTGTTTGTATTCTGAGATAGAGAAGGTGTCGTCCAACTGTCAAGAACAGCACTTTTCTTTGGAATCCTATAATTCCTGATAACAAGAAGTTTTTGCTGCTGATACTTCTCAGATTCTGTCAACACACTTCCTTTGCACAATGCATCAGTTTTCGTCTCATGAGTTTCATATCTCACAGTAGTTTCATCTGGCACTCTAGTTACATTTTGAGAACTCCTGATTGTTTCTTCAGCATCCTTTCTTTCTGATCTTGTTACATTTTGAGAACTCCTGATTGTTTCATCAGCATCCTTTCTTTCTGATCTTGTTACATTCTGAGAACTCCTGATCATTTCATCAGCATCTCTTCTTTCCGATCTCGTTACATTCTGAGAACTCCTGATTGTTTCATCAGCATCTGTTCTTTCTGATCTTGTTACATTCTGAGAACTCCTGATCATTTCATCAGCATCTGTTCTTTCTGATCTTGTTACATTCTGAGAACTCCTGTTTGTATCATCAACATCCTTTCTTTCCGATCTCGTTACATTCTGAGAACTCTTGATTGTTTCATCAGCATCTGTTCTTTCTGATCTTGTTACATTCTGAGAACTCCTGATCATTTCATCAGCATCTGTTCTTTCTGATCTTGTTACATTCTGAGAACTCCTGATTGTATCATCAACATCCTTTCTTTCCGATCTCGTTACATTCTGAGAACTCCTGATTGTATCATCAACATCCTTTCTTTCCAATCTCGTTACATTCTGAGAACTCCTGATTGTATCATCAACATCCTTTCTTTCCGATCTCGTTACATTCTGAGAACTCCTGATTGTATCATCAACATCCTTTCTTTCCGATCTCGTTACATTCTGAGAACTCCTGATTGTATCATCAACATCCTTTCTTTCCGATCTCGTTACATTCTGAGAACTCCTGATCATTTCATCAGCATCCTTTCTTTCCGATCTCATTACATTCTGAGAACTCCTGATCATTTCATCAGCATCCCTTCTTTCTGATCTCATTACATTCTGAGAACTCCTGATAATTTCATCAGCATCCCTTCTTTCTGATCTCATTACATTCTGAGAACTTCTGACTGCTTCATCACCAACCTTTCTTTCTGATCTCGTTACATTTTGAGAAATCCGGATTGTATCATCAGCATCCTTTCTTTCTGATCTCGTTACATTTTGAGAAATCCGGATTGTATCATCAGCATCCTTTTTTTCTGATCTTGTTACATTCTGAGAACTGCGGATTGTTTCACCAGCATCCTTTCTTTGATTACCATCCTTCCTACCGTCATCACCCTTTCTTTGATCAGCATTTTTCCTATTTTCAGCATCCTTTCTTTTCTCAGCATCTTTCCAACGATCATAATCCTTCCTTTTATCAGTATCTTTCCTACTGTCAGAATCCTTTCTTTTATCGACATCTTTTCTACCGTCAGCATCCTTTCTTTTATCGACTTCTTTTCTGCTGTCAGCATCCTTTCTTTTCTCAGCATCCTGTGATGGTTCCATGCCCACAGTGGCCTTTACCATGTCCAACTTCTTAGTGGCATCCTTATTAACTGCATGTATCTTGCTACTGCTGTGGCTAGAGCTGGGCTTTAGATGCAAGTCTTTGTCATCTGTCTTACCACTCCTAATCAGAGATGATGCAACACCTGAATTGTGATGAACTGGTTTCCTCGTCATACTGCCATGACCTGAAGAATGTCTTCCTTCAGTTTTCAAATAAGGTTTGCTGTGTCTGCTTTGATCGACTGGCAGTGTCCTATCCCTAACCAATGACACTTCACCAGTCTTGCTTGCTCTGGGTCTGTTGGCTTGATCCACATGAGCATGCTTTTCCTTTGAGGTGCTGGGATTTTCAACACTCTTTAAGATAAGTTTATTTGCTGTATTATCAGAGTGAGGCAGTACATGACTAGATTTATCTTGTTTGACCATCCACTGCTTTTCGTGATCTGTCTTAAACTTTCTGTGCTGATCCTTGTTTCGCAGTGAGCTATCTTTTGAATGTAACCTCTTACCCGATTCTGCTTCCCCACCGTGTGGCTGTCTTGGCATTTCTTTACTTTGTGCCCGTTTTCCTGACACGGCCATATATTTTTCCTTCCTACCTTCACCATCTCCTTTTTCTCCAGAAAATATCTTCTTTTTCTGTCTCAACTGATCCCCTGAATGATGATGGGTTTCTGCCAAGGCTTTTGGCCGTTTGAACAATCCAGTTTCCTGGTCCATTTCAAATACCATTTTCTCTGTATCCGTTGTGTTAGTTACAGTAGTTGTGCTGCTTTCAGTAGAGTTTGATGCGTCTGTATCATCAACAAACTCCAACTTAGTTCCAGTAAAGATAGGAAAAACCTTTGGAAGTGCCTCTTCAAGTTTTTCTGTCTTAATGGAGGATGACTCTAAAGGAAAGTTACTTCTTTTAACACTCAGTGACGGAAGTGGTTCTCCACTATCCAAATGCTTTCCTTTCTGAGATACTGGCAATGCGTGAGTCAATTTTTTTAGCCTAGGATCACGTGACTTATCCATGTGCATACAACTGGAGGAGTTTTGCCTTGCAACAGCATGTGATTTGGAAGAGGACTTCTCTTTTCGTGTATCCTGTAATCTCTTTCGGTACTCCAAGTTTCTAGCTTTCTGAGCAGTACTTATGAATGCAGCAGATTTTTTTATCCTTGGATCCAGTGATGGTACAGACTTTCCTGGCATCTGTACAGAACCTTTTACCAGACTGGAATTACTGGTAGCATTTGTACTGGATGAAGAAGGGATGTCAGGAAGAGTGCCGACAGCTTAAACACACAACAAACACAAGATCTGCTAAACCACAGTAGTGGATGTGGATCACATCACCATCATCACTTCTTATCCTCGATTCTACATGCTTCAGAAATTCTAAACTCACTGTCATTTTGTCAACTCTAGCTGAGAATCTGTTGGTCTGGCTCTGTGCATATGAATATGCGCAAGCCTGCCATTGGTGACTTCTAGCTGTCGTGAGAAATATTAGCTAACTAATGAATGTTCTGCTCTTAACAACAATTCACAACAATGAACATTGTTTTGACCAGCACATGGAACACCTCCTACTGGTTTCTCTTCTGGTAGCACCATGCAATTTTCTAATTAAAAACTTACAATTAAGCAAGCATAATGCCTAAATCTAAATTATTACACGCAGAATACGAGAATACCCATGTTTTTAAAAGTCCTTATGTTTGCACCTAAACGGTGAACAGAAAAATCCAGATTGTGCCTCAAAGAACATTAATTCATAAAACTCCTACACTCTTTTCCAACTGACAATGTTTCAACAAATATTCATACTGCAAAATCATTTAAACACAGCAGCCAAAATCAAACAAAAACTAAAATGATTACCTGAAGCGGTGCATGCAATACTCTTCCCATCCTTTCTAGAAATCTGAAGCATTTTACGCTTTGAATGACTGTGACCCGGAAATATACTGCTTTTACTTCTATGCCATATTTTTCTCCTTCTTTCTTTATAACGTTTAGCCTTTGACGTACTATGACGCTTACCACTGAAACTGTCATCTTTTGATTCACCGCAATCATTATTCGAACCATCGCTGTCCTCATGGAGTGACAGAGGCAGCGAGGTTCTACTGCAAGACTTGACGTTAGTGTACAAGTCATGCTCAGGCAGAGGAATCTGTCCCTTTTCCAGCAGCTCCCAGAACTTGTCCTTCACGGTATTGGCCTCCTCATCAGACGAAGACACGAGCAAAAAATTAAACTTTCTTGTAGCTTGGCGCTTCTTCGACTTGCTACCTTCCTACAAATTGTAAGAAAAAACTTCTAATTCATTGTGTTTTAAGAGAATCTGTTACTGTAAGTAATCACAACGATTCCAACAGACAAAACCACTGTAAAGATGTACCAGAACAGAGTCAATCGCCAATCCCTCAACTGCTAAGTCAGTACACCAAACGAGCTTGCCAAACAAGCTGATATGTACAAGAAAACTTAGGAACCAGTAGTAGAGCACTTCTGAGGCAATTCCTTGTTTAGGTACTATTAAATGAACCACTACAATAACATTTAATGGAAAGAAAGAACTCTAGTTAAAAATTAAGACATTGGTAAGATATTGGCTAAAAATTAACACAACCACCAAACAAATACAGAAAAAAGCATGCAGCTAAGAGAACAGTGGCTGATTGCCAATACCTTTCATCTCGAAGTCTGGGGATCTAACCCGTGTATTACAAGATAACAACAACCGTTGTCACATCACATAACACAGGATTTGGGGTTGCTGTTTGCGCTTCAGGAGAAAAGTATTTCAAACCTATGACCTTATCCAAAGAATTACAGAACTATGGTAAAAAGAGGCAGTTACAAACCATTGGTTACCTTATTTTCTTTTACCTATATGCCCATTAGCACAATTTGGTAGCCAATCCATATCCTGCTCTGCCCTTCGTTGAGTCCTGATACAATGAGTGAAACTTAGAATAATATAATGACTGAAACTGTCTCTCAGATCTTTTACAGCATCATGAAAATAATGGAAAACGAATCAATCAATGGCCTCTGCTACTTTACTGCTTCTGTCTAATCACCCTGTGGTTTCTCGTTAGATCGCACACAGCTTATACAAGTTCCTTTTTAAAACGTGCTATACAAAAATCCAATCGCAATTATAGGTAAAGCAGGTAAATTCCATAGTTCAGTAAGACAGAGAAACTGCCACTACTTGCAAGGCTAGTAACCACAATCAACAGGTAGGTCCTAAGACAAGATCAGGAGCAGACAGCAGGAAAAGACGGCAGACCAGAAAGACTAAGATATGCCCCTAAAGTACTCCTAAGTCCCTGAAAAAGCTAATTACCTGAACGAGATAGTGTGCAACAACATCTTGTTTTATTTAACAAGCAATATCAAATCAAGTCCATTAGTCTAAAAGATTCAAGGAATTACTTAAAATAGCTAATTATCTGAAGTTCAGGAAACTGAATCTACCTTTTTCTTTTCGGCATGTTTTCTTTTCCTTTCAAAGAATGCATCCAGCAAGTCCTTGCAGCGGATGAGGTTCTCAATTGGTTCCCATGAGTCATTGTCAGCTCCGTATCCCAACCACCTCACTTTGTATAAAGTACCACCCTGGGAATAATTAGACGCTGCTTTTACCAAATCACGTTTCAATTATAATACATGTACATAGAGATATAAGTATGTATTTATGCATATAGGTATATGTGTGTATGTATGCGTGTGTATGTATGTACGTGTGCATGCACATGTATGTAAGCATGTATTATACATGTGTACATCAATGACGACATATATGTATGCATCTATGTAAGCATCTATGTGTGTTTGTACATGATGCACAGACACTAACTGGTTAGAACACTTGGCCTGTAATGCGGAGAGTACGGATTCGATCCCTGCCCAAGGCAGTAACTGTGTATGGACCTTGAGCAAGTCCTTCACTCACAGTTGCTCTGCGCCATCAATGTTCTGTCATATAGTCATGTGTGCACTTCTGAACTTTGTAAGTTGGGAAACATCAAATACAGTTGTATTGTATTTGTATGTATCCATGTCTTTGTGTATGTACATTGTGTATCTATGTATGTACTGAATGCATGTGTTCACACAAACCTTGTCTTGAAAAACTTGTCATTTATATGCCCATTATCCCTCGACATTATCACTAGAAACTCTTCAAGAGCTCCTCTCAATCATTGGTGGCCAGCACAGGTGTAATTTACGGGGGAGTATGAGGGGTAGCCGTACCCCCACTTTTAAGACTGGAAGTTACCGTACCCCCCACCTTTCATACCCATTGTTTTTGCCCATTATTATTTTATCTGAGGAAGCCCTCAAAATTCAAACAATTACCGAGCATTACCAGCAGTGTGATCACCATCATCATCACTCTCACTAAAAGAGGTGGCAATATAATTTTACCTGTGAAATCACAATGCAATTATTTTACAAGATGTTACAACATGTTGCTACGGAAATATAACCTGTATGAAATATAATCACAATGCGTTTATTACAAGAGATTACTATGACAATATATCTTGTATGAAATAACAGTGCAATTACAAGAGGCTGCTACTGCAATACATCCTCTGTGAAAATGTAATCACAATGCAATAATTTCCAGAAGAAAAAAGAAGTTGCTATGGCAACATGCCCTCTACAAAATCACAATGCAATTATTATAAGACGTTGCTATGGAAATATAGCTTGCATGAAATCACAATGCAATTATTACAAGAGGTTGCCAAGGCAATATACCCCCTATGAACTCACAACGCAATTATTCCCAGAGGTTAGACAATCGCTGCTATGGCAACATGTTCTCTGTCAAATCACAATTCAATTATTACCAGAAAAAAAAGAGGTTGCTATGGCAACATGCCCTCTATGAAATCACAATGCAATTATTACAAGAAGTTGCTAAGGTAACATATCCTCTATCCTCTCAGTGCAATTATTCCCAGAGGTTAGACAATCATTGCTATGGCAACATGAAGGCAACATGTTGTCTATGAAATCACAATGCATTTATTACAAGAGGTTGCTACGGAAACATAATACTGTGTGAAATCACAATGCAACATGTCCTCTATGAAAGCACAATTGATGCAATTATTCTAAGAGGTTAGAAGAGGTTGTAAAGGCAATATATCCTCTGTGAAATCACAATGCAATATTATTCTTAGTGGTAGCAAGCAATATCCTGTGAAGTCACAATGCAATTATTCCTAGTGTAGCAACACCCTCTGTGAAACCATAATGCAATTACTTATTCCTACCGATAGCAATTGTATTGTATTTTTAGTTTGGTAACCAAACCTTGCAAGGATAAACAAAACATATAATGTTATAATCAAATAACATAACCTGGCTACACAGGAGACCCAAAAGGGGTCGTAAACCCCGCTACCAGGCCACCTGGGTAGTACAGGGCCTACAATTTGATGAAAAGCAGTCAACTTAACATTAGGTAACAGTATACTTAACTAAAGACTTGATAGCGCATCTATAGGCTAACATGTATGCCCATTGTATTTCAGTTGATTAAACTGTGGGGGGTGGGGTGTTAATTAGTGTCCCTTGAACAAAGAAGACTGTAGCTTTTGCTTAAACACGTGTTGTAGGTTGGGTAGTTGCTGAATTAATTGTGAATTAATTATTGTCACTATTATTATTATTATTATTATTATTATTATTATTATCAGCCTATAATTATTAAGCCTATAATTATTATTATGCTTGTAATATAAACGATGGTATTATCATTATTTAGTTAACAGCCGAAAAGTTGAAACAATATTTCTCACGACAGCTAGAAGGAAACAATGCGAAATTTTGTACCCCCCACTTTCTAGACCAAAGTTAAGCCTCTGGTGGCCTGGGTTTTAATCCAGACTCTACTGGGGCAGCTTACAGCTGCTCCTCAGAGGGAAAACCTTGGTTGTTTTATGTCACACAACTCAGAGGCAAGAAACATCCTAGAAATACCAATGCTTGGCTATAACTCTGCCCCTAACCTTCAACTCCCCATGCCTAAATTCTGCAAATCTAACCCTGCCCAAGGTCTAGAAAACATCATTGTGCATGAATATTATGTTCGTGGCCATTAAAGTACTTTGAAAATGATCATCTATTTAGTACTTTTACCTACCACGCAGTTCTAAGTCTTATTTCTTCTTTTGCATTCCAGGAAAAAACATTTACATGACCACAAGAAAGACAGTTATGCAGCATAGTTGGCAATGGCAACGCAATTTCAAGGACACTTTATAAGAGCTATATAAATCAAGGCATATAATCTATCAAGTAAGGAAATTAAGTGCTGACTTGGTTGCCCGGATTTCTATGTCCATCACAGAAGTTTTGCCGTGGTCGGCCCATTAATTTTTATAAGTATGCGCCTAGTAATAAACGTAATGTTGACTGTTCGTAAAGTTTACAGTTTCATGAACTCTCTGTAAAATGTACCCATTGAGCATTTTACTGGTTTTCTTTTCATTTCATTTCAAATTGTAGTGGAAATGTGGAAAGATCGCACCGCCCGAAAATACGAAGATAACGTCACTAAAGTCGAAGAAAACTGTATATAAACTGTTCCTCAGCGTCAAAAATATAATTAAAATGAAGCAGAAAGAAAGCAGACGTCAAATCTCTACGGCTCGCTTAACTCACTTTGGATACTCGCTCCCCCAGAATCCTTTCAACTTCGTATTCTTCCGTCTCTTCGTCTGACTTCGTCTCCATTTTTCAAATATAAGCGCCTGCGACGCTAGATGGCGACCGGAACAGCGCGGGTTTTGTATAGTGCATAGAGCGGTAACATCGATATCTATATTTAGACCTAAATATACACCGTGAGGCATAAAAAAGGAAGCCCCTGGAAATATCGTTATTATTTTAACAATATTCAAACAATGTCAATGAAATTCATGAAATTTATAGCTAAATAGCAGGCAATGTAAAAAAAATTACAGTTTGTACTCAAACTGTCCGCCTTCAGCTTCTACGCATGCGCGAAGTCGCTTGCACCATTCACGCACCGCCGAGTCAATAATTCGTTGGTCAAGATCGTTCCAAGCTTGCATGATTCGCTTACGAAGATCTTCAACATCACGGACCTTTGTCTTGTACACCATTTCCTGCATGCATCCCCATATTTTATAATCTACGGGATTCAGATATGGGCTGTTAGGGGCCATAGTGTAGGAATTATGAAGTCAGGAGTTTCATTCGTCAGAAGTGCAACCGTTTCTCGAGCTCTGTGCGCTGGAGCACCATCTTGCTGGAAAATGTAAAATTCAGAGAATTCTCGAATTTCAGGTAAAAGGTCTTCCATGAGTAAAACATCTCTGTAGTATTGGCCGTTGTTTATTACCCCCGTTCAACAAAGTGAATTGACGTGCGCCCCAGAGAAGAAACACCGACTGACACCATCAGGGATTTGCTAAACGTCGGACGTGTGCGTAAAAGGCGGTCGGCTGCGATATCTCTCTTTCGAGTTCCAACTGCTACATACAGACGATCATTTTGAGTATTGCTAGGAGAAGCAACTGTGAATAATTTTTCGTCAGTAAACCAGATGAAATGCACTAGGCTAGCTGGGTAGCGACGCAACAAAAGGCGACTGCGGTCAAGTCGAGCTTGTTTGTTGGCCACGGTCAATTCATGTGCCCTACGTATTTTCATGCATATCAAACGTAAGTCTTTCTTCACAATACTATTAACGGAACGTTGAGATATAAACTTACCAACTTCCCGAGCAATTTGTCTTTGAGTACGGTGTGTTTGCGGCAAATCTTTCTGGCTCAAAACAAGTGTTTCAACTTCTTCAGTTTTGTCAGCAGTTCGAGCAGTGCGCGGACGGCCACTGCCGGGAAGACGTTACGAAGTTCCAGTACTATCAATCTTGCGAATAACCTTGTCCAATCCACTACGAGACCAGCTTTTATGAGGGAACTCTTTTAAAAATCTTTTTGATCCATAATGTTTGTTTTGTCTTAAAATTTTTATAACGTATTTATCTTCCTCACTGAACGCCATTTTCGTAAATGGTGGAAAAATTAATGACGTCATTATTATTACGTCAACGATTTAGCGGAAATTTGTTATGGGGCCTTTTAAAAAATAAAATTATTGATTTTAACGATAGATGTTTTTGCGTAAATTGCGTTTGTTTTGATCAATTATTGAATGAGTTATAACGATTTTCCCAGGGGCTTCCTTTTTTATGCCTCACGGTGTAGATATCGATGAGCGGTAAGCGTTAACTACCGAAGACGAAGAGCAACAAAGTTCCTTCTCATCTGAGTCACCTTTTATTTGTGAATAATGAATAATTATATGTTTATAGTCAGAGTCGCCCGCAGCGTGACGCACGTGCGTCCACTCACCAAATCAAATCCATACAAGGAATAGGCATCGTATCGATATTTTTGATAAACAACAATACGGCATATTAAAACACTAGATGTTATCTAAATTGATTTTTCTCTAATGAGTCACTCTGAGTCATTTTCATTGTATGACTACGAGCGGCGGACAGAGGACGGGTAGGATGTGAGGGGACGCCCGGGACGGGAGGGTGTGCGTCCAATTTTTTTAGGTGTGCGTCTAATTTTTAAGCCTGCGGGCGCTCCTGTTTACAGTGGCGGCGATCTTGTTTGAGAGGTGGGGGGGACATTTGGGAACTGATCTGGTCAAAAAGGAGTTTTGAACTGATCTGGTCAAAAAAGAGGCCGAAAAAATTTTTCGCGCTCACGCGCGATAAATTTTATAACCCGAGTACGAAAAAATGTGAAGACCTTTTTTGGTGTTTCTTCAAAATTTGGGGGTCCGATGTATGGCGTGTCCCCCCACTCTTAAAGGTGGGGTCTTGTCCCCCTCGACCCCCCTGGATCGCCGCCCATGCCTGTTTATAGTCTTCCATCAGCGAGATCTTCACTGTCACGCTTTTACTCTGATTTCCAATCACTGCTTGAGTTCCTGATCAGATCCGTCTCCTTCTGACCTAGTCGTAGTATGATTACTGGCGATTTAATGTAGGGGGTAAGAGGCCTACGATGTAGAATACTTTAGGTTATGCTCGGTCGTTGGTTAGGCTATGCTTTACTGAAGTTTCATGATCTCCAGAATCTCCTCTCTGGCGTCGCTTAAACAACACTACACATGTAGTACTAGTACCCGGAGGCCGGAGTCAGTCGCTAAGGAGTTACTGGCTGACTTTTAACAATTTAAAGTCACATATGTTTATCAACTAAGTCGCTTAGATGTGTCGACTTACTTAACCAGTGGCGGCGATCTTGTTTGACAGGTGGGGGGGGGACATTTTTGAAGTGATATGGTCAAAAAAGAGTTTTGAACTGATCTGGTAAAAAAAAAGGTCAAAAAATTTTTCGCGCTGACGCGCGAACAAATTGTATACTCTGAGCGCGAAAAAGTTGATGACCTTTTTTTCGGGTTTCTTCAAAATTTGGGGGGTCCGATGTATGGCGTGTCCCCCCACTCTTAAAGGTGAGGGGTCTTGTCCCCCTCGACCCTCCCGGGATCGCCGCCCATGTACTTAACGATTTGTTATCTACTTCTCTAGGTAATCAGGTATGTCTATTAGACTAGTATACATAATTACGGTTCACTGACAAATAGCCTAATAGGCTAGTTCACGACAAAATGGTTCACGACTAAAGGTTCACGATAAATGGTTCACGGACAAATGTTTCACGACAAATGGTCTATAGGCCTATAATAAGCCTATAATGCATTTTACCGCATACTGCATCTGCATTGACCGTGCCGTCATTTCCGTGGGCATTAGATGGGATCCATAGGGGATCTAAAGACTATAGAGGTCCAATACGGGTTCGATGGTCCAATATGGGTTCTATATGGGCTATACGATATACATGTAGACCTAAGAGTAGCCACCATGAGGAAAGAGGAGGCAGTTGCCTCCTCTTGCTTTTTTTAATTTAAAATTTTTTCTGTGAGCTAAACCCCCGCACTCCCAAGTACCCCCTCCAGGCTCCCCAAACCCCAGTTGCCTCCTCTTGAATTTAAGTGTGGCTACGTTCCTGGATATTGACTGATTGGTAGACTGTTTGGCCTAGTCTGTTGCACTGTGACTCGTACCTTATAAGCAATTGTTGCTCCTGTAAGCCTCCAGGATGCGTTCAACCATAAGAGCAGCCGAGGTGGCCGGACCATGGAGGTAAGCCTGTGTGTCATCAGCGTATTGGGGAGACGAAACACCCATATTGGAACCAGAACCCCCGCTAGATCTGAGGTATACAAAATGAACAGAAGGGGAGCGAGGACAGAGCCCTGGAGTAGCCCATGTGGGACATAGGCCCAAGCGGAGCGGGTCGGTCCAAAACAACATAAACAGAGCGATCAGTAAGGAATGAGCGGAACCAAAGAAGAGCAGAGTCAACAGTATCAAACGGACGCTATGGCTATGCTCTGTCCCCCTCACTCTTTCCATCCTGCGCCATACCCACATCTCAAACGCCTCTAACCTTCTGATGTCCTCCTTCCTGATATCTATGTCTCAGAGCCACAATCCATATAATTGCCTTGACCATACTGTTTATCGGCCTATAATTATCAGTCCGTTTTCAGTTACATGTATGTGAGGTGCTGCCAATTCGTGTGGGCGCACGTCATAAGCAAGGCTGTAGTGGTAAAATTAGAGGCGAGTATACGCTACCGGTTAGTTTTCCTAAACAAATTAGAGGCGAGTATACGCTAATGGTTAGTTTTCCGAAACACATTAGAGGCGAGTACAAATATTTTGAGGTGAGTAGGCCTATACGGTCTCTAGAGGTGGGTATACGCTGTATAGGCCTACCCGCGTATACCCTCGACTACAGCCCTGGTCATAAGCTTCCCGGACAGAATGCCCACCTATGGAGCCCATATAATGTTGAATCCGTTATCAGCCTGTTAGTGTTAGATCGGTCAACGTTAACCTGTTGCACTGTGACTCGTACCTTCTAAGCAAGTGTTGCTCCTGTCCTGGTGCTGATGTCTTCGTCAAAAATCGAAACTCAGAGACCACGATTAAAACAATAAGCAAAATATTAACGTGAACGAAGTCGCTAGCATTCACAGGCGCCGACTCCTTGGGAGACTTGGGTGCGAAATCACCCGGAGAGGAAGTTCAGTGGGTGTGGCGCACCCAGAAGAATTGGGACCTTAAATCAAATATTTTACAAACAAGTAATTTTTTCACCTCTTTTTTTACCAGATCAGTTCAAAAGCGTCTTGTGTCACCCACCTGTCAAACAGGATCGCCGCCAGTGAATACTCAACATTGCACGATCTCACAGCCCTAGCCCATACATAAATAAATTATTTATTTAATTATATTTATTTAAATAATAACACTGGAACGTCACCAATTTCCAATACTTTTTATAACCTTGTAACCCTTGACAAGAAAAAACAATTTTCTTCGAAAATCCGCTAAAAGTCTCCTACTTAAGGAGAGGGGGAAGGGAGGGAGGACCCATACACCCAGAGACAAAAGCAAAAGTCGGCATCTATGCTAGCAGTCGATAGCTTAGCGACTGGTTTCGACTTGAGGGCTTAGTCCCGGAACTACAGTGCAGACAGCTAGCGGACTTGCTGCTCAACAAAATTCAACTGATGTAGGCTCCATCACTGATATCCTAGACCAGCGTTTCCTGAAGTGTTCTGTGAGGAGAAATCAACGGTTCTGTGGGGAAATTAGGTAAGTGTTGTTTGGATGTCTTGTTGCAGTGCCGGCCTTAGGATATTTCCGGCCCCATGCAGAGTATACTGTATGGGCCCCCATGACACAAGTCAAATCGTTTTTCATTGCTGGTCGTTTTGTTTTACTGGATTGTTCTTCTTCTTTATGTTCTCTGCCCTTGGGCAGGTTCGTATGACCAATGACGCCATCTTTCTCGATTCTGTGCCTCCCTTTTCAGTCCACTGTATCCCTCTTCTGTCATCAGCCAGTCTTAGCGTCATTTGCATTTAACTCGGGATAAGTAGGGAGGTGGTTTCCCGTTGCCTTCCTCCCGGTGTTTTTACGGAGACACGCCATCTCTCTGAGTCGATGTCATTCCTCGTCCGTCCTTCGGCTTCTTCGCCCGTGGGGGCACACCCTTATATAGGCGTGTACTCGGTCGTCCACTGGATTGTTAAGAAGTACGAAAAGTCAAATTTAACTATACACAAGAATTCTGGGATATAGAGGAAGTTGACTTTTATTTTATTGATAAAAGAGCAGATTTAATAGAAACCATAATATTATTATTAGGGTGTATTGTTCATGTTAATATTCTGTGACATTTTCGGGCCCCCTTAAGTTGCGGGCCCCGTGCGACCGCACGGTTCGCACGCCCCTAAGGCCGGCACTGCTTGTTGCATAATAAATCAGACTCCAAGGTGAAGACAAGAGTTCCGTGGGACAATTATTGCTTTTATGTAACCACTGAAGTCAGGGCTGTTTAAGCGTCCATCTTATGATACAGGTAGCGAGCACATAGCACTGATTCTACATGAGGTGGTATGATTTCAGAACTTGAATGATTATTTATTTGAAATTGATTGCGTTCTCTATGAAAAAATTCGTTTAGAAATTGTGGATCAAATTCATGACCTGGAAGTGGTCAGGCACACGGCAATCAGACAGCTATGATGGATACAGTTTAGAGTTGGAGCGACACACGAGGATGGATGAATCAGAATAAAACTTGTGGAAAGAGGAGTGTTTTTAGTTTTGAATGCTGGACCTGCACAGAGGAAGAAAGGGCAACAAGAGGAAGCAGAAATGACAAAATCTAATAGGTGGATACACAGTTAATACGACCAATTTACATGGACGCACATAATGCTTTTGAACTGGGAAGTGTGCACATCAGTAAAACAATTCCCTAGATGGCACTCAATAAATGCTGATACACATTAAATATAGACTGATACAGTGTGGACTCATTATTCCGCCACTGGTTTCATGCCATTCCGCTTAATGTGACGTGGTGTATAACCCCCAAAGCTATAAACTTAATACACACTGAATTGGGTAATGTAATGTACAAGAACGATACCAAAGAACAGCACCAAATACTGACTTTTCGGCATTATCTGGTTTTACACATGGCCTGGTTTACATGATGTATCACATGGCATGCTCTCTGATGACTTGGCATTAATGAGTCCACAATGTTTTGGTATTAGAATTCTGAATCCTAGTTTCAACAGAAAACAATGAATAAGATGTTTTTGCTGCCAAAAGTTCAGAACAATAAGAAAAAACGTTGAGACAGTCCAAAGACAATAGAACAAAACTTGAGCACAGTCCGCTGACGAGGAAAGTTCCACCGTCATTTGTCGGTCCATTCGTTCATCAGCCGTTGTTGTGTCAGGTTGACAATCTCTTGCTTAACTTCGGGTAGTAGCAATTCCTTGGCCTTTAAACAAAAGAAATTAAACAACACAGTTGTCATGAAATAAAATATCCTTAAAAAATTAGCTATTAGCTAAAGTCCCAGAATTTTTAAACAAAATTCAACAACGTAAAAATGGAAACTTTTCTGTAATCTATGTGTAATCTGGAAACTTCTACAGAGCCATATCATAATGCATAGGGCATCTATTAATGGCTGATTATAAGCAAAAGCAAATTCCAAAAGCATTATCCGCTTTTATTATTATTATTACGCATTTATTAAGCACCAATATCTCGAGACCAAGCATCAATCGATGGTGTTGAGCAATGGCGAGTGCAGGACTTGCTCAAGGTCCTAACACAGCAACTATCTCGAACCCATACTCTCTACATTACAAGGCATGCACTCTAACCAATTGGCTACAACTGGACAGAACTGGTCAAGATCGTGAGGATGTTGATGGTTGTAAAGGCCAGGATCCAATGCTGATTAACAAATGCCAGGATCTTGAACCCCTTAAGAAAAGTGGTGAATCATTGTAGCATCACAATTCAGCTCCCACATGACCTGGAAACACCAGAGAAATTGCCCAGTTGTAAGAAGTCTGACCCAATTAACACTGGACTATCCTAATTAACCAGAAAATTCACACCAACACATGTAGTGTGTGATGTGCCGGCACTTGAGTTGCAATACCTCAAGGTGACCTCATAACAGAAGGTCCCTGAAAGGCCACAGGATACAGCTGTGACCTTTGAACCCTCTAAGTAGGCTTTCCCAGCCTTTCCCCTATTAGCCTAACTCAGATTTCTCATCCACTTGTGCAGCAGACAAGAAGATCTTAGACAGTTAACATAGTAACCAAAAACACTTTCCTCGTCCTGAAACACTTGCTTTTGTAAAACACATTGACCGCGTCTGTTGCAGGGCAAGGCAGTCCCTCTGTGCACTAAGGGTGCTGAAAGCCCACAGTCTTAAAGGCC
Source organism: Allolobophora icterica (assembly GCA_963556255.1). Classification (NCBI taxonomy): domain Eukaryota; kingdom Metazoa; phylum Annelida; class Clitellata; order Crassiclitellata; family Lumbricidae; genus Allolobophora; species Allolobophora icterica. Next base: position 93,611,584 of record OY744602.1, on the reverse strand, counting down.
CAAACGTCTTGATGTCACAAGGGCTACGACAGTGGCATGCATGCTGTATGCAAGCCCCGCTTGGTAAAAATAAACTTCAAGCAATTATAAACAAGATGACTAGGCAGGGGTACCTGCCGGAGGGAGGGTGGGCCAACGTTTGACCAACTCTGTAGGAAGGCGGATGTTGGCCTATTCACGGAGGTCTTAAACAACTCTGGTCATGTACAACACAAACTGCTCCCACCCAAGAAACCTAAAAATTATGTTCTGCGACCTCGGTCTCACGTTAGAGTGCTTACTCCACTGGACAATAACATGAGGAAAAATTTCATTGGAAGACTGCTGTATTCTTATTGATTTTGATGCTTTTTGTAAAACTGTTGTATTATGTATTGTATTAATTGATGCATGTACACTGGAGTGCTAATCTCTTGCAACCGGTTAAATAAAGAAAATACTTACTTACTTACTTAGTTACAAAGTGAAGGCAAAGTTCCAAATGACATAGCATGATCACAATATGTTTTCTGATTATGCAGAAGTTTAATTAATATTAGGTATTTATATAGCATCACTATCTAGTACTTAAGTATCAAGCATTGATGCTCAGCAGTTGCAAGTGAAGGACTTGCTCAAGGACCTTACACAGCAAACCAAGAAAAGACTCAAAATCACCCTCTGTGTTATAAGGCCACCATATCATACGGATACATAACATAAAACTATAACACAGATAGAGATAAATATATATATATATATATATATATATATATATATATATATATCAAGATTTGTAATACTATATATCAAATAATATGAAAAATATATATGTATTATAGAATACACATAGTAAAATAATATATAAAATATATAAATATAATATGAATATATACAAATAAAACTTGAGAATCAATGAGAATATATAAACACGGATGCTCATTATAACACACTTCATTGGTACAGAAACTCTGATATAACATGGTCATGAATATGAATCCCAAAACCAGTTAAACTATAGAAAATAAACTCATTACAACATGACCGCATTTTAAAGCAGTCTGTTATGGCTCCCACTGTAAAGAGTTCCTGGCACATACGAGTAAATATGAAGATACCTGATAACCAGCGGATGCTTCATACGCATAAACGATGCTTGTGTCGAAGAGCATCATCCATCTCTCGGCCAGCGCCAAAATGCAGTTTCTCAGACGTGCTACAACCTCCAGCTCCGCCCGCGGCACAGGCTACAACAAAGAATTGTAAGTAGTCACACACAGAATTCGTCACAAGACCACTCATCACTATGACAACCACTCGTCACTATGACGATTGACCTTCTTCAGTTGTTTCTTCATCAACCAAATAAATTCATAAGCTGAAAATGATCATCTGGCAAAGCAGTATCACTGAAACAACATATATAAATAAAGTAGTCAGACATCCCATGTTGATATCTCTACATTTCAACAATAAGTTTACAGTTTTCAACTGATAAAAATGAAGACCAAATTCTGAATAAATAACATTAGTTTAAAACCAAAAACTACCAAACAGCAAACTTATACATACGTGGTTCAGTTTGTGATTTACTGAGGAGATATTTCCCTGACACTGGTTCAAACCCGTCTTCTCTTCAGATGAATTTTTCCTCACAATTACGCTTCAGTCTACTGCAGTTCCCCAGCTCACTACTTCTGCGGTTAACAGAAATCCTTCCACCATGGGGCCTCTATCATGTTTTTATTAATTCTTAGACCCTCTTATAAACAGTAACTTAACAGGAAATGATACAATACGTCAAGACATGTCAGACAAAATGTAAGCATACAGAACGAAGAAATGATTATCTGGAAAAAAAACAGCATGAATGCAGTCTGATAAGTAACTGCACTACCACCTGGCAGCTGAATAACAGCACCTCATATTAACACTTCTCTATGCCTGTGTGCATTCTAAATTTTCATATACAATAAATCTCGTAGTATCTTAAAAAAGTAGATGAGGTTAAAATTCTAGAGCCAGAAGCACAGCTAGCCTTCATGAGTTCAACTCTCCGAATTTATTATCTGGAGTTTATCAACTATCTGCATTTATCAAACTTATCGGCTCATCTTCCTGTAAAAAGCTACCTTGCTCGTTTACTTTGTCTGCATTTGAAGACAACAGCATCTCACAAAAGATTTTTACAATTTTAGATAACATAGAAAAATACAAGCATTATTACTGAACATTAGCATAGTATAAAAATTTGCAACATGCACACATAGATATGTAAATCTGAGGTGCAGTTAGTCAGCAAGCAACTGATTGTGCAGTAAGATTTCCACTTTTAACACTTTAACAACGAGCTGTATTGGTTTTCCAGTCACTTTTAGTACACACTCGTCGTTCAAGTGTTAAAAGCCAGTGAAATATAGTGAGTTTCAAGTCAGTTTTTCGTGATGAATTATTCCAGTGCTGACCTCAAGGTTCTGTTCGAATCCATCGGCTTTGTCAGCACTTGCAGGTGCTATCCAGATGTAACCGTTGTTGCCGAGAATGATGTTTGCGCCGAAACTCAGACTGTGGATGTGGGATTTTCGTTTCTTGATTAACGAAGGTGACACAGAGACTAGCGTTCCCTGTCCAAGCTACAACATCAACAACCATTCTGAACATACATGGTATCAACCGTAAGCTCTGGTTGGAAATCCAGTTACTGAGCTCTATGTGTGCATGTCAGATCCTACGAGTGGTGACTTTTCCAGTTATCACAGCATTACTTTTCTACAGATGAACTTTTTAGTTCGTAATGAACTTTAATCCAATCAGTCTAGTCTAGTGCAAACAGTGCTTGTGTCAGGCATGTAAACGGCAGAATACATCAAATGTCTAGATACTATTACTGTAAATTAACAAAACATTTCTAAAACATATTTTAGGCACCTCCCATACATGGCTATCCAACTGAACAAAAAAGTGTGACTTAGCACTTTAACGACGAGAGTGTAATAAAAGCACCTGGGAAAACAATGCTGCTCCTCGTTAAAGTAAATAAGAAATGAGGTTTGCACTGAATCAATTGAAACAGTATCTGGATTAAAAGGAAGATTGTTCCAATGAACAAGAAAATCCAACATTCACATCAAGAAGGACTACAGTAATTTAATCCGACTCACTTTTCCGTGGAAACTGCTTCTGATCTGGATGTTGACAGCTCCAACGGAGTTCACACCAACAACTTCTGCCTGGAAGCTCAGTTAAAGAAAGCGTCAGTAATGTTTTCAGTCTGTACTCCGAGGAATCAACTTATCCCCTTGTAAAGTTAGGTAAAGTAAGCTAATTACCTTTTTATATATATATTTTTTATAATTATTCTCATTGTTATTAAAACCCGTTTCAACAATGAAATATTAATTTTATATTATGTAGAAAGATTCAGACTGCAAAAGCAGTGGTAAGAGGACAACATGCAGACAATTTTAAATGGTGGAAACAGACAGAAGGAATCCATAACCAATCACAGCACTGGAGGTCAGACTTTTCCAGTTAACATACTTCAAACGTGACATGAAAGAAAAATGAAAGGATACACAGATCACATCGCCTTCGCTCAAATACTCCCGCATCCACTTTTCGTCTTCATCACATTTGATCCTCTGTAATGAAAACCGAATTGTTAAACAGTTAAATAAGTTATTTAATATTTGGGTGTGCTAAGAGAGCAGAGAGCAATCATATTCAAGAGCGAAATCAAAACAAGAGACTGTACACAGCCAATCAAAATATGTTCCATAATTCCCTCAATATGACCAAGGACATCAAGTGCTTATTTTAAATATACTTCTTTTTCTGTCATTTCAATTCCTCTTAGCTGTCTTTTTATCAATAAGTTTCACATAAATGTTACCCATTTGTCAAAAGCATATTTAAGTTGAAAGCTCATTTGAAATGTACTTATTTTCTCTCAATTCAATCATTTATTGATGTCTTTTTTATTTTCACATAAACGTCACCTATTTGCATCAGTTCCAAACATCAACTATAAAGCTGTCTTCTTGTATATTTAAGTCCAATTTCCTTTTATTTCAAACAAATCGAATGACTTTTTACAGAATTTCAGTTAAATTTTCCACACCTGCTCCCCAGTGGGCAAATTAACTGAAGATAGATTAAGAGTAGCGTCAACACTAGTCTTGATGTCAACTTTCCAACGTTTCTGACCAACTTCGATTACTCTGCCAACAATGACGTCGCTTGTGTTTGCAATGTATCTGCAATAAAATCACAATAATTAACAACTTTTACAGTGCAGCCAATGTCTAATGCACAAGGCATCAACTGATGACTCATCAAAACAAAGCCATCACCAGGTCAATTTTCCGAAAGTCAGTCCACTGAGAAATCTAATGACTTCGTATTAAGTGGGATAACGGAGTAGGTACAATTGTCATTGTAATTGCATTCTTAGATTTATATAGCACCTCTTCAAGAGAGACAGACTCGTCAGAGGTGATCTCAATTTAACATACAAAAATTAAACGGAATCGTTTTCAAGGACCTATGGAATTGAAGCAAAGAAAGACCAAACAGTTCACTGAGATTACTCCTCTGCTTTATCCGCACATCCATCAATGAGTGGAACGCATGAAACTTATGGCATTTCAGTGGATGACCCATCGACCCAGATCGACCATCTACATCTATGTTGTTTTATGGTCAGGTGTACTACCTGCACATTCCGTTATTATCATCTTTATCTGGTCATACCTAAATCCAGAACTGTTCTTGGTGAACGAGCTTTTTTGGTTGCTGGATCTACTTTTTGGAACTCTCTCCCTGTGTCTGTGTGCTCTGCTCAGTCGCTTTTGTCATTTCGTTCTCAACCTAAAACTTACCTCTTTCAAATTTCTTATCCACCATCGACTGCCTCTCTATCTTACGGACTGATTTTCTGGATGTTGACCTGCTTACGGCTTGATTTTTGGTGTGCCATCGGTTGATGCCTTGTGCATTAGACATCGGCGCAATAGAAGCTACTAATTACAATTCCTTTCATCAATGCTTGAAATGTCTTTCAGGTTTGAAAAAGGCTGTGCAAATGCTCTAAATACATGAATGAATAAATGAATGAATCACTTAGTGAATGAATGGATCAAAGAATAAATGTACAGATTAAATGGATGAATGGCCTGAATGCTGTGAATGAATGAATGAATGAATATGACCACAGAGACTTTACAGCAAACTGCGATATATTGTATTTTGTAGTTTCGTGTTGTTAGGTCGGGAACATGTAAGACGATTTTTTCTCGTAATACAGATTCGTGATTACAAATACAATTACGCATTTTTGGTTCCTTTTTGTCTACAGCATTCAAAATATCAAAGTATGCCCAGTGCGCCACTCCAAACCATGACTTATTGAATCACATCCAGTTTTTCAAGTATGACAATATCAGCAAAATGCCACAGAGAAAAGTTCCAAGTATTGCCTTTCAAATGACACAAAAGCAAAAAACTGAAGTGAAAATATGTTCCTGGCAGTAAATAAGTCAACAATAATTATTAATTAATCATTAAGTATGATAATTAGCGTCTCATACCTTGCTTTTAGTGGCTTCACCGTAATTAGTCGGTTTACTTGCTGAAGACTACCAGGCAGAGAAGCCACAATCTTATCATCTTGAACATATACTCCATGTCCACTAAAAAAGGAACAATTTTCAAGAGATTCCGAGGTCCAATATTATTTTAAAAAGAGCTTCATGCTTAGTCCAACACAGAAATGCCGCAAGTAAGCACCATAATATTACTCAGTTCAATCAATAACATATGAATAGCTGTAAATTCACAATTTGTTAATGTGTATTACAGGTCTGAGAGCTAAGTACATACATGGGTATGAGGTCAGTTGCTCGTCGGACGATTTCTCGCCAACATTTGCTCGCTACATCAATTGCTCAGGTCAACTGCTTGCTAGCTATATGTTATATCTTGACGGACCTATAAATGTTGTGCTCTAAAATAATATTTAATTATCCCTGAATATCAAGTGTTTGTGCTTGTTATTAATATAAACTTACTTCCTGCATAATTTGACAGTTCAAGCATATTCCGAGTGAGTACATTATAACATGCTTTTATAAAAGGCAAAAGCAGCAAGACTAAGATTTTTAGGAATTATGAGAAATCGAAGAAATTTAAGTGCCGTGCTCATTTACATACCAAGTTGCAGAATTGCTGAGTCAGTCTTAAATGGATTACCAAAAACAAATAAGTCATGCGATGGTTGGCATCAAAGTTTTTTGGAATTGATTGCTAGTTCTCATCCATCTATATGGAAATATCTGAAGGTTCTGAAGGGTGCGGCCCGAATCTTTGAAACCCAAATCCCCTAAACGAATTTTGGCCAGATCCCCAAAATCAAATTTAGACTAAAATTACAAATAAACAGGTGAATGCGCAGTATATCGAGATACATCAAGGCCATGCTAGGTCTATGTCATGTATAAGAGTTTACAATTTAACTTTGAATAGTTTTCTAGAGTTCGGCCGCTTTCTATAAAACTGTTTTCGGGAAATCGGGTTTTTGTGTATTTTCAGCGTTTTGGGGGATTCAGGTTTCAGGGATTAGAGTTGACCCCTTCTGAAAATGCAGCAAAGTAGGAATTCTATTATATCGAACAGCACTTGCCAGGCCAGTGTCTAAAGATGCGCAGGATACAGGCCTACCGCGACAGGGCAGAATTTGGGGCGCTAAAACCAGGATTACCCCGGAGTGCGTCACCGAAAGGTGGGATGCAGAGATTTGCACTTCACGTGGGAGAAATGCAACATGCAACCGCTTTACTGTAACACACACTAACTTCAGATTGCAAACTGTTCTGTCTATTTTTATTTCGTTCTTTTCGGAAACTGAGCATGCGGTAAGATTGAAATTAGCAGTTGGAGGAAATTACACCTACATTATCGCTCACTTGGCAAAAGCTTCCCAGCAATGTTTTAGTAACGTTATGATAAGCGAACCTTGTGTATCCCTTTTCACCAGTAATCTCGTCACCCGGAATAACTAAATTCGTTCTGTCATCTGAAATTATTCTCCGTGTTCGTACTCGAGAAGAAGCCGACCGAATTATCACGTTCTCCATTTTCATAATCCAGCATTCCCACCAAAGATTTTAAGGAGAAACCACCGCACGTAAACCATAGATACAATAAACTTTCAATATAATAAATATCTATGCTTTTTAAACCAAGAGTAATCACAGTATAAATAATTACAATTATTTATACTGTGTTATAATGCATAATAGTTCCCCTCATAAATTACACATAGATATATAAGCAATAAGTATGTAAGATCGATGAAAATATAGCTCAAACTAGATGCTGGAAGATCGTGAACCTTTCGTCAGTGAACCATTTGTCGCGAACCATTATATATATATATATATATATATATATATATATATATATATATATATATATATATATATATACATATATATATATCCCGGACAGAATGCTCACATAGAGCCATTGGCGGCGATCTTGTTTGACAGGTGGGGGGGGGACACTTTTGAAATGATCTGGTCAAAAGAGTTTTGAACTGATCTGGTCAAAAAAATTTGATGACATTTTGGTGTTTATTCAAAATTTGGGGACATGTCCCCCCACTCTTAAAGGTGGTGGTCTTGTCCCCCTCGATCGCCGCCCATGCATGGAGCCCATACATTTGTGGAATCCGTCTAGAGAACATATGGGTCCCATCTGATGCTCATGGAGGGAGTTTCCTCCAGGGAGTTTCTTGGCGGCTTGAAGAAATGTGGGCTTTTGCCGCTTTACTCATAATTACATGGAGAGTCAAGATTGTGTTTCAACCCATCACCCTGTTACGTAGACTGAGAAGGACAGAGACAGGAGCATCTATCCCCCCTAAGTCATTGGAGCAATGTCCCTTTTCCCCCTCTTCTTTATTAAATGCTAAGTAAAATGTAAAAATTACGAAAAGTAAACATTACGAAAAGTAAAAATTACCTGCATCATTCACAATGACAACTTCAATTACTTTTAACATGTATGTATATTTTTTACAATAATCAACTGGCTTACAGAAATTAATCAGACTAGAGCATGTTATCATCACATAAACTCAAATTTCATGATATCAGGCTGTCAATAAAATGAGAAATATTAGAATCCGACTTTTTCGGCAACTTCTTGTCAGATGGTGACCTGGTATTAGTGGCAGAAACATCATGGTTTGTTGAATATGGTCTATCCTTAGAAACATGCCCAGTTAAAACTTCATTTAAGAAATTATTTTCATCAACACCAGTCATATTCTCTCTATGAATTGATGAACCAACGACTTGTCGACTGGAGTTACGTATGACTTCGGGCGATTCCTTTCTATGGGCAGATTTTAAAGGAATCTTTTGAGGCTCATGAATAGAGACAGTTCTGCAACTTTCTGAAGAAACTCTGCACTTTGAAGTGGAGACTCCCTCAACAAACACCCGACAAACATCATTAGCGGTGATATCCTCGGTCCAAATGACTGCATTCTTTCTCGTAGAATTTGCACACAACTCGGATGATCGATCAGGTGAATAAAATGTTGGAGATTTGAACTGAGGAGTTTTGGGGGAATTTTTTGATGTCCTGGTATGCTGCGCTCGTTTCCAACTTCTTACGTTTGCTAATCTCTGCTCTGTTGTATTTGATTCATAATTATGAGTGGCTCTGAAAGTCATCAACAGATGCAATGTAATGTCATACAAACACACATATATCGCTGCGCAAGGGCATCCAATCAGGATAACTGTCTTTCAACTTGAAAGCCATGGTCTTAAGAATGACCTTACCTGACTATCTTACCATGACTCCTTCAAGATATCACACACACCAGTACACGTTACCTGTTCAGAGGTACAGTCCTGGGGTTGACCAAACTATACTACCAAACCATAAACATTTTAAATACTCCTATCCTGGTTCCTCCGCTTTTCCTTATCTTCGTCACTGCTCAGTTCCAAATATGATCCACCATGATAGCCATCCGCCTGTCTATCAGCTTAATCTTTCGATCTCAACTTTTTAATCAAACCTGACCATAGCCGCCTCACACATTTTGTTTTGACTAACCGCCTGTGAATAACCTGCTTAGTTCCCACAACTTAGAATTTTGTACACTGAAAAATCCCAAGATTATGAATACCAAGACACCTTCAAAATATCACACATACATGGAAAACAGACTCTAAAGGTTTTGAAAGGTTCTTAAAATGTGGTCTACAAAAGCCAGATGCATAATACATACATCATAATGTTGTGGACAATAGAAACTCATTATACTGCATACCATGTTATGACACAGTACCATTATAGTGAAAAAGTTACAAGGAGGTTCCAATTAATTCTAATCAAATGTTTGAGAAATCGTAAAACTTGCTGAAAGTGATACTAACTTTTCCTCAAGTACTTCGTCCAAAATGCTTTCTTCCATCTGCTCCGATTTCTCTTCTTTTACCAATGATTTTCTATCTCGAAGCGATCTTTTTTCTGATGCATCTCTTTCTTGGTCAGTTCTTCCACCCTGAATATGCCAAATATATGCCTGGATTTAATCAGGGCTGTAGTGGTAAAATTAGAGGTGAGCATACGCTACCGGTTAGTTTTCCGAAAAAAATCAGAGGTGAGTATACGCTACAGTATTTTGTCAGTATACGCTACAGTATTTTAATATAAATAAATATAAATATTTTGTGAGGCGAGTATACGGTCTCTGGAGGTGAGTATGCGCTGTATACCCGCATATACCCTCGACTACAGCCCTGGATTTAATATATAACATATCTCCATGCCACACTTCGTAAACTCAAATTAAGAGAAGGTGCATTTACCCATACAATTACTTTCAACATATTTCTAGATTTAGTCAGTAATAATATACACTTGGTGTCTTAAAATGCAGCGCTTTTCTTTAGTAAATAAAAGGCGCTATATTAAGTGCCTTGATATATACATACATACTGGATACATACACTTGTACAGTTCCAAGTATCAGTTACTGTCAACATAATCTGGGCAATCTATACAGTGCACTATGATTGTGGATTATGGTTTAACTTTGGAAGACCATTGATAGGATAAAACTCTTCTCAGCAACTTTCATTACTACTCTATTAATAATTTACACTGAAGTACTCTTTACTCTTAACTTAATCTGGGCTCTGCACATCAGCTGGATGGTCTTATAAAAGCCACGATAATAGATAACGAGATTAAGCATTTTAACCTAAATATTAAACCATTTTATTAATTTTTGTTTCACCTTGTCACCTTGTGCTGTCAACTCCTGGAGCTCTAGCGAACGTCATGATACACCTTTCCATTGCTTCCTATTCGAAGTCAGGTCCCTTAGTTCTTCCAAATTCATGCCAGTTACATCGTGAATCTCATCCATCCATTTCTTCCTTGGTCGGCCCCGTCTTTTTTTCCCCTCACCACAAGCCAACATCATTTCCTTTTCTAGCCCATCAGATCGCATAACATGACCAAAGAATCCTAGCTTCAATCTTGTCGCCTTTTGTTTTAATGACTCTTCATTCTCGACACCAATCTCCACTCGTATTGATTCGTTCGTCCTTTTCTCTGTCCATGATATTCTCAACATCTTTCTCCATATCCACATTTCACATGCGTTGACCTTTTTCTCCATGTTCTTTGTCATTGTCCACGACTCACAACCATACAGAACCGTTGGAAAGATTAGGGCTCTCACGAGCCTTTTTTTGTATCTATGCTCACATGCTTGTCCTTCCATATCTTTTCCAGTCCAATCATTGCAGCTTTCCCAATCGCAATCCTTCGTTTTATTTCTGTATCACATTTTCCTTTTTTTTCAACCAATGATCCCAGGAAAGTGAAGCTTTCTACCACCTCTATTTCTTCTCCGTCAATCTCAAAAGTATCCCATTCTGCTGTTGTCATGACTTTTGTCTTCTTTATGTTGAAGTATAAGCCAGCTTTTTCACTTTCTCTCCTTACCCTTCTTATTAATTCTATCAGCTCATCTTTTCTTTTTGCCATTAGTGTTGTATCATCCGCATATCTAAGATTATTCAATGTCCTTCCAGCAATTTTTACTCCCTCTTTTGCCCCTTCCATTTCCGCCATTCTCATTATTCTTTCAGCGTATAAGTTAAACAGGAATGGAGACAATATGCATCCCTGTCTCACCCCTTTCTTAATATTGAATTTATCAGTGTCTCCGTATTCTGTTCTTATCACCGCTATCTGATCTTCATATAGTCCCCTTAATAGCCATATCAAGTGTTTCGGAATTCCCATCTCAAGTAGAGTTTTCCACATTAAATCGTGGTTAATGCAGTCGAATGCCTTACTATAATCAATGAAGCAGATGTGCACCTCTTGTCCATACTCCCTTTGCCGTTCCATTATCCACCTTAGGTTGGCAATATGGTCTCTAGTTCCTCGAGATTTCCTGAAACCAGCCTGGTTCACCGGAAGTTCCCTCTCTATTGTGCTTTCCATTCTTTTGTGGATTATTTTCAATAATATTTTATTAGTGTGTGATATTATTGCTATCGTCCTGTAATTTTCACATTCCCTCGCGTCGCCTTTCTTGAATATCGGTATAAAGATCGACTTCTTCCAATCATTCGGCCATTCTCCAGTTGCCCTTATTTGATTGCATAATTTTGTTATTGTTTTTATCATTGCATCGTCCCCTGCTTTTATCAGTTCTATAGGTATTCCATCATGACCCGGCGCCTTATTATCCTTGAGTTGTTTTATTGCCCATTCTACCTCTGCTTCCATAACCTCCGGTTCTTTTTCATACCCTGTAACATCAATTTGCTCTTTTTTGACTCGTTTATCTATACTATATAACTCTTCTGTGTATTCTTTCCATCTTTTCTTCATCTTCTCTTCATCGCATATTACGTTTGCATCACCTGTCTTCATTAAGCCCATTCTAGGTGTGAATTTTCCCGTTATTTCCTTTTTTTATTTCCTTTTTTTATTTTATTTTTATTTTTTGTTTACATGTATTAAAATCAGCTTTGCAGTACTATTCTTAAATTAGGTGAAAATAAATAATTGTTAACATATGAAAATAGCTAAGCTGGAAATTGTCATTAAAACTTGTTTTCTATCATTCAGTGACTACCACCTCAGCTGAAAAACTTGGGAAACATCTTAGAAGATGGCATTATATACAATGCTGATAAAAAGCTACATTAGAACAATGTGAAAAGAACGGATTCGACCTCTCTCAAAACCAACGTAGCTGTTTTCAGAAGTTCCTGTTCTGTCATGATGTATACAGTAGAAGGCAGTACTCCACTTGGTCTGCAAATGACAAAACAATCACTTCAATTAACGAACAATTATTATCTTGTTATTACACATATTATTTTATTTTATTACTATTATTATTTTCTGTACCAAAGGCATAAACATGATCCATGAGGATAACAAAAATAATAATATATAAAAATTATAAATATAAAAATATATAATAAATATTAGAGCATTCTGTAATGGCTAGTCTTGGCCGATACTTTACTTGGCAGTGACGCCATTTCAAACAGATATCACCTTGTCTAATCAACTAATCAACTCTTAATATGTGCACAAGAATGGCACCTATTTGCACCAGACTCATTGTGACATGCTCCATGTTAACATGAACGCTGATATAACAAGGTCGCAGATGTGAATTCCAAAAACATTTCACCTGCAGCTATAATTAATTAATTAATTAACTAAGATGGTTCTTGATATGTCTCCCAATGTCAGCGAATTTCACGTAAATCTCCATCAACAGGATAGCATAGAAAAAAGCACAACGATGCAGGTGAAACACCTTACCCTCGACCTATTTTAGGCCGACTTGCACCATCAGCAGACCACGATGTCTGGTCCGAAGTCCTCCTTCTTTTGGATATCATCCAGCTTGGTAGCACCTTGAAACTGCTCGACGGAAGCCTTTTCTTCCGAGCAACCACTGAAGCAGACTTTGGACTGGATGGAGAAGGGTCAGCTACGCATGCAGGAGGATCCGGGTCTTCAGACAGCTGCTGCTGGTATCTGTGTTTAATGTAAACAAATATTTATGTAACACCTTTTAAGACTCTTCTTTAGTGTCATTAGCAACTAGCAAAACAATCATTCTAATTAACAACCAATTAGTACCTTGTTATTATGTGTATTATTTTATTACCATTATTATTTTCTTTTCTTATTATTTTCTTTGAATCAATATTCACTTCAAGTGAAACCACTCTCAGAGAGGGTATATCTATTGGAGAAGCCTTGTCAAAATCTGTAGTCAACATCTGACAGTATGGCATTTAAAGTATGTTCAATACTCCAATCAACACATGACAGTATGCTATTTAGAGTATGCTCAATACTCCAATCAACATCTGACAGTATGGTATTTAAAGTATGCTCAATACTCCCGTCAACATCTGACAGTATGGTATTTAGAGTATGCTCAATACTCCAATCAACATCTGACAGTATGGTATTTAGAATATGCTCCATACTCCACAGTCTACATCCAACTGGCAAGCAATACCTGTTTAGAGTGTCCACATTCTGAGCAGCGATGTATATTGTTCGATGGTTGCCAATGGACACCTTTGCGATGCAGTTGTCCGACTCTATGGCCTTTTGTAGCAGTGGAACACAAGGGACATCGGTGCTTTTGTTTTTCTCCTTTGCCTCATCAGGTGGCAGCACCACACGCATGCTCTGCAACATCTTTGGAATGGGAAACTGCGTTGTGCCATGACATAACTACAACAATCAACAATGCCACTTGAAGGACCTGAACATGGAGGGGAACAATAGTGGGCTTTATCTTCTAACAAGCTTTCACCTCTCTAGCAAATATATATATACCCTGTAATACAGGTATACCTGGTCCCTTATGTGTACACCACAACTTCCTGACAACACGCTCTATTGTAACATGAATTCTGATGTAACATGGATCCACAGTTCAGTGCTAGCGAAAGACATCTTAATTAGCTCATTATTAGCCGGTCTTTGATATGGCCCCAAAGACATGTATGTATGTATGCATGCTTGTATGGATATAGTATTTGCCTGTCTGTATGTACAGATACATTTGTATGAATGTATGTGACATTTTTTCAAAAACCTCACAAGTGGCTGAAACATTGAAACCTAAAAGATCTAAAAAGATGCATGTTGAGATAAGCTGAAAAAGATGTGCTTATTTTGTGTGTGTTTATTTTACCAAGTTCTTTTCTGTAATCCTGTTTACAGTAATAGGTGCTCGGCTGAGCCATGCTGATCATCTGATGCATTTTCTTTCGGTTTTTTGTTTTTGCTTTGTTTGTTTGCATTTTCTTGTATTTTCAATTAGTCCTTTACTTTTCATTCATACTATACCTCAAGGACAGTATTTTCAGGGCCTGGTTTTTGTCCCCATCATTTTTCTTTTTCTTTTTTGGTGCCATCTTATTACTATGTAACAAATAGGCAGCCCTAATTAAGCGGGACCTATGTCCCTTTTTGGCTTTCCCTATTGTATCCCAAATGTTTTTACATTCCGATTGGTGCCTACTGTACTTTTGTATTGAATTCGGATCAATAAAGTTGAATTGAATTGAAATGAATTGAATTGTTTTATATATTTATGGGTAACCATATGTATGTATGTATGTGTGTATGTAAGTAGGCATGTAGGTAAGTATGTATGAGTTAATATGTGCACTGTGGTTCTTTATGTAGCTCCTGTTTAAAACTTTCAAAGGTGCCTTACATACAGAGGTGGATCCAGGCCTTTCATTTGATCTGCGTTCACTACAGAACAGGATAAGACAAAGAGTGCCTACTGAACTCTTAACATCATGATAAAACTGGGAAACTAAAAATAAAAAAAAACTGGAAAACTAAGGAACTAAAACGGCAAAAAACTTCCTGGAAACTAGAGAAAGATGACAAGTAAAACATGGCCAGAAAATACTGTGTGAAACTAAAACTAAAAGAACAGCGTAAACATTAAGAGCTGTCCTACCAGATCTGGGTTGGTCAATGCTCGTGATAGCTGAAACAGATGTAACAAAAGTAAGGTTTCGCTACATGCATAATATTCAACTGAAGACAATTAGCAAATTTTACCAACAACACTAATTATCTTGATGCAATTAACACAAGATGCAACCAACACCAACTGCAGTTTAATTACTAAACGGTCGCATTAATACAACAGCCACACTCATCAGAAATTATTTGCTATACATTCGCAATTATCAAAATCTTAATTAACACATGTCTTGGCAGCCTGTTAGGTGCCCACTCATTTTACAGCTGCCCCCTACGGAGTGGAAGGCTGAGTAGACCTATAGGGAGCTTACGGGTATCGAACCATGTCTTTGAAGATCTTATGTTCTTCGAGCAAGAGTGTTACCATTCATCTATCCCCTTCCCCATATACATATGTAAGTACCCGGATATAATGTATTGTATCTAGAAATTTATAAAGCGCCTCTCTCAGAATAACTATTCAGAGGTGCTCTAAGCACAGAAGCACAGAGGAAACAAAAATGCCTTTAGGGAACATGAGACCGATGAGGAAAAGCCAGTCATTAGTGTGGTCCTGAGCAGAAGGGGCATAAAAACCAAATACATGTATATTGCCCTTAATGTACCTCTAAAAATAATTGAACAAATCAAGTGCTTTATAAGGATTCAGCAGCCATAATATCATGCCACCATCGGGTTTTGGTCTTTGAGTAGATGCCCTTTATGCTGTGGTACATGTAGATCAGGCTGACCTTGATATGTCGCATTCCAACAGACTCGACCATTTTCCTGTGCTTCAGGGATTCATAGAGGTAGACGCTGTTCTACAAAGACAACATCCTAACTAAGATAAATTACATGCTCTGCACTGTAGTGTAACAGCACATGTATAACTGTAATTTGTAAATGCAAATTTATATAGCACCTCTTCGAGAGCAACTCCTCACAGCCATGCACTCCCAACCTGACAATACAAACAACAGTTGGACAGAGTAATTACTTATCTATATAGAACCTCTGCAACAAAACTTCTCAGGCGAGCTCCCGACCTGAATGATCTTCAGCTGCTTGTGAAAAAGAGGTATGGAAAGTAGAGTGGTCATACAAGTTAAATAGGCTGACCAGACCAACTAAAACCTATTGTTCTAGACTCTACTCCTTTTGCATATAAATAATTCTCAAAGGTTACACTTGTGTCATGCTGTGTTAAGACAGCTTGGAAGAATGAATAAACAAATATATATATACAATACAATACAGTAGACAATTTTCAGTATTCAAAAGGAAACTAAGCTCGGCAATTTCATGGCTTTCACATTTAGGTAAACCTGAGAGTGAGATTTTTACATGTTTAACCTAAAGAACTTTAGAGTCGTTCTCCAAATTTACAGCGCCACTAGCCGATCATGGATTAGTTTGTCCTGAATGTCACTGAGGAGTCTCGATCAAGTGGTCCTATATAAAATTTGCAAAAGCTATACAGTGCAAAGCATCGTATGACATATGGTATAGTATTGTATAGCGACTCTATCCAATATCATTGAAGGTCCCAGACTCTGAAATTCTCTTCTAAAACATTCACTCTGCAGTCTGTTTTAACCTTCGGATCTCAACTAAAACCCATCTCTTCCTTGACTCATATCCTCAGCAGACTGTTCCCATGTCTCAGTGGATTTTCATCTTGGTTTCTGGCTAGATTCACCATGGATTTCAAAGCCACACTAACTTTACTTAGTAGCTACCATTGATTGTTGCCCAGAGCATTATTGTAATTGTAATTGTAACCGAAAACTTATATAGCGCCACTCAGATCAGCGGCGCTTTCAACCCGCATCAATGCCGGCACCGGCAAAAAGGAAAGTTTTCAGGCGTCTACGGAACTGGAGAGGAGAGAGGGCAAGAAGCTCTTGGCGGAGAAATAAGGGGAGACAGTTCCAAGCAGAGGGGCCAACATAGGCGAAACTTCTGGATTGTGCCGTGGAAGATCACATGCGAGGGACAACCATAAGGCCGCGAGCCGAAGATCGCAAGGAAGCCCTCGCAGGCAAGGAAGAAACTGGGTTGCAAAAATTCATTAGGTAAGACGGAGCAGAGGCAGTAAGGCAGTTGCGCATGAGAGTGAGGGTTTTAAACTGAATTCGCTGTTGAGCAGGGAGCCAGTGGAGGGAATCACGGATAAAGGCAGAAATGTGGGCAAACTTAGGAATGTCACCTATAAGCCGAGCAGCAGCATTAAGGATAGTCTGGAGTTTGTGCATATTGGAGGAGGAAAGGCCAATGTACACAGCATTGCCAAAGTCAACCCTAGTGCAGATCAGAGCATGGACCAGTGTAGTAACAGAATGAAATGAAAGAGACTTGCGGATGGATCTGAGCTGGCGTAGATGATAAAAGCAAGATCTGGATACAAGGTTAACTTGATCAGTAAAGGAGAGGGTAGGGTCAAGGACAATCCCCAAGACACGAACAGAGCAGGAGAATTGAATGAGGGGAAACCTAAGATGTAGAGATTCAAAATCAATCTTGCTGAGTTGGAGGCGACCACCAAGCCAGATAAACTGAGTCTTGTCGGGGTTCAGCCGCAAGCGATTAGAGGAAAGCCAAGAATCCAGAGCAGAGGCTGCTGCTAAGATGCGTTCGACCATTTGGACAGCAGAACAGGCTGGACCATGAATTAGAGACTGGGTGTCATCAGCATACTGATGAGACGAAACCCCATACTGCTGGAAAATCCCCCCAAGGTCCGAAGTATATAGGATGAAGAGCAGAGGAGCAAGAACAGAGCCTTGGGGGAGACCATAGGAGGTAGTGGCCCAAGGAGTACGATGTGATCCAAAGACCACAGATATGGACCTGTCAGAGAGGAAAGAGCGGAACCATAAAAGGGCACTATCAGAGATACCGAAGGAAATAGATAGCCGATTTAAGAGAATAGAGTGGTCTACCGTGTCAAAGGCTGCGCTGATATCATAGAGAGCTAACAGGGTGACATGACCACGGTCAAGAGCTGATGGAAAATCCCCCCAAGGTCCAGTGGCTAAATAGACATTCTCAGATTAGACAAGATTAGACTAGATTAGATCCTATATTGAATTTTATACAGTACAGCATCCAGGCAATTCTAACTTCCAAGAATGCAATGCAAATAGTTGAAGCATTTGAATGTACTTACCGAACTAAACAAGTCCAAGCAATGAAGACGCATTAGGAATGCTAAGACAGAAGTCGTGCGCAGGGTCAGGTCACCACTGCTGCCAACATCAAAGAGGTAAGCACACACAACCAGCTCACTCTAAACATTGTGCAACAGAACTCAGCATTTGTATATATTTATAAGAACTAGAAACAATACATTTCAATTGAAACTGTTTCATGTACACTACATCGAAATCTCCTTACAACACATGTCATCATAAGTTAATTTCTGACATAACATGGTCAGAGATATGGATATTTTGAGCTGTAGAACATGACTTCATGAATATCAAATGTAACATGACCTAGATATTTAACTGAGCTGTACAACAGGAACTTAGTGTGAATCCCAAACATCACCTAACACAAATCCATAATTTAAATCATCTTCAGAAGATGACATCTTCATTCCTGAATATGACCTGACCTGGATACGTAATTTAACTAAGCCTTATAACCTCATTATAACTTACAACACAACACTGTGATACGATACAGCGTTTGATACCATAACACGAAGGTTCCAGTATAATATTGCTTAAAATCATACTGTTGTAATTTGATGACAATTATGAAGTTTAGTCATTCAAAATTTTTAGCATAACTGCAAGTTGCAATTGTCACAAAATGAAGAAAGAAAATAAACAACACAGTCAAAGAGGTTGATAAAAAGCACCATTTCAATTCAAGAAAGTAAATATTATTATAAGTAATCAACCTTGCACTTTATTTTGATAAAAAAATTTGCAGGTCTGTGTTAAAAGATGATATGGCTCACTGTAAGTTGAACGGAATTGAGAAACTCCAAAACAGATTTTTGTACTTCTACAAAGCAGAACAGAGGCATTCTTACACTTATCAAAACCTAATACACTCCAGACAATATAAGGTCAGATAAGGTAGGGTAAAGCAATAGGTGAATAGACTGGTGCCCTGCACTTGGCCTTCAAGTGGCGCTTTAAAGGTTTGGAGATTACTATTACAGAGTTGGGAAGTGTAACGAAGAAAACAACTAAATCATGTTTTCAAAAATGTTTTCTTAAAAGTTGTGTGGCACAGCAACTAATCATCAGTTTTACAAGAAATGTGGAGATTTGAACCTGAACAGAGTTGAAATGTACTGTCTAACTGAACAACACGTTTGTACTGTGTCCGTTTCCAAGGCACTTTATCAATTTAACTGATTTATTACCAGTGCCTGTACATCAGAAATATATTGATTGCTTACGTCCTATAGTTAGAATTTCAAAAATATTGCCAAAATTGAATGCAGGATTATGTGACTAAGAAACTTTAGAAATTTATATTTCAAAGTTATTTTCAAAGTTATTTTCAAAGTTATTTTCAAAGTGGCACTTCTTGGCATTGTATTGTCTATAGAATTTGTGTTTATTGACAAAGTACATTAAATATGATTTGTGTGTAGTGATATATGACACACGAATCATGTATAACGATATATGAAATATGACTTATCTTTAATACTACAGTATATGAAATTAGACTCCATGTTTAATGATGCACTTAATAAAACATGTCTCATGTATAATGCAACATACGACTTTAATAATATCGGTACATGTAATATGACCAATGTTTAATAATATCTATATATATAAAGAGAAGAATATGTCTGTCACACCGACTTTGACCGGGATGCATTTCTACAGCTTTGGACCTTTTCACTCCAAACCTTCACTACTGTCTTGGGGTGGGCATTACACACCCAGTGTGAGGCTTCGCGTCCCCAGTTTTCACCGCTACCATGGTCTCCTGGGCCAAAACCTACCCGGCCAATGCATTTTTAGCTGGTAAAAAAAACTTACACTCAACCTATTTTCACTCGCCAGATGGCGCCGCCGGGTTAAGCAGCTACAGTACGGATTCGCTAGAGGGATTGAAACTTTCACTGAACTAAACCTGTAAGCAGTGTTTTGCTGCTTATTCGCTAGAGGGATTGGAACACCCAAAACGCCGGGTTAAGCAGCTTCGCATCCCCCGTTTTGACCGCTACCATGGTGTCCCGGCCCAAAACCTCCGAAACCCGGGCAACGCCGGGTAAACCAGCTAGTATGAAATAAGACTCATGTTCAATGGTATATGTAATATGATTCCTGTTTAATGATATGTGAAATATGATTCATGTTTTATATGTGAAATATGAGTGATGTTTAATGAAATATCAAATATGGCTCATGTTTAATAATAAATTAAATTTGACTCACGTTTAATACTATATGAAACTCTGACTCATGTTTACTTGTAAGTTTAATCTGACATCACGAACATGAAAGAAGCACTGTTCTGGTTTTGTGTCATCAGAACTTTTCTAGAAAAGGTTCAACATAAATGTGCAATTATAATTATTGTCAAACAAACGAAATTAATATGTTACCATTTCTATCGTTTCTGTCGCATTCGTAAATGGCAATGACTCTGCCGTGTTTGTTTTGTCGAAACCATCTCTCCATAAGACCAATAATCTTTGCAGCATCAGACACACCTTTACACTCAATCATCAGGCAAGGAATCTGGAACTGAAAATAGAAACACCTCACATCAATTATGAGGGTTTAACTACTCCAAACAGTGCTGTAACTAGCGCTGAATGGCTACAGAAAGGTGTTAAAACCGGAATATTAATAATTAGTAATTAGTGGCATATAAATATTACTATAAAAATACTAATTACTGTTCATTTTTATTGTTATTATTATTATTATCCATATTACTATTATAAAAATTATTGCCTACGAAACATATGTAATCAGAAGTGCATATACACGTGTAATAAGGACTTGGCCCACCTCTTGGTATCTCTGGACAACCCCTCTGACATGACGCAGCGCTCGTGAATAAGCTGGTGCTCTGCGCTTTGCTTTTAAGTAGTGCTTTAGAAATTTCAAGATTATGATTACAAATGAGTTACTGTTAACTAGTACTAGGGGCCCAAGTCTTCTATATGCTCTTCATCGAGCTGCTCTTGCAGTTTTTCCTGTGAGCTTATAATAAAATGTTATGTTTCTATGTTAAATTCTTTGTTCAAAGGAATTTCTTCTTTGAAAAAGTACTAATACACAATGATGACATTTAAATGACATACCAGGACATTAATACTTACCTTCTACTCTACTAAGCACATACATAATCAATCACAAAAGCCCTGTAAACATGAGAAATCCCGAAAGCCAACAATAGTTAAAAACACGTGAAAATATACCGGATGCTGAGAGTAGACCTGGAGTGGAAGGGTTACTTCAAGCTTTCTCAGCTGTTCGACGTCCAAAACAGGCTCTGATTAAAATGACAAAACGAACCAGATATCAAACTCTGACTCTGGACAAGTGGTATCTTACTAGTGTCTTACTAGATCATTGACTATATATAGAAGTAGGTTGATCTTTAGCTGAAAATTAATGCCGGATTCTAATTTCTTTGGGAATAAAGATTTAATCTGATTTGATTGTCACTTGTGACTATTATCAGAAATTTGTCTAGGACCACTTGACATAGTATCTTTTCTAGTCAGTGAGGTCTCAGAATACATTAGAGAGCTCCGCATTCTTGTCTCCAGATAACCCATCTTGCAGCACACAGCACTTTTTCGTGCATTGGGCCATCCTTATGGAATCCATATTAAAAATACATACAAATGTGCCACACTCAGTTCCACAAACACTTTCAAATCATCTGAAGACACAGTGAAGCACCTATTGTCCGTTAGCCATGTTTAGCGCCATTGTGAGGTTCCTAAAAGGTACTTTACCAATAGCCACATATCGTCGATCTGTGTGTGCACTGCTTACCACACTTTCCGTACCAGACATCGATGTTGTTTGCAAAGATTTTCTCAAGAGAATCCCACTCCTCATTGAGAACAGCCTCTGCCAGAAGAATTTCTCGCTTCCACAGCAGCTGCGTCTTTCCAAATTCAGGACGAAAGGCTAAGCATGTGCACTGGATTTTTGGAATCTGTTAGAGAATAATAAATAACCTTTCATTTCTTCCATTTATATATCATCATCCTTCAAATACCAACTTTAAAATTTTTTTCCAGTAATTAAATACAACAAAAAACACAACTGGAATTGGATAATGACATCCTTACTACGATTTCAGAAGTACACATTAATACTTGAGCAACAGGAAACATTAAGAACCATAAACAAATCAGAAGAGATAAGTTTTCACTTTTGCAATGAAAAATAACCTCAGCAGTAGAGTTGCAAACAGAAGGAGGTAGGGAATTGGACAAGCAGTTGTGAATGAACATCAACCAATGACAAAACATGTACCAGGAACAACATACTTTCCATTAGATCAAAGACCTTTAACACAGCTACAGGATGTGACCGTGGATGATAATTATTATGGCAGGTGATTTGCATACATGGTGCTTTGTCCATGAGGAGTGCCAACTTGAAGCAGATATGCTCACACACACAGGAAGCCAGTGTCGAGAATGAAGAGCTCTGCCTTTCGTTTTCTACAGTGGCTTCCTGTATCTGAGCACATTAGTTAATTAGTTTCATATTTCATGTTTCATGTTACCTCTATCCACTAAGTACCTCTCCTGAGCAAATGTCCAGGCCTGTGCTTCAAACTTTATAATTATTACTACCACTATCTAATGACAAGCACTGATCAATTATTGTGATAGAAATAAGCAAGTGTTTACAAAGGACTTGTTCAAGATACCTACAAAGTGACCACTTCATACAGGACTTGAACCCAAACAGTTCGCCAAGTGTTCAACCAATCAGCTACCAAGTCATGCAAAACTGTACGACTTGAATCTTAGCATAGGTCAACGTCAAAAACCCTACCACCACCACAGTTTAAACACTAACACAAGTAATTTTAGATAACTGTAGTCATAACATAGATATATTCTAATTCTAATCCAACGACTTCTATACTGCCATTATCAAGCTGCACAAAGATCAATCGACCATCATCATCATCATCGCACCGTACTTGCTATGGCGCCACTCAACCGGTGCTCAGCAGCACCTTACATGATATTTTAGTAGTGACAGATACAGTTTTACAGGAGTCGAATTTAACTGTTTATACTGCAGCCATGAACGGTGCACACCTGTCCTACCACTCAATTTTACAGTCACCCTCTAGTGAATGCAAGGCTGAGCCAACCTTATGGGGCTAGCGGGTATCGAACCCGCGTCCTTCTGATCTTCGTTCCAGCGTGTTACCAATCAGCCATCTCCCCGATGATGGCTTTAAGTGGAACTGCATCAGAGATCAACATCTGTTGGATACTCCCAGTTGAAATCTGATATGTTAACACTTTGACGATGAGCTACATTGGTTTTCCAGTCACTTTTAGTATGCTCTCATCGTCCGAGTGTTAACACTTAAATGATGAGTGTGTATGGAAACTAATACCTCTCGTCGTTAAAGGGTTAAGGAAACTCTTAAAACTCTGCTCAGTGGCACAACAGTGTAAAGAATTGACAAACTGAACAAAGTGACGCTGGTTGATCAGTGAAATCTAGGACTGAAAGAAGACTGACAGCAAACAGAAAGAAAACCTTTTCTAAAACTGTGTCTGTGTAGGATCTGCGAACAGCCATTGTCTGCATACTGTTATCCACAGCAATCTTTTCACCCTGTTAATTAAACAGTGTCATTAGCACACACTGTTGTACTATGGATGAGAATCAAAACCATTAATGATGAAAAGCCTAACTTCTCTATTAGCTAAGTGCATGGAAATTTAAATTACTCTAATTTATGAATCAATTAAAGCTCTGAGATATTGCACTTTGATTTTTAACACCTTGACGTAAATATTTTAAATTTAAATTGATTTTAAATTTCTGAATTTTAAATTTGTAGCTGCAATACTTGATATGTAAGTTAAGATTTAAGTAAGTCTAAGAAGCTGTTAAATAACAAAAAGTTAACATATATACAAAGTTCTGCTATGTTCTGCTTCCAATTCCAGAGGACTCAGAAATTGTAGAAATTACTTAATGAGGGAAAGATGTTAGAGGCTAAAAGCTTGCTCCTGACCTCCAGTAAGGATTTGATGATGTAGTTGTTGATCAACTGCCTCAAGGTCAATGCTGGATTCATCTGAAACAGTTCACTCGGCGAAATTCTTTTATACGTCTCAGATAATTCGCTTGCGAAGTAGCTACTCTTTCCCTGAAACAACAAAAATGAGCTGATTAAAATTTGCTATTCATCTGACATAGTTTAGCTTTTCTACAATTTCTATGTCTAAAAATAGCAACATGGGTAGACCTGGGACTAAGATGGCATTAAGACGATTGCCATCTTAGTCCCAGGGTAGACCTTTATATAAACACATAACTATTTTTGTCCTACATTACCTGCTTGAAGTAGTACTTAACCTAGTTTGTTGATGAAAATGCAAAACATATAATCCTAGTTTTGGTGCCATTAGCTCAAAATTAACATTAATACAAATGAATGCAAATTAACTTAACTGAGTCCTGTCATAATCTGGGTTGAGATCATATTGTTTACAAGTACAGAAACGCGAGTGGCAACTTATCGATTACTACCCTCTTGCATTTTTTTTAGTAATGAAATTGGGTATATCCAATTACAAATACTTTCGCACCTTCATTGAAATTGAAACTTACCACAAACGGTGGACCGTGAAATATGACATAACTATCGAGACTTTCTTTTAAATTCATTGTTTTAGAACTACGGCTTACGCCAACGAAGCAATGTATTTGTACAAAAATTGCGGAATAATAATGTGTAAACAAACCACAAATATAACGGTGAACGATAATGTAAGACTGTGATAAGCACGGAGAATATACTATGATGAAGATACTATGCTACGTGGTGTGATTTTTGTCAAATCGGTTCTTTTGAATTTTCGGTAAAATTTTTGATTTTCTTCCATTAAAAGAGTTAACTTGCACTATCTTTGTCCTGTCATATTTTGCTGTGATAAATTAACAATGTCATAAACGCCCATTAAGTTAAGTAAGAGACTGGTACTGATTCCTTAGAGCAGGCGAGTGAACATCCTGTTAAATTTTACAGCTATCTGCACTCTTGCACAGTATAAATAATATTATTATAATTGTAATTATTTATACTGTGACTCTTGGTAATCATAGAGAGTATATTGGAACTGTTACAATTTGTTACAATTTGAACCTATTTTATTAGCAATAGGCAGGGCTGTAGTGGTAAAATTAGAGGTGAGTACACGCTAACGGTTAGTTTTCCGAAACAAATTAGAGGTGAGTATACGCTACAGTATTTTGTGAGTATACGCTACAGCAGTGGTCTCCAACCTTTTTTCGGTGAGGAGCCGCATTGCACAGTTTAGGAACTTTTGGGAGCCGCATTCCAAAGTTTAGGAACTTTTGGGAGCCGCATCCCAAAGTTTAGGAACTTTTGGAAGCCGCATTGCGAAGTTTAGCCACTTTTGGTAGCCGCCATGGGTTTAGGTCGAATTTAGGAGCACAACAAATCCTAGCGGATTGCACTATTACACGGAAAAAGTCAATTTTTATAGCACAATTTTAGAGCCGCCACAGAACATTTCGAGAGCCGCATGCGGCTCGCGAGCCACGGGTTGGTGACCACTGCGCTACAGTATTTTAATATAAATAAATATAAATATTTTGTGAGGTGAGTATACGGTCTCTAGAGGTGAGTATACGCTGTATACCCGCGTATACCCTCGACTACAGCCCTGGCAATAGGCACCATTATCTAATGACAGCATCAGTTGACATAGTGCTGAGAAACTGTAGGTTCCTTCACAGTAGACGCTAATTAATGATCTTTGGTAGACGTCTTAGAGAAGGCCTGAACCCAAACCCTCTAAGTTCTAACCAATCAGCTGTCGTGCAAACAATCGTTGAACTAATAAATTGAACCTCTTCAGATTTCGCAAAAAGTGTTGTCTTTAGTTTATCTGTTAACTGCTTTACAATTTTGCTGAACAGCGTTCTTTATAACGATAGCCAAAAAATCGTCAGTGTCAATTTCAGCTACTAGATGAAAACAGGCATCTATGAGATATTCATAATCTATGGTTTGCTTAAGACTCGGAAAGTTTTGTAAATGTTACCGGTCACGCTGTGAAATGATGCAACGATGAAGCTGTGTAGTAGATCAAATATGCCGACTAGGCTTCCATTTGCTTTCCGTTATTTACTTTCGTCGTATAGACTGTGTTCTAATGATGTTAAAATGGCCTCAAAGAGGAATAACGTCCTGGTAAGGGTCTTCACAATTTCACAAGATTACCTCATATTTGGGACTTGTACCACAGAACATGCTAACAACTATTCAAACTATTCAAAGTCATGCAAATATGGAGAACGTAATCTGGCATGTTTCGATCGGTTAAGTCCGGTTGATATCGGGAATATGCCCACACCACAATTCGAGATACAACGAGAGCTACAGACCCATCGGAAAGTGCCAACTAAAATACACGAGAGTAATCGTGATCATCAAACTTCTAAAGCGCCACTCTAAGGCCAGGCGCAGGGCATCAGCTTATTCACGAGAGAGTAACACGAGAGCTTTTTCAAATTCTTTTATTTTTTACAATTACTAAAGGATATACTGTTATATGTGCACCATGGAAGAAGAAAGTTGTTCTACAGTCGTTCAGCATGCTGAGATTTTGAGACGTGAATAACCTAATGTAGTTACATGAAGTTTATTAGTACTTTCATATCCGTCCTATTTCTTATGTATTTTACATGTTTTTTTAACTTTACAGATTGTTGGATTGGGTAATATTGACCGACCAGATACTCGACACAGTGTGGGAATGAAGCTGATTGACAGGCTGTCTGTCTGTCTTGATACCACGTGGACTAGCAGCAAAGAAACTAAGTCGTTTGTGGCCAGAAAGAAGTTGAGCTTCAATTCACAACAATCAGATGGATTGCCTGTAACATCTGAAATTTTTCTGCTGAAATCTGTTCTGCCGATGAATGGTAATGGAAGAAGTGTCAAAAAAGCAGGTGAGCTTTAGTGGAGTTAGAAAATGTGCCTGCACATGTTATTGTTTAATATGACTTTGTCTGAGTTGAAGACTCTGTTACAACATTATCATAACAATCAATTAATGATAGGAAGAAGAGCAGGCAGCCATGGTTGTGAAGTGTTAGCGACTTGATATTTCTTCGCCTCAGCATGTGAGGGTGGATGGCCAGTCCTCTCCCTCGCCGTCTCATCTTCCCTCCGACATTGTATGATCAGATCACTCAGTATAGCTAAGTTGGCTAGGGGGTGCAGACATTTTGCAAACTTAGGTAATAATTTTGATACCTTTGTGCTGAAAGAATAGTTCTGTCTTCCGGCCACAGTTCATACATGAACCTCTTCTCAATGCTTAACTGCTGTTTTTTGTCAAAACTCATCTGACAGCACTTCAGAGTAGGTAATAAATGCCTGTCACAGTTTAAGGATGTTTGGAAATTGATTAATGAAGTTTAAAGGCTACCTGAATCCAGCATTGTTTTGATGATGTTTTGATGTACATAGAACTTACTAAATCAAAACATAATTGTCAGCTCTATTTGAAAATGATTTCAGACGTTTCAGAGGTGTTATTTATACTGTACAAGTAAATGAATGAGAAAGCTGAATTCAGCAGTAAGAATTGGGTCAATGGGTTGAGACACGAATTAAACCTTTTCCTCTGACCCATTGATTTTTGACTGGTTTAACTTTCAACCTTCAACTGATGCACTATACTGTTAAGACAGGTGTTATAAACTCAATACATTAGAATGCTTATATTTCAAAACTTTTCTGTGGGTTAAACCTCCGCACCCCTAATACACCTGGATGTCTCCCGGAGTGCCCTCCTCTTGAATTTAAGTCTGGCTACGTCACTGATTGAACAATTAATTGTTTTGGCATTTTCATATGTTTTAGCTCATGAACACTTTGTCTTAGTTGCAGCTGAGCATTGGCACTTCTTAGAATATTCTATACAAATATCTTGAAATAGCTGTTAATAACTCGGATTTGTTTTTATTGCTCGCAGTTGACTTGTTCAAAATTTCCACTAGCAACGTCTTTCTTATCCACGATGAACTAGATAAACCAGTTGGGAAGTTTAACATCAAAGATAAAGGCAGTGCTAGGTTGGTGCTTGTGTTGCAGCTGTTCCTTTTATGAGTTGTTTGCTTATAATTTTTACTGGAGTTAAAACCATAATTGCACACCTAACCCAGCTTATTCAGGGGCATTTCTTGCTTTGTAAGATCCAGCTAATCTGGCACATCCAGCTATTAAACTACTGCAACATGTGAAACATTATTTCAATAGACTTGACAGATTCTTAAAAGAAAGAGATACATGAATAAGTATGGGTCTTTTGGTTGAGCCTCGATGTAGCATTGTCATGGCCTCTCGTGCATTTCATGTCTCTGCTCCTAAGGGATGGAACCGACTACCAATGTTTGTCCGATGCTTTAACTGTTTTTCTTCCTTATTTCTCATTGGCTTTAAAACATCTGGCTATGTCATCTGGCAAATAGCTAACTATGCCTCAGCTTTGCATATCTTGCACATGTTTAAAAATGTTTGAAATAATAATAATAATAATAGTATAAATGTTTTATAGATTGATCAGTACAGTCTGGTATTGTCAAAACAGCAACAGTACAACACTTGTTCTTTCCATGCTTTCAACTTCAATTTAAAAATTATTTAACACCAACAGCAATTTTATTACAAGGCTTGTAAAGTATTTAAGAATGTGCAAATATTAGGTATTGTGCGTCCAGTAATTAATGGTGTGCACTAAACAATAAATATAGTATTATTTGTATTGACTTCATTGTTTTAATTTGTAGAGGACACAATGGAGTGAAGTCAGTCATGACCTGTTTATCATCTGATGTAAGTTTCGTAGATTTCAATTTCAGTTTTCCTGTAAACTCAGAAAAGGTGCTATAAAAATATTGTTTCACGTATTTGCCTGGCATTTATGTAGCACTTAAAGAACCACTCAAAGGTGCGTATGTGCTTGGATGTGATACATGCATTTCTGGCTTTCCTTTTGTTATTAATTTTATTTTTTATGCTGCGTTATTTGTTATGCACCGTTAGCAGTCACGTTGTTTCTTGAACGCGATGTTTTTGTTTGTATGTCATCTAGGATATCTTGAGGTTACGAATTGGAATTGATCGGCCAGACAACCGTAACAGCATTGCCAATTACGTTCTGAGTAAATTCACAGAAACTGAACAAGGAGCAGTTGCTCTGCTGATGGACAGTGCTCTGACGTTGCTTCTGACGGTAGTGGAGGCAAGGATGAACCTAGAGCCACATTTCCTGGTCAAGCATCTGGAAAGTGCTGCTGTGAAACCACTCCCTTGCCAGGGAGAGATTGGAAACAAGACGAGCTCACAAAGACAAGCTCACGAAGAGATATGAAGAACTGTTGATTTCTAGTAAGCTGTAATGAGAACTTGATAATATAATGTATGTCTTGAAAGAAAAGCTTTTTGAGTTATGTGTAGTTTAAGAATGAAGCAACGTACAGCTTCAAGTTATTGTATTGCTTTTCATTGACATGTTTTAACCGTTTAGAGTTGTAAAAAGCAGTGGTAATTCAACAGTGTACCGTCTTTATGCGAATGTTTAAAAAATTATTGTCTTTATATAACACTATAAAAATTAGTCTGCTCTTTAGTTTATTAATTTCCATATTTCTTTGGTTTCTGAAACGTTTTTTTTGTTCTTTATAAGTCTATTTCTCTTGCATCTACATCTTAAAATATTTATATACTTCAGAATCGGGTGATATCGACAAGAACCACAAGAAAACCAGATACTCGAGACTACCAATCACCATTCCTGCAATAACGTCCAGCACATGGTGCCTGGCCAGCAGGACTCTTGACACACAGCAACAGATTGACCATGTGACCAGAAGTTGGATCCTGACGATGCTACAGTCAAATTGGCAGATGATGAACAGGGTTGCTGCAACAGCGCGTGTTGCGTGACCGCTTGGAAAGGAGTATCTGTCGGACAGCATGGTCGTATGGTCACCGAGGTTCTGTGGAGGACGTGGGCGTTGAATGAGCGCTTTGCACAGCAGAAGGACTGCTATGTCGAAAACCAATACTGTGCAAAACAAAACAGAACAATTTTGCCAAGAACTTGTATTTTAGGAAAATTTAGGATAATTGAACTATCATAGCACCGATAAATTCATTGAAAAATGAGCAGGGTCAAGGTCATATGGTTACTAAGAAAAATGTGTACATTTACATTCAGATGTACTTCTGTCAAGCAGTTGCAAAATACGACATAAACATTTAGGAAACTGAGCCGGGCTGGTAACAAGGACATTAATGTTTCAAGCCTTCACGAGATGTGGTTACCCTGCAGAGCAATGGAGCAAGTCCACACCTCTTGGATTCAGATTTACTAGCTGCACATATAATAAATACGATAATAATAATAATGTTATTTTGTCAGATGAAGCTGAATTTGTAATTTGCACCAGTTTAAGTTCAGTGTGTGTTGATCCGAGTGAAGTCTGAAACACTTTATGTATGAGAGGTTCAGTCCCTGGATATGCCTTGCAGCTGAGCTAGTTTTTCTGGACTACGTGTTCCTGCTTGATGCTAGATATTCCTCATAATACATGTATGTCTGTCTACCCAAAGCGTTTTCAACAGTTTCCATTTGGTGTTGTGTTCTCTGCAGTTATGGCGTGCATGTGGTTATCGTGCTGGACTATCAACTGAGCATGGGCGGCGATCATGGGGGGTCGAGGGGAACAAGTCCCCCGACCTTTAAGAGTGGGGGACACACCATACATTTGTCCCCCCCCCCCAATTTTGAAGAAACACCAAAAAGGCGAACAAATGTAATTGCGCGTGAGGGTTTTCACTGCCTTTTTGACCAGATGAGGTCAAAACTATTTTTTAGCAGAAGTGTCCCCCCAAAATTCTCAGAAAGACGAAGAAATTCGTAAAAAAGTTTTATAATTTTTGGGGGATGAATTTGTAAAAAAAGGTAATCAATTTTGTAGACAAAAGAGTAGTTAAAAGGTGAATGACTAAAAAAGGTCATCAACTTTTTTTGGAGATGAAGTAGAAAAGTCACCAAGTTTTTGTGGAGATGAATCCCTAAAATAACAATTTTTTGGGGGACATGAATTCCTAAAAAAGGTCATCGATTAGACCATGGCCGACTTTGTTCCCCCCCCCCCCACCTCTCGGACAAGATCGCCGCCACTGCAACTGAGAGAGGTCAGAGGTTCAAATCCCCACTAGTGCAGAAATTTGTGTTAAGATTTCTGCTTCATCTGCGTCCCTAGCAAACTCGGCTATAATGAATACATGGCCAAATACTGTCAGTGGGATGATGAGACATAAGGGAGAGGACTGGCCACCTGCCCTTGTTTGCTGATATTAAGAAAAATTAATAACATTATTTTCATACCCAAGGCTAGCTTAAGGGATCAATAACAGTTCATCCGAGGGATAGCTTAAGGGACTGCTCTTCTCTGAAGTTCGTGCTTATTGTTTTTTCTTGATAGTAAAACTGTTGGTTGATAAAACGTATGCCTTTATTGTTAGGCTGTTGAGAGAAATCTAGGATTTTAGCAAGCTTTTTGGAAGCATATGCTGTCGCACAATTTGTTTATATGAGCAGAATTTTGCAGAAATCTATCAGTCCATCAAACACTATGAGGAACATTTGTTTTGTCAACGTACGGAAGAGTAGATTGAATAACGTCAGCCGTAGTTCCGCGCTTCGTGCCATTGCTATAGCAATGCTTACGCCACCGATCCACAGGTAGGCTTCGCCCGAGAGTTCGAGCAATTTCATGAGGGGTCTCGCGCTTCCCCAGGACGCAGTGGGGCTGCTGCAGACTGCCAGATGGGAAGTCATCATCTGATCCCATGTGATTACAAATCCAAGCAGCGTACGCCACCTGGGGACTGGTCCGGTGGCCTGTTCGTTTCCCCCTCCATCGGATGTTGCGGTAGCGTTGAGGTCGTCCGCCATTGATCTGCTGCTCTCTGTCGTCTGCCCAGTTTCCTCATTTGTTTCTGTCCGTCTTTCGATCAGTTTTCACCTCGCTCCTCTGGAACCGGCCCCATCCCCCGAAAACAATCACGCGAAGCTAGCGGGTAGGGCGGGGGCTCTCTCGACCACGGCCCTGCTGCGTGTAGGCTACTCTGCGGCGTCCCTAAGTCATGCTTCTGCTAATCACTAAATCATCGGCTGCACTCGATGAACTCGACGTGACTGCGGCTGCAGACAACAGTGACGTCATGCAGTCCTTTGTTACGTAAGCCTAGCTGACTGTGTGTGCGGAGCGTGAGTCGAATAATTTATTTCGTGTTGCCTTTGTTTACACACCGCATCCGCATGCCTTTTTGGTTGCGCTGCGAATTAGAGGCCCGATTAGGTAGACAATGGATTTCTTGAGCCTGCTATAGCTTTTCGGATTTAAATTGATTTCCAAAATTATTCGCGTATAGGCCTACGTATGTATAGGCATGTGTGTGGCGGATTCCGTGTGTAAGCTTATATATACAGAATCAATAACACTTAGCGAACTGTAATGATTTATTGTAACTAGGGGGCCCTATTAGCGGAACGGTTCGTTCCTTTGGGTACTCCATTGTCACTGCATGTAACATGTAGGCCTACTTGTTATTTCATGCCTGTTTATGTTGAACAATAAAAGCATTTTGATTGATTGATTGAATAAAGATTATACTTACTTCCTTACTTACTTATAAATAACTAGATGTTTGTCCGTCCTAAGACGGTTTTAAAGAAATTTGAAAACGTATTTCTCAATTGTACAGGCCGTATTATTTATCGGCGCTATATGAAATCAAGTCGCGAATGGCCGTTTGGATCGTTTTTCAGTGCTTCACTTCATTATATTTCTGGTTCGTTTAAACTCGTTAAGGTCTTTCGTTTCATCGTTTTCGCGACATAGGTAAATTATTTTAATTCCATTTGAATCCCTTAGTTTAAAAGAGCAGTCCTTTACTGTATATTTCAATAGGCCTATACGTTGAAATAAGTTTGAAACGAAAGCCCGTATATATCGCAGGAAAATAGATCAACAGTGGTAGTGCCGGATTCAGACTTGGTGAGGACCTAAGCTATATAAAGCTTGGATTCCCCTTGTTAAAATCACACCATAAGGTCTCACAATGCTTGAAAATATTATGCCTTAACCCTTCCAAAACTGAATTCATGATCCTAGGCCTTCCTGATAAAATCAAGAAAATCCCTGACCCTTCCATAAACCTTTGGACTAACTCGTCGTCTCTTTCATCTTTGACTCCCCGTCCGCAGTCTTGCCCACCTCCTTCTCCAGGCTTTGGACTGGCACTGTCGGACTGATTGACCCCTTTGGATTTTGACCTGGAACCGATTTCACCTACTCCACCCCCAGTCTTGTTGTCAAGACCTTAAACCTCAAGACCAAGGCCAAGACTTTGAACATCAAGAAGACTTTGAACCTCAAGACCAAGACCAAGACCCAAAAAATCACATTCAGGCCAAAACTTATTTACCTCACAAAAAAATGTCAAGTCGGACTACTCGCTATTTTAATGAAAACGTCAAGTCTTTTATTTTATTCAAGCAAATTAACTTTAAATGCAGACTGCAGAGAATTCCGAATTCGTATTTACAACAGTCTTTCATGCAAAATGTTATTCCAAATGCCTTTTGTATTTTATAAAAACCAATTCGCTCAGAATTTTCTTACCAAGACGTGCCTTGTGGGGCCTCATAAAATTGCGCCATGTGAAAAAATACTTTCCATAGATGCTGAAGTCGCAGGCATACGCAGTAGCTTTTCAAGTACTGGATTTAAATGTACAAGTTGTGAGCCTTTTTGAAATCCTCCCATGGTTTATCAGACTCAGGAAAGTCTCGGCATGCAGGGCTTCCAGATACAGCATAACTTAGTTGCTGCTGCCGATGGGTTTTCCTGACCAACAAGACTTGTATCCGTCCTTAGGTATTTGTGACTTTGTC
The DNA here is from genome assembly GCA_963556255.1 of Allolobophora icterica. Lineage (NCBI taxonomy): Eukaryota > Metazoa > Annelida > Clitellata > Crassiclitellata > Lumbricidae > Allolobophora > Allolobophora icterica. The sequence goes on along the minus strand of OY744602.1, from coordinate 93,577,299 downwards.
GTAGACTATGATGCAAACAGGCTTGATAAATTGTTAAATGTTTGAGTTTTGTTAATTGACTGATCATAATTATATAGACAGCCGGTCTTGATCTTTGTCTTGCGAGACCAAGACCAAGACTTTGAACCTCAAGACCAAGACTTTGGTCTCAAGACCAAGACCAAGTCTTTTAAAAAAGAACGAACTCGAGAGCACTCGAGACCAAGACCTTGGTCTCGAGGACAAGTCTGCCCACCCCCCCCCCCTACCGATTGTGATTTGATTGAGCGCCTGTAACTAAGCTGGTTCCCGCGACTTCGCTTTTGTGGGCGCAATAGAAATTTCGAGATTACGATTACGAACAGTGGTGGAGTTCAAGCAGCGTAATGGTTGTGTCCGCTATAAAAAAGACAAATTTCACACAACGCTGCATTATAAAAAGATTATTAATAACCGTCATTCCGCCATAGGCTACAGTAACGGTGTAAACACGGCTTAGCCTTCTGTGCGCAGTAGAAGTTTAAGTTTTAATAACAATCAAATTGAACAGTGTATTTTATTTACTGTTTTAATAATATTAGGCCTATATGTTCATATTTACTTAGTAAACATTGCTAAACAACAGTTTGCAGGCTTGCAGCACAAACGAACAAAATCAATAGCGAGTAGGCCTATAACCGAGATTCGAAAATAACTGAATAGGCCTACTATTAGCCTACTAAACTCTGTTGAAAGGTGTAGTCTGTTACTCTGTTTACAGTTTAGGGCCTACTAGATAAATGCGATTCCACTTCCTTTTCAGCAATTCTGTTTAGTGTTTAACGTAGACATCTGAGAGTGATATTTTCCACCCTAACGATCAATGGAAGCCAAGCCGACTTGACCAAAGTGACGGTTTCTTTCTTTCCTTCTTTTTCTTTCTTTCTTTCTCTCCTACTTTTTCATTTTTTAATCCAAAATTCACTCTTTTTATTTTTCTTCAACCCTATTTTGCCGCCTCTGTAAAAAGTCCGCGCGGGGCGACTCGCCCCCTATGCCCCCTTCGGTACGCCACTGCCGTTAACCTCTGCTGTCAATTTACAAATCATTTTTAAAAATTACCACTGCACTGCATAAATCACGAAATGCGCTTAGCTTTTAAGTGACGCTTTAGAAATTTGGAGGTTGCCATTACGATTAATTATACAGACAGCATTTCATTTGATTTCTGGACGTTGCGTACTAAATCCTGCAAATTAATGGCCTCCGTCAACCTCTGCAGTCGCTTTAGGCTAATGGTCGTTTTTAAACATTACCACTGTATAAATCACGAAATGACAACATAAAAGTCCAGAATAAAGAAAAATTGCGCAATATGTTGGAGAGTGTAGGCAGTGGCGTAGCCAGGTTATAACATCAGGGGGAGCGAGCACATGAAAAAGGCCCCAATTACCAAAATGAATAATTTCAATTAATTACATTCGTTATGATTATAAGTAGGTCCCCTATTTATTTTTGTATTTTAAAAAGGTTGCAAAAGCAATATGTATAGTAAATGTGTAATAGTATAATGTACTATAACATAACAGTACAAACACAACCCAATTAAATCAGCCTTTTTCGTCTAGACTTCATTTTAGCAAAGTTATCGATTAGGTTATCGATTACTTCGTTATGATCCACTTCACTAGCGAACTGTCTTTCAATCTGTCCTCGTCCATTGTAGAACGTACACATATGATTTTATGACTGAGTCGGCTAAAGGATTGTTCCACACCAGTGCTGTTTATTGGCAAGGTCAGCAAAATGTGTTACAATGTGGTCTGCAGCCTGCAGGCTAGGATAAATGGAACACATAATATGTCATTGGCGATCATGAATTTTAGTACATATCTGCTAGAGATTCTAATTTGGTCACATTGCTAAACTGCTTTGGATCTAAACAACTAAATTTGGAAGCCACATTAATTTTGTAAAATCCTCAAATGCTCAGGTCTCTGGATATATATATATGCTGAAGGTCATAGGCCTACATTGGCTTCCTGTCAGGCAGCGCGTATTATACAGGGTTGTTTCCCAGGTGTGGCGGTGCCAGCTGAGCTGCACTCCAGCTTATCTGCGGGTCCTTTGGCGCCTCGTGCTGAGAGTTCAGGGTAGCCGCCACCTCCGCTCTTTGGGGAAAGGGATGCTCATTGTGCCTTTTGCCCGCACAGCCACCAAGCGAAATAGTACTTTTTCAGTGGTGGGCCCAACGGCACGGAACTTTGGAGCTGCGCCTGCTCCTCAGAACTCCCACTGATATATACGTTCTACACTAGATTGAAAACTCTCCTATTTGGCCGTGCTGGAGTCGGGAGCACCCCTGAGTAGCCCCCTTTGAAGAGGTGATATATAAATACTCGAATGAATGAGTTAATGAAATCTTTTAGTTGTGCTATTTATGACACAACCACGAATTGACATTCTCTCATGGAATTTCTTTCTTTTCCGAACTCTAGGTTGCTCATAGTCAGTAGTAATATCACATTTTTTAGCCAGCTCAGTTGCTGCATTCTCAATCTGTTCAAACTCAGATTCAAATTCATTTCGCATGTTTTTCATCTCGTTTTCAAATAGTTGAATTAGAAGCTGAGAGTAACTTAATGCTACTTTTCTGTAAATATGTGGATAAACTGAAAGCCTTCTCTGGCACTTTTTTGCAGAATATTCGAACTAAGAATTCAAACATATAAAGTGTTTGGCCTACAAGAATACCTTTTGCCTCAGCCAACTGTTTAGCAGTGCAGTTTGAAAGAGGTTTACCATTTAAGTACAAGGTGACATATTTCTTATGTCGTTTGAGCGATTGGAATAAATAATTTTCGAACGATTGAAATAAATAGTGAAAAAGGCCCCACATTTTGGAAAATGGTCTCAGAGGGAGCGGTCGCTCCCCCTGCTCTCCCCCTAGCTACGCCTCTGAGTGTAGGCCTATAAATGTTCTCGAACGACTCTACAGCCATGGGCGTCCGGAGGTGAGTAAGGGAAAACCCTCTGGATTTTGTACATATTTTACAAAAATAAAATCTGTTGATTATTATGATCGTAATCGTAATCTCCAAACTTCTAGATTATTAGGGCCTACAACAGTCCCAATACGATTAGACGACTTTCAATGCAAAAACACTTAATTATTTAGGTGAAGTCCTTGACCATTATTTATTTTTAAAGTTATCACGTGTTCTGTGTTCATAAATAGCTATTCTATGCAAAAACGTCATTTTGTCCCCCCCTACAAAAGTTTACCCACTCTACAAAAATTCATGCGGACTCCCATGTCTACAGCTGCACATTTCGGTTTCAAATACAAACTCAAACTGGAATTAAAATTCCTTAATTATGCTGCTTGCCTGCCTTCTTTAGTTGTTTAGAAGGTGCACAGTAGGCATCTTGAAGGGGCGCTATATAAAAATGCTTTAATAATAATAATAATAATAATAATAATAATAATAATAATAATAATAATAATAATAATAATAATAATAATAATAATAATAACAACAACAAGTTTAACAGGAGTCGAATTTAGGCCTAACTGTAAGGCAGCCTACAAGGCGCTCATCTGTATTCTGTCCTGCTCATTTTACAGTCGCCCCTAGGGAGTGAAAAGGCTGAGTCAACCTTAAGGGCCTATGGGGCTAGCGGGTATCGAACCCGCGTCCTTCTGATCTTCGTACCAGCGTGTCACCATTCACCCATCTCCTCGCCCCTATGCAGGACTTTGCCTGTCACAACGTCGGTTATTATGACATAAGTCTTAGCCTACTCTTAGGCCTATATATAATTATATATATACATATATATAAGTAGCTGGTTTACCCGGCGTTGCCCGGGGGTATAAGATTCAATCCCTGTAGCGAATAAGCAACAAATTTAGGTCTAAGTTTAAATCCGTGTAGCGAATAAGGAAGAAATTTAGGCGACCTGTGGGGGAGACTGCTTCGAAGTGTAGGCGTGGACTGACTGCTTCGCAGTCGCCCTGTGGCGACGACTGCTTCGCAGTCTCCCGTGGACTGACTGCTTCGCAGTCGCCCTGTGGCGACGACTGCTTCGCAGTCTCCCGTGAACTGACTGCTTCGCAGTCGAAGAGGGTGAAGCCGGCGTTGGCGGGTTCAAGAAAACGCCAGAAATCTAGCCCTCACTGCCCTTAGTAAAGAAGAGTCTTTGAACATACAATTTTGCTGTAAAACGATGAATATATTTCGAATCGATCGTAATTAAATTTGGTGCGAAAGTAAACAACGTCGTTATGCGCATTATTAATGACGTTGGGGAATACCGGCGCCATAAATAGAACCGCTTGTCGTTATGCGCATTATTAATGACGTTGGGGAATACAGGCGCCATAAATAGAACCGCTTCGCTGGGGCGTGATGGACGGTCGGTTGGGTAGAGTTTTGGGGACATTTTCACCATGGTAGCGGTGAAAACGGGGGACGCGAACCCCTCCACTGGGTGTCTGATGCCGAGACCGACACAGCAGTGAAGGTTTCGAGTGAAAAGGTGCAAAATTGTAGAAGTTAAGCCCGGTCAAACAGACAGAGAGACAGACAGACAGACACACAGAATTCTCGCTTTATTTATATAGATAAGCTTTTATATATACAGTTAGAGTATTATGACGGCAGTGTATATAGGCCTATATGTATCGTTGGTTAAAATGCTCTGATCGCCATCGTCAAGACAGCAGTACTGACGTCAGAAACGGTTTCTGTTTCACAATGGAACAGAAACCGTTTGTGACGTAGCGTTTATCGACAGACACACGCTCTATGGATATTATATATATATATATATATATATATATATTATATATATATATATATAAGCTTAAATATTCGTTTACTATGCAAATCTATATGTAAATGCTATTTAAACTTATTTAATTGTTTATGAACGTTCTGTCATCGGCGACAAACTAAAGGAACATTTGTTCTTTTGGTGGTCCGCATTGTCAATGCGCATTGAGCCTCCTGATCGATTGGAAATAACGATTCGAGACAATTGTCATTCGAAAGAAGAAAATACGCGAAGGCGACGGCGTCAATATTCACAGCCGTCAAAATTCACGACAGAAAACATCGACGTTATCATTGATCTGACGGCTTGTGACTATCGCTGCATTCGCAGTTGCGCATTGTGAACGCCTTTAAGGCGTGTAAGACCATTGACAGACCGACCCGGCCGTGTTTGAGACGTGCTGCACGGCCGAACAAACTGAAAGAGCGATCGAAGTTGTCGCGGATATTAAATTAGCCTCTGACAAAGAAAACAAAGTCCGTCTCAAGTGTCGCCATTGTGCGTCCCGTTCACTTGATCTCTGCCGATAGGTTTTAAACGAAAACGTAAACCTCCGGTAGCGTCAAGACGCTGTGCATGCAGACGATGGGTGAATCATTTCTCCCAGCTTTGTAGATAGACCTACATTCTACGGAAGATGAAAATGCACATATCAGGCCTTTATGGCGCATGACAGGTATATTTCCAATTCATAAACAAACAGTGTGATCGATCTAGCCAATTCATAATCATTAAAGTAGGCCTAGGGGCCTACATGACATTTGTGTAGGCCTAGGCCTACTCAAGCGTGCGTTCAATGCATTTCAGTCTTCAAATGAGTTCAGAATCCGAGTTTGGCCAGGTCGCATGTAATCGTAATCTCAGAATTTTTGTAGCGCCCAAAAAGCTAAGTCATGGGAAGCAGCTTAAATTAGTCACAGCCGCTTAGTCAGAAGAAAATCGGGAGGCAAATATGATCAGATTCGGTTTCAAGTCCAAATCTAGAAATAAGGCAGCGATTGGCCTAAATTAGTAGGGCCTATGTAACTTCTGCATCATTTTAAAAGTTTTTTTGCCTAGACTCAACGAATTATTGGAAACAAGTAGATTCTTGGGGGAAAATCTGAACTGGCAAGAATCCGGCATAAATGTAATATGACATATATTTCTATGGGATTCTCTAAAATTGAATTTGAACAATAACAGTTTGCGAGTGCTTATAGCAGTTCATCTTATTAATCACAATGGTGGTTGGTGAAACCACAGTATAGATAATTCTATACTATGGTGAAACCTTTGAACTTTGAACCTCCTCTCGACCTCATATTTATTCTTGATGGTCGGATAATGGCAGACTAGAAAATTGTCTCTACATACCTATATCATATACAGATCGATAGATATAACAACCGCACAGCTGATAGAAAGCTCTCGTTCTAAAATATTAAAAAATAATTACAATATGTCGATCCGCTGCAATCCCTGCATACAGTATCTGCGTGTCCGCCAGCCGTAGTTCCAATGGCCATGAGATATAATGAAAATGTCCCCTCTGGGCTTCTGTAGTAATCCTAACTGTGGCGGGAACACCGCGCCTGTCGGCCGCACGTTGGATCAGCATAAAAATGCAATTTGCGCCTCGGCAATCGCTTCGCGTTCAGCTGGGTGCAGGCTGCACAGGTCAGCCGGCTTGTATGCGTGCGTCTATGCCTGCGCGTACGGTTGGGTGCGTTTGTGGCGGGGAGGGGGTGGCACCCGCGCGGGTGAAGCAGTGGTTTGTTCGTTTGCAAAGCCGAGATGGCCAGACGCATTAATCACTCGCTCAGTCGGACGCTGTCTAGACGTACAGACGGACGGACAAACGCACATACGCAAAAAAACACACAGATACGCGCAGAAAGCCTCCGCCTCGGTCCATCCTATTCGGACAGACACACTCGAGCAGACGGCCAGACACATGTAGACAGTCAGACAATCGAACAGAAAGGCAGACACATGGTAATTTGCCTGTTAATTTTCCGTAGAACTGCGAGAAATCGGCTGTGGCGCAGATTAGACACCTCCAAGGACATTAGCACCATCGCCGTTCAGGAATTTCTCACCTCATCAAACGATCTCTCAGTTTCAAAGCAACCGACTCGCTGCCCCCCCCCCCCCCCCAACACTTGCAGAATGGGCAACCTGGGAAGCTTAAATTACCTCTACAGTTTAGGAGATTTCAGAACAGTCTTTCCAACCCATAATTACTTTGAATACACCAACTTTGCAGACATTCAAGTCACCGCTCGGGATTTTGCAGGATTTTAAGTTAAATATGTGAACTGTACAACTGGAAACCAGAATATAACTTCATAATCTACACCGGTAAAAACAGTTATAACATCCTACGACGTCACAATGCGCGTCGCCTAGCAACGCAGTAAAGACGTTCATTTATTGACATTTTAAACACATTTTTTTACATCAAATTTCGTTCCTCCCACTCCAGGTATCGTCATCCCTCTTTCTCTTCAGATATATCCGTGTGGGCCTATAATAGCAATACAATCCGACTAAACCGAAAGGCAGATAGCATATTCGTCCATTTTCATCGCATGTAATGAGCCAAAGGTCACCAAAAGACGCAGTTTGTTTAAACTAAACCGCTCTTCAGGTACACTACACTCCCAACGAAGGACTTCTACGCGACTTCGACGAAGTCTTGAGAACAGGACTCAGTAGCCTTCTTAACATTCACAGGAGCGACAATCAATGGATCGAGACATACCTTTGCCTGTGAGAAACGGTGGTCTGGGCATTCGTAATGCCGACATGCTGGCAACTTCCGCCTTTTTGGCATCAGCCGCTGGCACGCGAAGCCTTCAAGACCAACTGCTACACGATGTCTTGCAATCGCCTCTCCCTCAATTCGTCCAAAACCCAGTTTATCTGTTTTGGCACTCCTCAGCAACTTCAAAAACTCAACTTTGCTGTGCTGTCTCAAAGGTTTCCGCTTTTCACATTCTCGTCTAGCGTTCGTGATCTAGGAGTGATCCTTGACAATTCTCTCACCTTTACTTAACACATTTCCAAACTCACTCGCACTTCATATATTTTCACCTAAGGCGCCGCAGAGCTATCCGTCGCTCTCTCTCATCTCCAATTTTCACTTCAATTGTCCATGCATTTGTCTGCTCTAGACTTGACTACTGCAATTCCCTCCTCATTGGTCTTCCTAGAGTCCGTCTTGCTCCTCTTCAGTCCTTTCTCAATGCTGCTGCTAGATTAATTGCCCGTCTTCCTCGATTCTCTCATATCACCACCTTTATGGCAGAAGAACTCCACTGGCTCCCGCTTTCTGCCCGCATCCAATTTAAGGTCCTCATCCTTGTCTCTAAGGCTCAACTTGGTTTCGCTCCAAAATATTTATGTGACTTAATTCATCACCCTCACTCTGCTGCTTCTCTTCGTCCTCTTCGTTTTGACCTCCTCGTTCCCCGGGTCAGGACTTCTCTGGCTCAATCTAGGTCTTTTGCCTCCATTGGCCCTGCTCTTTGAAATGAGCTTCCTCCGTTCGTTCGTTCTTCTATTCTCTCAGGTAACGTCTCTTGAACTCTCTTCCTCTGTTACCTTTCTTAAAACTTGCTTTTTCTCTCGGGGTCTCTCGCACTGGGAGCGCTTCTGAATGGCCCTCCCGCTAGAATATCCAAATACAATACAATACAATACAATGTTCACAGATCCATTGGTAGAGAGGGTTCCAGTTCGTGGTCTTCGAGATCAAACGCAGCTCCTTCCATCGAACAGAAGGCTCATATACAAAGAGAATGGAACAGCACATTTATCTCGCATGCACTTCAAGGTCTCTCAGAAAGAGCTAGTGATTCTGCTGTTAAAGACAGGTTGTGAGCTGTGCAATCGCCACACTCAGGAGACTGTCTTCATGCACTTCCCATAACAACAGCAGGATTACGGATGTCAGAAGAGGTACTAAGAAAGTAAGAATAGCATCCAGCATCCGGCTAGGCATTGCGTTATGTGAAACACCTACATGTAAAATGTGGTGTTATAGTAGAACCCAATGGTCATCACTGATTCTCTTGCAACAAAGGAGCGGGAAGGCAACAACGACATGGCATGATCAATGACGTGATTTGGCGGGCTTTCGCCAGAGCCAAAATATCGGCTATCATAGACCTCAAATAGCCTCTCCAGATCAGACGGCAAAAGGCCTGATGGAGTCACCAGTATACCTTGGTCCAGAGGTCATTGCTTGGCGTAGAATGTCACGGTACCGGATGCACTCGCAGCATCATTCAACATTTGCAAAACGCAGGTGCCGCAGCGGAAAAAACAGCCCATAATAAGGAATGCAAATATGCTGCTATCTCACAGTCGCACCATTTCATCCCTGTTGCACCCGAAACCGCAGAAAGCTGGCACACCGAGTCACTGGATGTGGTCCAAGAACTGAGAGGCAAGATTAAAGCAGCGAAAGATGACCAGCGTGAGACCAGCCATCTGCTCCAGCGCTTATCAGTCGCCCTTCAAATTGGAAAATCTCTCTCTTTTAGGCACCTCTGATTGAAACAATATGGAGACCGTGCAACCAGGACTGAATGGCAGCTTATAGATACAGTCAGTGACTGCAGACAGTAAACATAATTCGTCTGCATATGAGTTGTTCGCTGTAGGAGAAAATAGATTTGTCTCATAATAAAAAAATAATAATAGATCTAATAATAATAGGCCTAATAGCTTGCGCTTCGGACAATAATGACAATAATGATGATGATAATAATAATGGCAATAACTATAGACTACTACTACTATTACTATTACTACTAATAAAAATTTTATAGCAATGATAATAATAATGATAATGATAATAATAATAATAATAATAATAATAATAATAATAATAATAATAATAATAATAATAATAATAATAATAAGAAGACTTATATAGCGCTGTAGACCGCGGGTGCTGAAAAAATGGCGCATCTGTATATGCAGTCCATTTTATGCATTGAATACAATGCAAGCATTATTATGCAATCAGTGCAATGTATGCACTGTATGTAGTTATCTATGCATATGATGATTCCGTGTTTCAATGAGTCTGAGAGGTTCCTGAAGGACGCCATATTAATGCCGAGACCCAACCACATCCGTCCCGAGTACGCACCGAGTGTACTTCACGCATAACTCGAGCGCCTCAACTCATACCCTTGTACCGGCTGCTGAGCTGCTCGGATACTACTCGGAACTTCAGGCCAAGTACGGTCTGTGGTCGGATGCGGTTGGAGCAAAACTGAAATCCTGTTGGTTGCAAAGGGCAATGCTGTTATAATATCCATAGCAACCCGTTTCCATAGCAACCCATATACAAGCAACTGATTTTCGGCTGAAATTTTACCCAGTTTTAGAACCTGAATTTCTGTCTGTCTATCTGTCTGTCGTTTGTCGTCCGTTTGTGTATGTTCGTCTGTCCGTCTATCTGTCCATCCGTATGTCCGATTGTCTGCTTGTCTGTCTATCTGTCATCTGTTTGTCTGCTTGTATATCTGGTTCTTTGTCTGTCTGTCTGTTTCTCTTTCTGTTTGTGTGTTTGTCTGTCTTTCTGTATGTCTGTCCATTGTTTGCTCACTGTTCGTTGCTATGTGCATGCATGCCGATGCACAAACCTTTTCCTTATTACGCAGTTGAGTTATGGACCATGTATTGATTTGACATTAGCGACATCATTAATTCATTTATTTTTAATGATTTAGTACTAATTATTTTACACAGTGATGACGATGATGATGATGATGATGATGATGATGATGATGATGATGATGATGATGATGATGATGATGATGATGATGATGATGATGATGATGATGACCAGGGCCGGATTTAGTAGTCATCCGCCTATACTGAATGCCGCCCCTTGCCCAAGCTCAACATATTAATGAAATTATAATTATCGACATGCTACCGTTATAATGCCTCAAAAATATTATCACTTATTTTTTAAAATGGCGGCAGATTATTACTTATTTTTTTAACAAAAATTGAAAGGCGGCGTATATGAGTGACGCCCCAAGATATTTCCGCCCTAGGCCCGGGCCTGTAGGGCCTACTGGTAAATCCGGCCCTGATGATGACGCTGATGTTGGCTCCCATCGTTCAGGGAGCAGAAAGAGTCGATTCTCCTAAAGTTCCGGGTATAACCCTTAGCTCCAACGTCAGTATGTCTAAACCTATTGACAAAGTCCTGACATCAAGTTCCACCTCCCTGTATACGCGCTCAGGGTTTTGAGAGACCGTGGTCTGTCCCCTTAGGCTATGCATGATGTAATAAGCGCTACCACTATTTCTCACCTTATGTACGCCTGTCCAGCCTGGTGGGGTTTTACCAGCAAAATATGATAGGGATAGGTTAGAACGCATGTTACATCAAACCATGCGCAGAGTCATCCTTCATCCTCCATCCCAAGTTTGGATAACATGATTGATGCTGCAGATGCTGGCTTATTTTTTAAAAATCTGTTGTGTACCTTACCATGTCCTTCGTGGTACTTTTCCTCCCCCAAGACAAAATAAATACGAACAAGAACTCACAATCCTTCCCGCTAAAGATAAATGTAATTTTATTCTTAGTGTTTTGTTCAAATGTGTGTATTGTTAACACATTCCTTTATTCTCTTCTCTCAAAGCCATTCTAATATTATCGTGCTTCTGTAATGTGTAAAATAATAGAAAAGTCGCTAATGTACGAAAAACCTGTACTCATCAACTTCATCGACATCAGAAAGGCTTTTGACAGCGTGCATAGAGAATCATTATGGAAGATAATGAAGAGTTATGGATTACCAGCCAAGATAATGGACATCATTTACAGCTTCTGTGAGGGCAATCGATGCGCGGTAAGATACGGAGGCTAGGTGGGAGAATGGTTTCAAATTGTGACGGCAGTACGACAGGGATGTGTGCTCTCACCATTGATTTTTGCCCTGGTTGTAGACTGGATAATGACGAGAGTGATGAAAGATGCCGATAGTGGACTGAGGTGGGTGAATGGCGATAGGTTAGGGGATCTTGACTTCAGGGTGAGAATTGTCGGGGTAGTTGGGGGGTTCAACCCTCCTAGTCTTTCTTAGGACCCATATAGTAAAGTCTTCATTGCACACCCAAACGCCACATGAATCAAGGTCTACCCACCCCAGTCTTTTTTCTACAATTCTCATACTGCTTGACTTCGCAGATGATGTCGCCATGCTTGACAATACCTGGGAAAGCATGAAAGAACTAACATCCAAAACACAAGAAGAGGCTGCAAAGATGGGACTCGCAATCAACCCTGGTAAAACAAAGATCATGAAAGTCGGAAAGTGGAGCGGGGACGATAAGATTGTTATCGACGGTGGAGAGGTGGAGGAGGTGGATGCATTCTGCTAACTGGGAAGCCTAATAACGCCAGTTAGCAGATGTGAGAGAGAATTAAAAGTGCGCATAGGAAAGGCAAACGCTGCTTTTGGAAAACTTGCCAAGATATGGAAGAAAAATGGGTTCAGTCTGAGAACAAAGCTGCGACTACATAGCGTTATAGTCGTGAGCACACTGCTATATATGGAGCAGAGACATGGCCAATGCCTGCGGCGGACAGGAGGAGACTGGAGGCGGTACACCAAAGATGGTTAAGAAGAATTCTCCATGTATCATGGCGAGACAAAGTAACCAACAAGACCATAAGAGAAAGGACAGGACAGGAGACCATGGAAATCATCATCAGAATGAGAAGGTTGAGATGGATGGGCATGTCTTCCGCATGGACGACGGCAGAAAAGCGAAGCAGGTGATGAACTGGGACGCTGGAG